>BSBK01001466.1:0-245000 GCA_027943335.1 Chamaecyparis obtusa | reverse complement strand
CAAATCTATCCCCAAAATTCCTCCTCCAAAACCTGTGTACCCCCATAATGGCTAAAACTCACAATACATAAAGGAATCTCCTTTCACATGCAAGAGTTCAAATTTGACTCCAAGAGAGCTTTGCATGAAGATGAACTTTAGTTTACAATTTAGTCTCAGTTGAACTGAAGTCTCCTCGTCACTTAAACTTTTATTGAAAAGCACTTAACCAAACTTAAACTAATATTATTAATTCAATTCCATTCAATTATCAATGTGCAACTTAATGCATTTAAATAATTGAAAATTAGAATATTTAGTTTTACATAATTAACACATGCTAAAATAATGCTTAATTTAATAAATATATTTTAATTGCACAAGGGTTAAATTTGTGATTAAATATTTTTAAGGTGAGGTTATTTAATTAATTTTCATTAATTAAATATTTCAACCCCACTCAATAATTGCATATAATTAATTTCCAATTAATTTATTGCTTCCACTATACAATAAAAATAATAATTAAACTAGATAATTACATTTATTTAATTACCATTTTAATGATATTCCATAGCTAAAAATAGAATAATCTAAATATAGAAATCACACCAAACGCCACAAATCAAAGAATCAAAAAGACCTAAGGACCAACATTCATACTCAGGATGTAGGTATAAACTCTTGCCAATTGAACGAGTTTAGAAGGGTGGAAACACAGAATCTTGTCCCCTACTTTAGGACAATAATTGGCATAGGTTAGGATTTGGAACTGAATATTAGCTCCCCTCTTTTACCATTGAGATTAGCGATAGGGCATGCTCATCCTAAGAATTCAGGGAAGTTGATGCCCCGGGTACTTGCAAACCTGTATAAGAGACAAGCATGTGCATATATGTTTAGAGATATAACAGACAATGGCGGGGATTGGTCGATTGTGTGGATCTCGCAAGAAAGTAACTATGACTCCATCACTCAACCACATTAGGCACGTCAAACAAAAGTTTAAAACAAACACATCAACCATACACATGCAAGTATGGGGTCAGTATAATCATACGCATCAATGATTTCCTAACATATAATCTATCACCCTAAAGTAATCATAACATTTATAAAATCAGACTAGGGACAAGGCACTACACATGGCACATAGCATGATCCAGTTTTGACAAGTTAGGCAACCCTCTAACTCTTTTCTTCTTACTAATCTTGATCATGTTATCAAAATTCACATGACATAATCTCTTACGCCACAACCATGTATCTTCATCCTTCATTAATAAACAAGAAGACTGATCAATATCAAGATAAAATAGATTACCTCTGGATTGTGTACCAATTTCGACAAGTCTTCCTCCATTATCATAGATTCTTACCTTTCTACTCTCAAAAGCAAGTTGATGGCTTGAGTTATTCAGTTGTGCCACACTTAACAAATTATAGTTCAGTTCATCTACCCAATATGCATTTTCACATTTTATTATATCATTAATCATTAGTGAACCTTTACCTCTCACCATACAAGGTGCATCATTTCCAATTCTAACAGATCCTCCATCATATTCATCAAGTAGATCAAATTTCTCTATGTCACCAGTCATATGATGTGTACAACCACTATCTATGATCCATGTATCATTTATGCTTACTTTAGATATTAGTGTTGTTTCTTCATGTTTCTCTTCTTCCTCTGAATCATCTTTCATAGCAACAAATACTACTTCTATGTCATCATCAATGTCAGATTCAAATTCAAATTCTTCTGCTATGTAACATATCTTTTTTCCCTTTGTCATAGCTATCTCAATTATCTATGTTGTTGTGTCGGTAGCCTCTGTTGACTCTTCTCCCATAGCTTCCTTCCAATCAATCTTTGGATCTATCATCATCTTTCTTATTCAAACATCTAGCAGCAATGTGGCCAACTTCTTTACAATTAAAACATGCTAAAGGTAACTTGCCTCTATACCTTCCCTTACCTTTGGGAAATCTTCTAGCCATAAGAGCTTCAAGCTCATCAAGTTCATCATCGATATTACTATCACTATCATTATTCTTATCATTCCTGCTACTAGATTTACCAATCTTCAAAGAAGACATGAAAGTGGATTCAACAGAAGGTACAACACTATTGTCAAAATTATTCAATTCAAAGGTTGTAAGCTTACCGATCAATGTGTCAAGAGTGATGTTTGATGTCGCTCTTATTTTATGAATTGTAGAGATCCTGATCACATAAACTGGTAGAAAAGTTCTGAGAATCTTGCTTATGACTGTTACATTGTCAGTAACTCCATTGGATGCTCTAATAGCATGTACTACCTCTTTCATTCTATTTGTGTATTGCACAATGTTCTCACCTTCTTTCATCTTCATATCATCAAATCTACCTCTTAGACTTTCTTCTCTGGCTCTCTTAACATTCGCATCTCCACTGTATATTAGAGTCAGCTTGTCCCACATCTTCTTAGCAGTATCACAACCCTTGATGTCTTTGAATTCAGCATCGGTATAGGCAATAGCAAGTTCCATCATGGTAATATTGTGTTCATGCTTGTCCTTCAGTTGATCAAAAGTTAAGGGACCAGGGGTCAGTTCAATGTAGCCATTCTCCATCAGTTCTAGTGCAGAATTACCAATTCCAGATATGTGCAATTTCATCTAGCTTTGCCATACTACGAAGTTATCTTTGTTTAGCTTTGGCACTTCCCTCTTATACATCTTGAGACCTTTTTGCTAAAGTCCTTAAAACTCTATTCTAAGAAACTAATGCTCTGATACCAATTGTTAGAATAACTAAGAGGGGGGCTAAATCAGTTATCCAGTGTCCCAAAAGAAAATGTATAATCTAAAACAAATTATTCAACTTCTGTTACTTGGTAAACATAAAATACTTTCACTATCTATTCTTTTACCGATTGTCAGTCTAAACTTATAATAGTTATTGATTAAATCTAACATGTAATATGCAAAGTATGATAACAAACAAATATCATAATCAACACATAACACAAGAGATTTAACGTTGAAACCCTGTGAAGGGAAAAACCACCTGGGACTGGCAACCCAAAAATTGTTCACTCTTATGAAGTGAGGTCAGTGAAGACCCAACCCTATTAAAGGTTACAAAAACACTATTAGGTGTGACCTTGTTAGAGGATTTTAGACTAGAAGTTATCGTCCAACCAGTTGTCACTCTAGGGTTGACATGATAACAATGTTCACTCTATGAATGAAACATCAAAAGAATTTCATAGTCCACTCGGTTAAGAGATTTGTCTATGTACAATGGTTAAATATGTAACTTTAGATGATCTACCTTGAAACAACTTCAATTGTAGTTTACAGATCAATGTTCAGCTCATTCAAATCTTTCTGATCAATATATCACTTCAAATTCAATACTATATCAACTTACTGTCCATCGGTAATTACTCTTTGTAGCTCAATAATTGTTCTGCAGCTAGGTTATTATTAACCAATATGATCAGAATGGATGAAAACTCCTTCATGCAATAATTATGCAGTATCTTCTTCTTCTGGCTATGTTTCAACAATGAAACCAATGTCTCTTATATAGACGAGTAAATCATTTTCTTTTCCTACATTAGATTTTTTCACTTAATCATATTCATAGATTTTTTCACTTTAAGCTTCCTCAATTGATGTGTTAGTAACACGTTTCAATCTTCTCCATTAGATCCTTTTTATTTATGTTAGTCGTCAATCTTCATAACAAACCTTATCTGTTACCTTGATTTCATACACTTTACAACTCATCACTTTATCGGCTAAACTGATCATTTAATTCCTTTTTGTTCTGCTTGGTTAACAAAGAAATGCATCGATGAACACAAGATCAGTTAACACTACGCTTAGTATACACTACATTCTATCGGTGTATACTAAAATACTTTATTTACCAACAACACTACTTTGTGTCTTTCAGCTCTATTCTTCATCATAGATGAATGCAACATAATAAAGTCAATTTCATCAAGTCATAGACTCATCAATAAGTTACTCAGTGTATTCCTTATCCTCATCTAACATATACATCTTCCTCATGTAGATATTTATGTTCTTCATCTCTTTCTCCTTTCTTCAAATGTGTCGGTATAGTAACTTACAAGATAAGTATTGTCAAGCTAGTTGACATCAATGACAACATAATACTGATTTAATCATCTTGCATATCTAATCAGAAACTCCTTAGTAATCTTGAATTACAGATTCTCCATTTAGGTTCTAAATCAGTTGTAGTTCATCAGTAACAAACCTTGTTTCTTCTCATTAGCCACAATAGTATACCTATTTAATCTACCATCACATATAGCTTGTCTATCATACCACCATGGTCTGCCCAAAAAGATGTGACAACAATCCCTCAGCATAATATCACAAAGAACTTCATCATGATAGTTTCCAATCTTAAATTTCAAAAGACATTGTTCACTTACCAAAAGTTTATGATCATCCCTAATCCAAGCAATCTAATATGGCTTATGGTGCTTCATCCTCAGTAACTATAACTTTGTAACCAGCTCTTTTGATGCCAAATTCTCTAAACTTCCATTGTTAATGATCACCTTAAAAAACTTTCTATAAACTTTACTATTTTGGTTGATGCAAGATTGTCATGAACCCAAGATTCTCCTAGCATCATCTTTTTTGTCTTATCCCTTCATTTTTCCTTTTTTATCCTATCCCCTTCATTTGATAATATTGTATCTTTATTTGAAACATATCTCAATCTTGTCTCTAACCTTAGATTAAATCAACTCACATAAAACTCACCCTCCTAAATTTGGAAAATCCTATAAATAAGAGGCATCATAAGAGAAAATAAGACATTAGTACTTAAATTATTACTATAGTCAAATTGCATTAGTAATTATCATTATTTAGTTCATTTGGAGTTTCATCATAATAATGGAGAATTGTAATCAAATTGAGCATTTAGATTAGGGAATTTATCTCAATTTTCATTTTAGTTGCATCATAGCTTAGCTTTCATTCATCATTTACACTCTCATTCTAAGAATTGTTACTTTGGGATTTCTTGCATAGTTGAGAGCATGAATTTAGTCTTCTTAGTTAGAGATCCATAGGATGCTTATTGATCTTCTTAATTCAAAGTAGTAAATTAGTATAGATCTTTGTATTTGGAATTGTTATTGATAAAAATAATCCTATGAAGTTGTTTTTTGATACAAAAAATGGTGTCCACCATGGGGCTAAGGCCCCAATCTAATGTTTTCATCCAATTTTGGTTAAATTTTGGATAAAGATTTATCTTTTGTAGGTATAGAAGCACGTGTGAAGAAAATTGTAGTTTCTACACAAAAAATATTAACACTAATACATAGTAGTTCAATAATTTTCAACAAAATTTTAGTGCTCAGACCGATTCTTGCAGCACCTATAATAACTAGGCCTATGCACTTTTGTTTTAGCACCTGGAATGATAGATTATATCCTCTATCTAACATTCTTACAACATGTGTAGTGTTAATTTTTAGTGCTTAAAAATTTTCCACTGACAATTTAAAGTTTAGTACTTAGAAGTAAAATAATAGCACGTAGAAGTTAATTTTTATCGCATAATGTGAAAAGTTCAGCAATTATTAGATTTAAAATAGCGCTTGAAGTCTAGTTTTTGAAAATTTTAATTTTACATAGCTGATTATTTTTAAAAATGTTTGCAAATGGAAAAGAAAAGGAAAGTCTAAAAACCAATCTATAGGTCACCTAATTACTACAATGAAAAGGAAGAAAAGAGGCTCAATTGGTATGCAAAAAGTATTAATAATAGAAATATTCTAGCAAATTTAGATGAGGAGGATAAGGCATTTGATCATTACATAAAAATCATTAATCTTTATCAAATCCATTATAATTAATCTTCTTATACTTGATCATTATGCTTCTCCTTTATAAATTTTCATAAAGTTTTCATTTATCTTGGATTTCCTCACTTGGCCTGTGTGATGTTGAGCTAACGTTTGTGAAGGGGATGCTAAGGAAGTGGAACTATCACCTAGGTACATACTGAAAATCAAAATAATCTCAAAAATGCACATTAAGCTTCGAACAAGGCATGAAATCTAAATCTTTTCTTTCAATTCATTTTCTTAAATTGTGGCATTTCAAAACTTTCAAAATCTAGACTAAGTAAAAAGCCTATTATTGTTTTTCAATGAAGGTATCAAGCCCATGATCTCACCTTTTAAGGTGATCAAAATTCCAAACATGCTAGATTTGTCAATAGAAAGAAATGTTAAGGGGTGAACAAACACATAATTTGGAAGCCTAATTATTTGTGAACAACAGTATTAGGCCTATGCTCTCACCTTTTTAAGGTGATCAAAATTCCAAAAGTACACTAGTTCCATTAAATTAAAGGCTTGGAAATGAACAAATCATATTTATTGTGTTTGGAATATAAAAGGTAGTAGGGATATGATATGACTTTTTTAGGGTGATCAAACTCCTAGACCTATCTTTTTCTTCAATTTTCTTTCAAGTAGTGCAAATGATTTTGAACCTTAGAGGGATTTCCTCCCAAGATCATGCCTTAATGAGGCTGGTGAGAAGGACAACCCAAAGTGGATTAAAAAATCCCTTAGCAATGGTTATCTAACCCACTATAATATAAACACTATCTATCAAAGCACCGGGTTCTACATTGGGAACTCTGGGAAGTTGTGTGCCCATTAGATGTTGAAACTAAACATAGACATAAAACATTATTGCTTTCAGACCATTGCTTTGTGTTTATGTTATCTTTTGTTTTTATTTTGAGTTATGTTGAGAGTTGTTTTTGGATCTCCGTATGATGTAGGAATCATGCCTATGACCAGAGCTACTAGGGGTCGTGGTAGAGGTCGTACTAGTAATTGTGGAAGGGGTAGATAGCCTAGCCCTTCTACAAGTGTCAGTCAGGAGAGTCACCACCAGCAGTCTAGGGGTGAGTAGAGAGAGGATCATCAGGATGGTCCTAATATGAGACAACTCTTGTAGGTGATGCTAGATCATCTTGGTCGTGATCAGGGTAGAGTTTAGCAGAATGCTTCCCATCTTTCTTAGAGGAATGAGAGAGAGAGGGAGAGATCTAGGAGCCCTCTAAGGATGAAATTCACTGTAGACCCTTCAGTCATGGCAGCAAACCATATGAGGGACTTGATGAGGGGATGACCCATTCCCTTTGATGAGAAAGGTATTGGTCTAGAAGCTGGACTTGGCTCATAGATTTAGAGTGAAGTTTTGCCATGCATCCCTTTAGTAGCAATACTAAAGCCCAATATGTAGTTACACAGCTCACAGATTTTGCAGCTGTATGGTGGAGGATAGAGGAGGAGAAGTTGGGTCTTCAGATGGATACAGTTACATGGGAGTTGTTCTAGGAGCATTTCTGAGAATGTTTCCTATCTGATCAGTGGAGAAAATAGAGGGTAGATGAGTTTCACAATTTGAGACAACTGACTATGATGGTGGGAAAGTATGAGCATAAATTCTTTGAGCTCAAATAGTATGCTGGCTTTGGACAGGATATAGCCTTGCTAGTGCAACACTTTGTTAGGGGGTTGAATTCTCACATCATTGGGAATGTTCTACTCTTTGAGCCTAAGACCCTCAAAGATGCTGCTATTAAGGCTACCCTTATGGAAGCAAATCTAGCATTGGGTCATGGAGGTCAGAAAGGTGTTCAGCCTAGTGATTCGAAAGAGAATCAGTCTCAGAAGAATGAAAACTCTTAGAACCCTTCTACCTTTCTACGAGGTAATTAGGATTAGCAACAGAAGGGGTTCCCTTCTCTAGCTCAGGGCAGTGGTTCTCAGTCTAAGAAATTTTGTAATTGTCAGTGTATCAAGAGTCATTCTTATATTCAGCCTACTCAAAGTCTTCAACAGGAGGTTAGTAGAGGTAGCTTCCAGCAATCTATTACACCGTCAGTGGGGAAAGGTTTTAATGGAGATTGTTTCTCTTGTGGCCAATTTGGTCATAAGGCAAACAAATGTCCCCAGCATTCATCTAAGCAGTCAGGACAGAGGCCAGTAGCTTCTAAGCCTACAGTCGGTGATGCAGGTAGATCCCATAGGACTTTTACAGCAAGGTTTGTTCCTCAGAGTTCGGACCACAGGGCAGGAAAGGGTCCAATGGGACCTACTTAGTGATCCTTTTCTTAGATTTTAGTTGTGTAGCAATGTTTATGGTACTTATGTTCCTATTTTGTTTGTAGGCTTCCAGGAGTAAGCCTATTTCTAGGGGAGGTGGATGTAGTACCCCTCCATAGTTTTCTTTTCTATTATTCTTGCCAAACTCTTTTAGGCCACTTGAATGTGTGCTTTGATATTTCAGTTTTATTTTGATTTTAAGATGTATGTCACTTCATGGTGAATCTTTAATAAATGGATGTTTATGATGTTTATATTGACTCAATTATATGCTATTATTTATAAAGATGTTATACTTCTTTCGAAATGTTATTTATAATGATGATTATACTTACCCCATACTTGCATGTGTATGGTGTTCATGTATGCTTTTATATTTCTGTTTGATGTTCTTGATGTGGTTGAGGGATGGAGTCATAGTTGCTTGCGAGATCCACACAATCGGCCGATCCCTACCATTGTCTGTTATATCTCTATATATATGCACATGCTTGTCTCTTATGCAGGTTTGCAGGTATCGGGCATCAACTTCCCTGAATTCTCAAGATGAGCGTGCCCTATCGCTAATCTCAATGGTAAAAGGGGGAATTAATATTCAGTTCCAAATCCCAACCTAAGCCAATTATTGTCCTAAAGTAGGGGACAAGATTCTGTGTTTCCACCTTTCTAAAATCTTTCAATTAGCAAGAGTTTATACCTATGTCCTGAGTATGAAGTGGGTCCTTAGGTCTTTTTGATTCTTTGATTTGTGGCATTTGGTGTGATTTCTATTTTTAGATCATTCTATTTTTAGCTTTGGAATATCATTTAAATGGGAATTAAATAAATGTATTTATTTAATTTAATTATTACTTTTGTATAGTTGATGTAATAAATTAATTGGGAATTAATTTTATGCTAATATTGAGTGTGGTTGAAATATTTAATTAATGTGAATTAATTAAATAAATTCACCTTAGCAATATTTAATTATAAATTTAACCCTTGTGCAATTAAAATATATTTATTAAATTACGGGTTATTTTAGCATGTGTTAATTATGTCAAACTAAATATTCTAATTTTCAATTATTTAAATGCATTAAGTTGCACATTCATAATTGAGTGAAATTGAATTAATAATATTAGTTAAAGTTTGGTTATGTGCTTTCAACAAAAGTCAAAGTGAAGAGGAGACTTCAGTTCCACTGAGACTAAACTGTGAAGTAAAGTTCATCTTCATGCAAAGCCCTCTTGGAGTTCAGTTTGAACTTATGCATGTGAAAGGAGATTTCTTTAAGTATTGGGGGTTTTAGCCATTATTCGATTACACAGGGTTTGGAGGAGGAATTTTGGGGATAGATTTGGGAGAACTCTTCGAAAAGCTTGTATTCTATTTTCTTCATTCTGGACATCATCAAATCTGTATAATTTTGATTTGAGGTAGGTTTTGAAATTTATTCTTGTTATTACTTTTCAGATTCCTGTAGGAAATTGTAGAAAATGTCTTCCTCGTGCTTGCTGGTATTGATTATTTGAGAAGCATAACATTGTTATTATCAGTTGGATGTTAGAGAAAGAAAATTTGCATGCAATCCATTGTGTAATTTGAATCTATTTATCTGTTGTTAAAAACCTTAAAGTTTGTGAAATTTGTTATAGATCAATTGAAAACCTAGGTGGATTAGGGTTTTGATCTTGTTAAGGAACTTGTGGAGATAATATTCTTGTTATGGGAATAATTATTTTTGAGGTATCTATTTGTATATATAATTAAAAAAATATAATGTGTATATATATATGGCTATATATACTTATATATATATATATATATATATATATATATATATATATATATATATATATATATATATATATATATATATATATATATATATATATATATATACTAATTTGATATATATATATATATGTTTATTTATTTATTTATTGTATCTTGCATAAACTTTATAAAATTGTTATAGGGTTTCTTTGTATAAAATAAAATTTAAAAAGGAAAAATATAAATTAAAATTCTATTTTGGAGGGTTTTTAAACGTCTCCCCTTACCTTTTTGGTTGGCGCACCCATGACAGGGTTGTCGTGCATAGTACCTCTGGGGTATTGATTCACGACAATCCCTAGAGGACTGTCGTGTGTCAGTACCGCAAGGTACTGACGCACGTCAAACCCTGCAAAGGGAAGGCATTTGCACTGAGGCGAGGGTGTGGGGCCGAGTGCGCTCCCCACTCACTACATTTTTTTTAAAACCTTATTTTATGTTTTAAGATATTAATCTTTTTTATTTATTATAAATTTTATTATTTGAAAATTGTTTTATTTATTAAAGTAGTTTAATCAATATTTGTTGTTATTATTTATGTTTAACTTTTAAATGAAATTAATTTATTAAATGGGTACTCTTATTTTGATTTATTTCAATTATGTTAATGATTTGTTTTTTAGGGTATTTTGTTTGGAATAAGGTTTTATTATGAATGAATCTTGGTTTTACCTATGAATTATAGATGTAATTTGGTGTTGTATATTTCTATACTTAGATGATTTTCTAAGTTAAATTTAATTCTTTTATATGGTATAATTAAATGAGTATCATATAGGAAATTTTTGCAATAGAGATGGATCTGTTTATTCAACTGGTTGTTTTTTTTAAAGTTTAGTAAATTTTGTATGTACATTCTTTAGTAAGCATGGTTTATTGTGAAGAATTAGATGCCTTGGACAATTTTCTTGAATTTCTTTTCAGGGGTTGTAGTTGTTTTTTTGGGGGTATAATCCAGAGGTGGGTTTTGGTTATCTTTTTGTCATGTTTGTTTGCCTTGCATACGTTGTTAGGTTGCATGAGTTGTTCTAACCCTAGGTAGGTTTGTACTTGGTGTTTTCAGGTCTTGCATGTTGGATCTTGATGTTGTGATCCGTGAGTTGTGTTAACTCAGAGTTCATATTGATCTTGTGAAACCCTAGTGTAGTTCATCTGAGTGTATAGTAGGAAGTGGCTTGTAATTGGTGCTAGAGCCTGGAAGTGGCTACCAAGAGATCCCATTACAAGTAGCTTAATAAGTGATAATTAATAAAAATTGGGAATTTAAAATGAACCTAATAAGATATTATGTGCCTCACCCATGCCTGAGTTCCTGATTGAGTTTGACTAGGATGGGAGTGAAAAGATGCTTGCCGCCCTTGTGGACTGGATATGGCATAGGTAGTACATTGTCTACATGAAAGGTAACTATAACCACATAGAGTCACTAGAGCACCGGGGTCTAAAGAGTCTACCATGATAACCTTAGAGTTGGCTTATGTGATGACACTTCATGTATGCATCTTAGGTTTCCTACGTGTTTTGGTTGCCTCTGGTTGAGTATGTTATACCTTGTTGTACTTTTTATACCTTTGAGTTAGAATCTTTCAGGACCTTTTCCTTGGTTGTTGTTGTTGTTTGTTATCCGAGTGGGATCTGATGTTATCTCCTCAGCATGGTGGGAGTGGACCATTTAGGTTCACGAGGTCGGGTGGTAGTGATTCTTTTACCATTTGAGAATTTGACATTCATGCACCGAGGCTGGATGATCCATGTGGCAGTTCTTTCTTGTTCTTCTTCTTCTTGGGATCTTGTATCATTATTTCAATTTTTCATAGATGTCATGTTGTACTTCTTTTTAGTTATTGTATTACATACCCTGCGACATGTGTAGTGGATGTAGATTATTATGGTCACCTTATGGTACCAATTGTATTTATGTAATCATGCATTTGACGTTGTATTTATCTTTTAGTTGTAATCTTGGGATTCATTATTTTATCTTATCTACATTAATTATTTATTCTTTCGTAATCTACGTCAAGGAACCCTTGAGAGTTGTAACCTATGTTAGTTGTTTATTGCTATGCTTTTCTTCCGCATTGTGAAACTTGATGTTGTTGAATGTTAACTTTAAAAATAAAAAAATGCTCTGCAAACTTAGTTGCATGTTTAGGTTAAGTTCTCCTAGGTTCCCTGGTGGGGCATTACACTATCATCCTCAGTGGGGTGAAGGAAAAAGAGAAATGCATAATATATTCCTCTAGTATCCCTCATGGATTGTGCAAAACCTTCTTGGCATGCGGTGGGATGCTCTTGTAAAAGAGAGAGAAAAGAAAGTCTCTTTAGAATGGAATCTTGATTAAATCCTTGTTAAATTAGTAAGGCTACCTAATCAGCCATGTTGAGCCAAAATTGACTATAGGTAGATTACTTGGTGTGTTTTCATATGAAAGACTCATTAAAACATTTGAGAATATACACTTTTCATGTATCTTTTAAAGTTGTAAAAAATGTACATATTTGTGCTTGTTGTATTTGACAATACATTACATCATAGAAAATATTCATTGGACATCCAAGCTCAGCTCAAAACCCTAGAAATTTGCAAAATTGAGAAAAAATCAATAGCATGGAACCTATATACATTATTTCAATGTGTACACATAAACTTTTTGCATGTACAAACAAAGTTTCAGCACATGTAAACAAAAAAAATGTGTATTACTAGTATTGGTCAAATAGTGAGAATTTCCCAAATCTCCTAAATAGAAAAATTGACAATTTTGGATACACATTTGAGAGTTCTACCTATCTCAATTAGAATAAACTTGAAATTCACCATTTTTAATTGTTGATAAAATTGATACTCTTTGAGTTTCAAAATCATTAAATCTTTGTGCAATTGGTCAAACAACCTTGGTTCTATATTTTTTGATATTTTTTCCTCAAGAGATAACAAATCATTTCCCAAAAATTGAAGAGATCATTATCACGCATCAAACTTCTCATCAAAAAGACACTCTTTCAACAAGGATTCTAATCTCCTTCTCATGTTCGTGCAAATGAGATCCTTTAGATTCAAATACATGTATAGAGAAGACAATACATTTCATACTAAAGATATTACTCAAGAAGATATTCAATCTCCTTATCAACCATTTCATGTTGAAGATTATCAAGAAGAAACCAAAACATTTCAAGGTGAGAATATCCAAGAAACACAATCTTCAACCATGCCTATATGGGAGAATAATTCACCTTTGGGAAATAATGAGAATAGAACTAATGATTCAAATGAGGAAAAAATGGAAGAAGCATTGGAAAACCCACATTTGACTGAAATGATGGAGAAATTGTTAAAGAGAGACAAAGAGATATACTTTATATCCTTAGCACAACAAGGTGCTACCTTGCCACATGATTTTGATATGTCTAACATAAAAAAAGATGAAGGAGATGTCAATCCTTTTGGATCTTTTAAGAAAAATATAAAATCCCTTCAAAGAAAAATTGAAAAAAAAGAAAAAAGGAACTCCAAAAAGATGCACTCTAGAACAAATATGTCATTTTCCCTTTGATAAAGACTTGGCAATGATATCATTTCCACCAAATATCCAAATTCTAAAATATGATAAATAATTAGGTAAATCTAATCCTCAAGATTATGTAAGGGAATTTGGTACATTGAGCATGAAAATCATTCATGAACCTACCTATCTAATGTGATTATTCCCTAGGCATTTAGGGGGACAAGCTATGGAATAGTTTTCTAAGTTTCCACTTGGCATTAATTCCTTTCAACAATTAATTTCTAAGTTTGTAACCCAATACTCATACAACATTGAGCATGAGGTAACCATGTCGGATTTATGCAATACAAAGAAAAATAAATGGGGAATCATTTTTGAATTTCTTACAACATTGGAGAAGGATATTAATCTTAGAAGCATACCAAAAAAAGAAAAAATAGATATATTTATCAATAACTTGACCAATGAGATGAATTTTAGGCTAAAACTCCAATGTCCCCCAACATTTGATAAAATGATTGAAAATGGGATCAAAATTGAAGATTATTTGGGTGAACCCACTGATATCTCTATTTGAGCATTAATGGATTATCATTAGTATCAACAAGTTATTCCATCGGTAAAGGTTGATATAAGGAGACAACAAGTCATTCGGTCAAGCAGAAAAAGTCTTTATACTGAGAAAAGACAAGGCATAAGTTCATGTTAACTAAATAAAGGTTTGACTGAGAACACTTACCGAGTACCGGGCTAGTGAACATGAGCATTCTTATATAGTGAGCATCAGTAATTTACCAAATAGTGAATGCAATTTTTACTGAGTTATCTAGGAAATGGCACATATATCTATCCAATAGTTTTATACCAATCGTATAAATGGTTTACCAAGATCAAGACATATTTCATATAGATGTAATCATTAACTTTTGTGATGATTCCTATGTAATGGTAGATCTAGGTTATTTTTGTATATCATTGATCTTAGGTTTTCTAAGATATTGTAACCCTAATTAGGTCAATATTTTTTTGTATATAATTGTAAAGATGTCATCATGAATATACATCATGAATGAGTAGCCGCACTAAGGACATTAGGAGATTAGACAAGGATTTATGACAGAGAGTTTACCAGAGATAGAATCAGTTTTATTAGAACACATAAAAGGCTATCGAGTAGGACATAATGACATATTCATCACATTAAGGTCATATCTATTTGTTATTTCACATATCTGAATTAGACAAGATAGAGTTGTCAATTTACAGATACATTACTGTTGTCAATTTAACTATTGTAGTAGATTTAAATCTCTTAACAAAGTAGACTTAACCATCTTGTTGTAAATCTCTTAACCAAGTGCACACTTGATTGTATTTCTAAAATCCTTTAACAAGGTAGATCTAGTCGATATTTTGTTACTCCTAACAGGGTAAGATCATCAGAAGTGATCAACAATTGTAGCCTTAATAGGCATGCTTTATTTACTCTAGTAGTGAAGAATTTGTGGGTGTCATTCCCACCACAATTTTTTCCTTCTAACAATGGTTTCGGTGTAACCAAAATATCTGAGTCATGAGTACTTATTTTCATGTATGATTTATTGTTTTTTTTACATGCACTTTACATTTCCAAGTTATATGAATGTATGTTACAAATAATGGAATCAATCAGTTAATGGATATCTAATATTGCTAAGTGATAAGTGTTAAAAATTTTTGAGGGTACTGATTCACCCCTCCCCTCTCAATACTTTATCTTTCCAATCCCAACAATTGGTATCAAAGCTAGATCTCTTATTAAGGAAGTTTAACCACTGAAGACGTAAAAGATATAAGGATGGAAAGATATAGATTGGACAAGACTATTGATAATCAAATGATATAGATACAAATCTTCATTGAACAATTCAAGCAAGAAAAAGATGAACTGAAGAAGTTACTGATTCAAAGGAAGGATATGGAAATTTGGTACATTGAAACTGATTACCATGAAGAAGAGATAGATGACCCATTTGAGAACACCGGATCTGGATCAGGTAGTATAACTGATGCATCTAAAAGAGAAATATCTTATTTATCTAAAAATAACCTACACCTTACTGAACAAGTCAAAGCTTTGTAGATCAGTCAAGAGACACAAATGGTTAGGATGATTGATGTCATGAACAATTCTAGGCAAGTTGAACAAGAAAGGAACTTAGCTATTGAAGAGAGGAGACAAATGATTAAGAAGCTACAAGAGAAGGAATCTGAGATACTGAGACTCACCGAGCATCACTTTGAAATTTCCAATCGGATGGTAGTCATAAGTCAAGAAGTCAACCGAGTGAACAGTGACCTTACAAGGAAACTAGAAGACATTGGTAAACTAAGAGAAGAAAATGAAAGATTGAAGAATGAAGTAAAAAAGAAATAATAATATAATGAGATGATCAAGAAAGTTGAAGATAGTTCCAAAAACATAGATGAATTTATGATTAGTCAGAAAAGACTTGGTAGCACAACTAGTTTAGGCTACACCAAGCAAGGAGAATTGTCAAGACAAGTTGAAAAAAATAACATGGCTACACAAATCAAAGAACCAAGAAGCCATCATGTTATCATTGTGGAAAATTGGGCCACACATCTAATATTTGTAGGAGAAAAGAAAAAGGTATTCCTAAATCCACTCCTAGGTTTAATAGTTATTGTTATAACTGTAACAATTTTGGACATCAGGCACATGAGTGTAGATCTAAGTTGAATAGGACTCCTAAGAAACCCTACATGGAGAAACACTTTTACACTTGCAACATGCATGGACACATTGCAAAAGAATGTAGGAAAAATATGAAGCAAGTCTAGACACTGAAAGAATAGAACAAAACCTATCAACTAAGAAGGCAAGGTAATGCATACACTTGGGATTACAATACATGGGTTAATTGCACATCATGTGGAAGGTATGGACATATTGTAGATAATTGCATGAGAAAGAACTAGAGAGGTAGATCTCTCAATTGGACATACATTGGTATGGCATGTTTACATAGTCACAGAGTTAGTCACTTAAGTAAGTATTGCAGAGACCGAGCACCAGAGACACAAACATATAAAAATGGAAATACAATTGAGGATATCATGAGGATAAGGAATCAAATGTGGAGGAAAGCATATGGAGATAATGTTGAATCAAGAAATACAGTCAGTGACACCTCATCCATTGGATTGGGTGACATCACCACTTCCACCTAAGTCATAAAAGGTATGCATGGAACTAAATTTCTAATTGGTTATATCTAACAAATAGTTCCTTATATCTAGTGATTGAATACCAAATCTGCATGAAACAAGATGCACTATGCTTTTATATGTTTTGAGCTTTAATTATATACTGTTGGTATAAGCAAGACTGAGTATGTATTTGCTAGTCGGTAATTATTGGCAAGGTTAACCGAGTTGTAGTACTAACCAAGTGAAATCTTAGTGTTAACCAAGCATATGATCTTTTGAAGTATACACCGAGTGTAACTATTCTTACCAGGTTGTGCTAGGTCAAGCATTTAATGTAGAAAGTTTGAGTAGGAATTTGAATATTTCTATAAATACACCATGGACTTAGTTATTTTTCACATTGCAAAAATGGAGAACAGAGCGATTTTGAGAGAATAATTAAGCAGAGAGATTCAAGAGTGATTTGAGAACATATTTGAAGGATTTCTGAGCTGAGAATTCACGGTTCAAGTAAGTTTCATTTTCACTAAATTATACAGTTGATTTATCTTGAAGCCCTAATTTGAACAAGAATGATGTCCTCATCAAAAGCTGAGAAATCTAAGAATGGAATTGATAGTGGTGTAAACCTAATCAACTCTGCAACTTGTAATAAGCCAAAGTATAAACTTCATCTGAAAGTTGCATCATAGACTAACAAAACCGGAGCATTTTCAAGCATACCACCTAGGGTTTTTCTAGTCAAAGATATTCACACATATATTCACTGCAAGATTGGGGAGATTGGTGATTTTGAGCTCCAATAAACTTTCTAGGAGCTAAGTGATGATAGAAAATTAAAAGATGAGAACACACATTTGAGGGTAAAAGGTTTGGTCAATGCCCTAAACTTCCCGAGAGTTTTTAAGAATGAATAGATAAGGATTGTTTTGAGCTAAGTACATGAGGGAAAGCTATGGTTAGATGAACCTTTGAAGATCACCGGGGATATTATATACGTAGTTACTGATTATCCTATAACCAACAAGGTCAAAGCACTGAGGAATGCACTGAGGACCGAGATTGAAAAAGCTATAGGACTCGAATGGAATGGTAGAGGCATGAAAATCAACACCATTGTTGATCCCAAGACTAGGTTCACTGCATATGCCATTGGTTACAAAATATTTCAATCTAGTAGACCTAATAGTGTACCATGTGGAGCTGTAGACATCGCTTATAAAATTGTGAAAAAAGGATTTCAACTGGACCTCACCAAGTTACTATTGAAGTTGTTAGAAGAAAACATGAGAACTATCAGGACAATGAAGTCTAACACATGTAAGTTTGGATCACTATTGTTGTGTATATTTTTCTATGTTCAGAATTTTTTCCCCTCAATTGGTAATGTTGATTAGAACACTGATCGGCGGGTCACTTTACAAATAAATGATTTTATTCAAAGTTTGGGACAAGATTTTGTCAGCATCATGGATGTTTACTTTGAGCAATTCAAGGATTGAATGAACTAGAGAAGCATAATATCAAGACAATTGATTGAGTAGTACAAAGATGACATATGTTTCTTACTAGACATTGACTACACTTTGATAAAGGTTGTTGAATCAAGAACAACCTGGTTGGCACCAATGGGCTATGAAATTGACATTGACCAAGATTCTAGGTCAATAAAGGCTATACTAGCCGAGCCCAAAGATCCTTAAGAAAATAGGTTTGGAACCTATAAAGAGGCCAAACAAAGAATTAAAATGGATCTAGCTGGAGTCAAGGTGACCAACAATTCAATGATGATGTAGAAGAAGACAAGGCACCTAAGGATATTCTATTTCAAGAGGCAACTGAGGAATAGTTACTCATAGGTAACAGTGCACATGATGAAGAGGTGATCGAGTCTGATAAAGACATTCAGTCTTCACCAGTCAAGGCCACGGGTAAGAGGAAGAAATCCAAAGTAAAAATAAGAAAAAGGACAAGGTCTACAATAGCTGCTTCTCTGCCTTTGAAGAAAGGAGTTGTGAAAATTTCCAAGCCCACTCCTACCAAAACTTACCAAAAGAAAAGGAGAGTTGCACAAGCCACCACCAAGCTACCAAAGAAAAGGAGAAGGTTGATAAGGGCTAAGGATGACATTGATGAAGAAGATGAAGAGGAAGACCAAGATAAATTTAAGGTAGTTATAAATAAAGACCAATCAATTGATGAGGTAGTAGACACAATAAAGGAAATTGGAGGTCGTAGTAATGCAAAGTTAAATCGGTATGTACATATGTCAATTGAGGATCAACAAAAGATAGAAGAAGCTATCATATAAATGATGATCAAGTTTTAAAAGGTACCATTCAAATTTGAAAATTATGTACCAAAAAATTTGTATGATAAAGTGTCAGCAAGATGGACTTATGCCATACACACTGAGAAAAAGATGAGGGAACACTCACTGATATTGGCAATGCCAACCCTATCAGTTCCCAAGATTGAAGAAATGATGACATAATATTCAAAGATATTTTAGTGAAAAGTAGAGCTTTAAACATTCCGGTAGGAAAACTCAAGGATGTTGATGATAATAGTCAACAATTATGGACTATAATTCTTACTTCCTGTGCAGAAGCTGATAAGTGAGCTTTGGTAGTGATACCCGAGAAGAAGAGTAAAAGGAAAGGAAACAAACTCCACTTAGATGATGTAGACCTGGCTACCAAGGAACCTATAGAATTATTAGATACTGAGGTACCAAACTCTACCATTTCTATTGACTTTTATCTGGTAGGATATAGAGAAGTGTATAAGGATCCTCTTGAGAAAGTATTAATAACAAGGATAAATGATGTTCTTATTGAAGACATCACAAATGGAGATCTAGGTGACATAAAAAATAATGAAGATGTTACTACTACTATAGATCAAACTAAGGAAACAACACCTACCCAGGCAGAAACTAGTATGATACTAGGTGACTTACCGATCTTAGTACAAGTTGTTGAGATAATAACATATAAGGAACCCAAAGGCTCAACCCGTGAGAAAAAAAAAGATGCAACAAAGGATCGGGGGATAGAAAAGGAACAAGGAATAATAAAACAAGGAACAACATAGCATAATACTACAAATCATCCTAAACAATCAGAGGTAGTATCACAAGTAACCGAGGGGAATAAACCAGCAAAGACAACACAAAAAGATACCACTACAGAAACCCCTGGACAATCTACCAAGACACATGTAACCGGGCCATAGAAAGAAGAAAGTGTGTCTATCGGGCTTGAGAAGACAAATATAGAGTAAAGCTCTAGTTTTATTTACCAAATCCCTCACACCGGAGAAGAAAAAGAAAAATAAGCATGGTAAAGGACTAGTAACACTGGAAGCAGTAATTGAAATACTAGATTGTGACCCCAAAACTTTAGACCTTGAAGAACTTAGAAAATATGGGGAATTGTGCACTAGGAAGGCAACACAAGAAAAATTGAGAAAATAAAGTAAAAGTAAGAAGATACTTGAAGAATCTAGAGATATTTTACAACAAGTCATTCTAGAGATCAATGTTAATGAGGATACTCCCATACTTGATCAACTTGCTTCTCTAACCAGATACATAAATGCCCCAGACATAGACGCAAAAAAGAAAATAGAGGAAAGGGAAGAGGTAAAGATACAATTGAAACTTTTAGAGAAGATCAGCCAAGAAGTGGTAGTCAACAAGGCAAAGCTTTCTGAGGTAATAACTGAGTTACAACCTATTAGTCAAAAGATTATTCAAATTTTGTTCAAATTATGCACTATTGAAAATTTTACTACCGAGGTTAGTGAGAAGATTAAAAAATTATATGAAGAGATCCAAGCCAGTGAAAACTTATCTCTAACAGAGCCAAATGTTTTTCACAAGCATATAATAAAAGTTCAAGAACTTAGGCAGTTGAGCTCTGATTTGAGGAATCAAGAAGACACCATAAGTGACCAGGTCACGGAGCTACAAGCCGAGTTGCTTCCCCATCTAAAAATAATGGAAAGATGTGTTGAGAAGGAAAAAGATTTAGTTGCTACTCCCGAGCTTTCAATTTTGGAAAACATTTTTGATATGCATGCACAAGTCGTTCTTGAGCACATTGCTCTTGACAACTTGAAAGAGGAAGGGAAAACCTCTTGGCCTCACTGCAGAAAACCCACAAGCACATTTTTAATCAGTTGTAAGTACATATTTCTATTTTTTTTAGCATTAATTTTAAAAAGGGGGAAAATTATGTATATATGTCACTATGTACTTCACACTATCGAGAGTATGCACAAAGGGGGAGTTAGTCAGTATAGAAGGAAGTTAATGTACAGTTCGTAAATTTTGAGTTTGTATATAGTTTTTGAAAGTTGGTACACATACATAAGGTTTTGATACTAATGCCAAAGGAGGAGATTGATATGTAGTACCCACCCGTAGGTTTCTTTTAGTTTTCTTTATGTTTCATTTGTATGACTGAATTCTTTTTAGGTCACTTTTCATGTGATCGGTTATTGTTTTATTAAATGATGATTATGGATTAATGATTTATAATATGTTCATCATGTGTATGCATAGATTAGTTGATGATGTTTCACGATGTTAGATTATAGGTTTTATATTGATGATGATGTACTTACCCCATACTTGCATGTGTATGGTTATCATGTGTTTGTATCTGTTTGACGTGTTTGTGTGGTAGAGGACAGAGGCGTAGTTACTTGCATAGTCAAGATCCACACGTACGATCGTACCTTATCATTGTCTGCTATATTTTATATGTACATGCTTCATCTTGTGATGGCAGGTTTGCAGGTACAGGGCATCATCTTCCTTGAATTGGAAGGAGTGAGTGTGCCCACAAACATTCATCTCAATGGTAAAGATGGGAGAATACACAGACCAAAAACCCTATCCTAAGCCTATTTATCCTAATTATTGGATAAGTATCTATTGACTACCCTACCTGAATTTGTCAGGTGACAAAGTTTGTGGATCCCTTCTTTGAGTTTGTATGTTTATTTGATGATCTTGATTTATTGCAGATTGATTGTGTGATTTTCTATAGTTATGGAATTTAATATTATAATTGGAAAATAATATTAAATTTATTTCCTATGTTTTTGTATGATTATTAATTAATTAAAAATCAAATATTAGGATATTTGGTTTTAATTAATAAATTATGTGAAAATAGGATTAATATTGTCCATTGGATTTTAAATTATTAATTTGCATGATTTAATGATGTTTGGAATATTAAATTATTTAATAATAGATTATAATAATAAAATGTGATTTATTAATTTTGAATGTTAATTGTTGGAAAAAAGGTGACAACTTGTCTTTAGGAGTCTAAGTTGACTTGTGCACAATATAATATATATTTAATTATTAATTATTAATTTCTTTCAACTTAAGAGGGTGAGTTTGATTAGGAGTTGGATTGTGAGTCATCTAGGGTTTGCATGAATGGAGGAGTTGAATCCCTAATAGGGGGGATTAACATTCATTTAGATTCAATCAGGTTGTTGGGGATTTGTGGAGAGAGCTTTTGGAGAATTTGAGACATTTTTTTGTTCTTGAGCTTTTGTGTGTGGGCTTGAGTTTCTGGGTGAAGATTGCTTGCATCTGGAATTGGGCTTTGCATATATTGTGATTCAAATCTACAGGATTGAGTTCTTCTGTTGACAGATTTGGGAGTTTCATCATTCTACATGCTATCTAATACAGTTTCTAGCATTGGAATTGAGGAAGGGTTTGAAGGAAACTGATGCAGGAGCATCCTGGGTGTAAGAGCAATCTTGCATCACCCAAAAAAATTTATGTTTTTGTATTCAATAAGGGCTATTTTGTGCAGAGCTGCTATTTATGGAAAGTTACTATTTTTGGTAATTTTTGTATGTGCTCAGAATGATCTGATTTCTTTCTTGGAGGTTCATTTTGGTCATATAAGTCTGCCAGTAAAGTTTCATTGCCAGATCAAGTGTATATTGGAAGATATTGAAGATTTTCGGTATTGGCAGCAGGGTACAGAAACTTTGAACTCAGTTTTGAAGGGTTTAGAGGCTCCGGATGAGGTCAAAAATTTGGGTGACAGGCACTTGCATGGGTCAAGCCTGTGGAGCGCTTCGTGGCATTTTCAAAATGGGGTTATAATAGCCGATCGGGTCAACTGGTGATGACTTATGGTCTTCGGAAGTTGAGCCACCCGAAATGGCAGAAAATAATTTTCTTCAAAATTTATGTTCGGGTTTCAAAGGTTATCTTGAGCCGACTATGACGTAATAAAATGTAAAATAAAATAATTCTAAGTTTGGTCGGCCTTATTGGCTAAAATTCAGGAACCTTCCCAGACGGTGGAAAATTGCCTATATAAGGAAGGCTGTATTATTGTCTTAGGCAGTTCAGAATAGTTCTGGGTAGTAGATCTGGGTATTGATTCGAGGCTTTGTCCTAAAGAATATTGTAAGGGAATGCCCATGTGGCTTTGCATATTGTAATTCTGAAAGTTTGTAATTCCACATTTGTGGAGATAATAAGAAGCCAATTTTCTGTTCTTGCCTATTATTGTTGTTGTTTCTCTATTTCTCTTATGTGGTTGTGGTATTAAGGGGAGCACCCTTCATCAGGTGGTATCAAAGCAGGAGTTCTTGAGTGTGTAAACAGATCACCGACTGTGAGGCAGTTTGCACCAAGACCGTGGCTAGGGTTTCAGCGCGCATCGCAAAAATGCTTCCACGAAGGGAATGTGGCGAAAGAGCTGGTGTTGTAACACCTGAGGTTAGAGAGCTGCAGAGACAAGTGTGAGCATTACAAGAAGAGATTCGTAGAGGAATGAATCTTAATGTCAAAGACAAAAGCGAGGATGAAGCCGAAGAAGAATATCAAGAAGGAGAAGCTGAAATTGTGAACCAGGAGGAAGAAAGACTTTTTCGGGCGATTTCCAAGATTGGGAAAAGACCTAAGATTGAGGTTCCTACATTTTTTGGAAATCTTAACCCAGAGGAATTGATCGACTGGATCAATGAATGTGAGAAATATTTTGAGTATGAAGATGTTGAGGATCCTGATAGGGTCAAATTTGCGAAGGCCAGACTGAAAGGTCATGCGAAGATCTGGTGGCAAGAAATTCAATTGGAGTGAAATAGAAGAGGGAAAGATAAAATCACAAGATGGGATCAGATGGTGGATAAATTGAAGCGACAGTTCATTCCTGTTGATTATGAGCTTGATCTACTAAAGAAAATGCAAAGTTTGAAGCAAGCAGGAAGATCTGTTCAGGAGTATACAGAGGAGTTCTATCGACTCCTCATCAGAACAGGCCATGCAGAAGCTGATAAGGAGAAAGTTTTCCAATACCTTAATGGGTTAAGGCCAAGCATTTAGGAGGAGTTGAATTTGGTTTGAATGAGTAGTATTGAGGAGGCATACCAATTTGCCCTAAAAGTAGAGGAAAAGCTGAACAAGAAGTTCGAGAGCAGAGAAAACGGAAGAGGTCGCGGTGGACGATCTGGTGGACGGTCATATGGTGGCCGAAATGAAGATCTGAAAAAGAAGTATGAGGCCAGTAGCAGTCAGAATCAGCGTGAAAATAATTCCAATCGCTTCCAGGATCAGAATAATAGAGATCAGAGAGGAAGAGGAAGAGGACAAGGATCTAGAAGAGGAGGCTTCCGTGGAACATGTTTTCACTGTGGAGAAGAAGGTCATAGGGCATTTGAATGTCCTCAGTGCCAAGGTAGAACAGACAGAAGAAATGAAAGCCAGGCCAGAGTTGCACATGTAGATGAAGATGCTGAAAGAGGAGAAACGTTGATTAACAGAAGAGTCCTATTGAGTGGTGAGAATGAACCTGAGCAAAGGAGGATCCTGTTTCGCACCAGGTGCAAGTGTGAAGGTAAATGTTGTGATGTGATCATTGATAGTGGAAGCACTGACAATTTGGTGTCAGAAGAGATGGTGACAAAGTTGAAGCTCAAGAGACAGAAACACCCACATCCATATCGGATTGCCTGGGTACAGGATGACCACAAGGTCATGGTCAATGAACAATGCCTAGTAAAGTTCAAGGTTGGCGGATACCAAGATGAGGTATTATGTGATATCATATCTATGGATGCATGTCATATGTTGTTGGGTAGACCATGACAGTTTGACAGATGTGCTGTACATGATGGTCGTGCAAATACCTATTCCCTGACAAAGGATGGAGTGCGACATAAGCTAAAACCATTGAAGGAGACCGAAGAAAAGGTATGTGGTAATGCAAGGATAACTTTTGTTGATGGAAGAAATTTCCTAGATGGTATGAGGCATGAGCATGTATGTTTTGCTTTAATTCCAAAAGCTGGTAAAGAGGAAGTAGAAGATGTTCCTGTAGAAGTTGTAGATTTGTTGAATGAGTTTCAGGATATTGTATCTGATAACGTGCCTGATGGATTACCACCAGTCAGGAAGATCAGTCATCAGATGGACTTAATCCTAGGAGCGAGTTTGCCGAATAAGGCAGCACACAGAATGACACTTGCAGAAAGTGAGGAGTTGAACAGACAAGTACATGAACTGTTACAGAAAGGATTGATCCATGAGAGTCTGAGTCCCTGTGCTGTACCAGCAGTATTAGCACCAAAGAAGAATGGAGAATGGAGGATGTGTACAGATTCTAGGGCAATAAAAAAGATCACAATCAAGTACAGGTTTATATTGCCACGAATGGATGATATTATGGACTGTTTGAGTGGAGCTATGTATTTCTCAAAGATAGATCTAAAGAGTGGATATCATCAGATTCGGATCAGAGAAGGAGATGAATGGAAGACTACCTTCAAGACAAAGGAAGGACTGTATGAGTGGTTAGTCATGCCTTTTGGGCTAACCAATGCACCGAGCACTTTCATGCGGCTCATGAACGAGGTTCTGAAAGAATTTCTGGGTAAGTTTGTCATTGTTTACCTAGATGATATTTTGATTTTTAGCAAGACATTGGAGGAACATATGATGCATATTCGTATGGTGTTTGAGAAGTTGAGAGATGAGAAATTGTTGATTAATTTGAAGAAGTGCAGTTTTGTGAAGAAAGAGTTAGTGTATTTGGGATTTGTAGTTTCAGCAGAAGGTCTAAAAATGGACCCAGAGAAGGTACAGGCTATCCTTGAATGGCCTACTCCAAGGAGTGCTATTGAGGTAAGATCTTTTCATGGTCTAGCTAGCTTTTACAGAAATTTTATCAAAAAATTTAGCAGTATTTGTGGACCCTTGACTGAAACAATGAGAGGGGATAGAAAAGAGTTTAAGTGGACTAATGGGGCAGAAAAGAGTTTTCAATTGTTGAAACAAAAAGTTATAGAACAACCTGTTTTAGCACTTCCAGATTTTAATAAGGTGTTTCAAGTAGATTGTGATGCTAGTGGTACTGCAATAGGAGCTGTTATGAGCCAAGAAGGTAAACCTGTTGCTTATTTCAGTGAGAAATTAAATGATGCCAAGAGAAAATATTCTGTTTATGATTAGGAATTTTATGCTATAGTTCAGGCATTGAAAAAGTGGAGGCACTATCTGCTTCCTAAGGATTTTGTTTTGTATACCGATCATCAAGCTTTGCAATATTTGAATAGTCAAGGAAAATTTAATCAAAGGCATTTGAAATGGGTTGAGTTTTTGCAGAGTTATACATTTGTTTTGAAACACAGGAGTGGAAAGTCTAATAGGGTTGTAGATGCTCTTAGCAGAAGGCAACTATTGCTGACAGAAATGTAGATTGAAGTGGTTGGGTTCAAGGAACTCAAGAATTTATATCCAGAGGATCCTAATTTTGGTGAAGCTTGGAAAGCTTGTACAGAACCTGTTACTCTAGACAGGATGAAATGGTTGAATTTCATCATCCAGGATGATATGCTATTCAGAGGGAGTCAGTTGTGCATTCCACGAAGTTCTATGAGGGAGAATCTCATCAAGAAGAAGCATAGTGGAGGATTGACTGGACATTTTGGTCGTGATAAAACCCTTGGTTTGGTTAGTGAGAATTATTATTGGCCACAGTTGTAGCAAGATGTGAAGAAGTTTGTACAGAGTTGCCGAGTATGTCAGATGGCGAAGGGAGTGAAGCAGAATATAGGGTTGTATCAGCGATTACCTGTACCAGAGAAGCCTTGGGAGGATATCAGGATGGACTTTGTTCTTGGTTTACCGAGGACACAGCGGGGACATGATTCAATTTTTGTGGTAGTTGACAGATTTTCAAAGATGGCACATTTTATTCCCTGCAAGAAGACTAATGATGCTGTTCATGTAGCATAGTATAAGGTTAAGGCAGATGAGAAAAGGAGGTATAAGGAATTTTAGGTTGGCGATGAAGTCATGGTTCATTTGCGGAAGGAGTGGTTTCCAGTTGGTACATATAACAAGCTAAAAATGAAGAAGTTTGGACCATGTAGGATACTGAAGAAACATGATTCAGGAAACGCGTATGAGGTAGAATTGCCTACTGAGCTAAATATTTCACTAGTGTTTAACATTTCAGATCTGACAGAGTATCATGAAGGAGGTGTTGAAGATGAGATCACAACAGCACAGTGGAGTATTCCAGCAACTAGTTCAGACATTAAGGAGATCGAAGATATACTGGACAGTCGTGTTGGCAGAAGCACAAGGAACAGGACATATGAAGAATATCTGGTCAAGTGGAAAGGATGACCTGTTGAAGATTCATCATGGCTGACAAAGCAGGAGGTTAGCCATCTTGGTTTTCCTCTGCACACCTAAGTCGTGACAGGGTCACTTCTCAAATTACCCCGGGTGTCTGATGCAGGAGCATCCTGGGTGTAAGAGCAATCTTGCATCAACCAAAAAAATTTTTGTTTTTGTATTCAATAAGGGTTATTTTGTGCAGAGCTGCTATTTATGGAAAGTTACTATTTTTGGTAATTTTCTTATGTGCTCAGAATGATCTGATTTCTTTCTTGGAGGTTCATTTTGGTCATATAAGTCTGCCAGTAAAGTTTCATTGCCAGATCAAGTGTATATTGGAAGATATTGAAGATTTTCGGTATTGGCAGCAGGGTACAGAAACTTTGAACTCAGTTTTGAAGGCTTTAGAGGCCCCGGATGAGGTCAAAAATTTGGGTGACGGGCGCTTGCACAGGTCAAGCCTGTGGAGCGCTTCGTGGCATTTTCAAAATGGGGTTATAATAGCCGATCGGGTCAACTGGTGATGACTTATGGTCTTCGGAAGTTGAGCCACCCGAAATGGCAGAAAATAATTTTCTTCAAAATTTCTGTTCAGGTTTCAAAGGTTATCTTGAGCCGACTATGACGTAATAAAATGTAAAATAAAATAATTCTAAGTTTGGTCGGCCTTATTGGCTAAAATTCTGAAACCTTCCCAGGCGGTGGAAAATTGCCTATATAAGGAAGGTTGTATTATTGTCTTAGGCAGTTCAGAATAGTTCTGGGTAGTAGATCTGGGTATTGATTCGAGGCTTTGTCCTAAAGAATATTGTAAGGGAATGCCCATGTGGCTTTGCATATTGTAATTCTGAAAGTTTGTAATTCCACATTTGTGGAGATAATAAGAAGCCAATTTTCTGTTCTTGCCTATTATTGTTGTTGTTTCTCTATTTCTCTTATGTGGTTGTGGTATTAAGGGGAGCACCCTTCATCAGAAACTTCCTCTGATTTTTTTCTATAGAATTCTCAGTATTTTATTGTGTTTAATTTGATTTATTATTTTAGATGTATTTTTAATTATACTTTCAATTTGGGGGTTTAGAGAACCCATAGATTTGCTATTTCATAATTTTCTATATACTTGGCATAGTATGGATATGCTGTCAAAATTTCAAGAAAAAATTCATCCTAAATCACGTAGAAAACAAAAAAATTATCTAGCCATAGTTTAAACTATTGAGTTGTTGAAATTAATTAATGGGCTTTTGAGAAAATTCAACTTGGCAATGGAGAAATTACGTTCTGGGAAAAAAATATAGATTCTGTATAAATCATACAGTCAAAAAAATATATTACCAGAATGGGACAAAACTAGTCACATGAATCCAATTTGGATGTAAATTAATGCAATAATATTTGGAGGAAAAAGATAGATTAGAAAAAGACAAAATTTTGACATGGATTTGTTAAAAACCCATATATTTCCATTTCTAGAAAAATTATGTACAGGTCTGTAATTCCATTTACGAAAATATGCCAGACCTGTTAACAAAAAAAAAGAAGTAAAGTGAATGAGTTAGTTTTGTTTATTAAAAAAAAAATATTAAAAAAAATATATAACAAAACATATATTTTATACCTTTTTAACTTGTTTTGTTTTTATAAAAAATTAAATATAAAAAAAAATTGAATGGGGCATGGGAAACCACCCCCGCACCCCATTGGTCGGAGGTCTGCCCAAGGGATCCACACGATAGACTTTGCTGACGATCTCCCAAGGGGACCCCACGGAGCCCTGCCCGGCAGCGCATGGAATGGTAGAGAGGAGAGGGGGCGTGGGGGCTCGCTTCCCACCCCACACACACACCTTTATTGATATGTGCACGGGTTACTATATTTAAGTTTATTTTCTTTGTTGTCGAATATATATTGAATTTTGTTTAATACTTTCATTTGTTAATAATGAATATTGTAAATTGTAATTTAGGTTAGTTTTATTTTGTTATTCCTAAATGTTTAATATTAGTTTAATATTTATTTATGATAATAAATAGTTTAGTTCAATTTTAATTTTATTATTAATAAAACTTAATAAATTCTTCTATTTGTTACTTAGTTTATGTGTATGTATTTTATTTATTATTTTATTTAGCATAGTTAGTTGTAAATGAATATTAACTATAGGTTGTAATATGATATAGAAAAAAAAAAAAAATTATATAGAATTTATGTAATTGATTAGTGCGATTAGATAACCTGTCTTCATTGCTTAATTAACTTTTAAGCATTATTTATCAAAGTAATAGGACATATATGCTGACATTAGGGTATGTCTCTCTTATAAAATGTTTATTTGTTATTTGACCATTTATTTGAAATTGAAGCGCGTCTACTGAAATTGGGTCTTTTACTCTGTCAAAGTCATAGGATAATATTAAGAAATATTCTCTAGTTATGATATTCTTGTAATGGTTATGTTCGGGATTTTCCTATTAGGTTTATTCGATCTTATGCTTGGATTCAATTATGCGTGATGTGGAATTTAAATGCTTATAGATCGGTTTCAGTAGTCAATTATGTGAGTGTTGTATTCTTCATGTCTGATGTGTCTTCTTATGCATTTAATGAGATAACGGATACTAGAAGACCTAGGGGGAAATAGAGGTTGGGGTGTGTGTCAGATGATTTTGTTTTCAGTTATGTTTTGATGTATATGTGCTTATTCTGATTATCATCTATGTTTCGATCTTATGGGCTCTTGTTGGATATTATCTGTTTATGGTATCATTGTAATCATGTCAGTTTCTTATGTGTGAAACTACTTCTAGGATTACTTGGTGGTATACCTATTTTGATATTTGTGAGATTATGAGCCTAGGGGAGGTTGAATAGGTAGATCTTAGAGGAGTGGGTTACAATAGGGGTCAGGACCCAAAGTGGTCAGTACCTGGGTAACCTATTGTAGGTTATGTAATTAAGTGATAACTTAGTAATTAAAACTTGTAGAGTTCATTTAAAAAGATAATTTAGAGAATGGTTATGAATAGAATTCCTCATTTCTATGAGAGAGTATTCTAATCCCACAGGGATCATATTGAGGGTACGTGGCCCAAAGTGGCCAGTCTAGGGTAACTCAATGTTTGAGGGTCCGGGGTCCACTGTGACTAATCCAGGGTAACTCAAGTAAATAGACATGTGATGACACTCCCATAGCATGTAGCCTAAGTCATCTCATGAGTTTCTGTTTATGCTTCTAGATTAGTGTGTCTCACCTTTCACTTTTATTTGTAAACCTTGAGTAGAGAGCTTTCAGGATTCCTTGCTTAGTGGTTATTCTTGGTTGATTTTGGTCATCCAATTGGGGTTTTTTGTTATCTCCTTAGCATGGTGGGGTAGGCCTTTTTGGTTCTACATGGATGGGTGGTAGTGATTCTTTACCATTTGAGATTCGACATCCTAGTGCTGGTGCTGTTGGTACTTCTGCAGTTGGATGCCTTTATGTTTCTTCATTGGATCTTCATTGATGGTTTCTTATCATATCTTCATTATTGTAATCCTATATTAGTGTATCGCATGTGATAGCTAATTCTATTGTTGTACTTCTATGTTAGATTTATTATTACATACCCTGCGACATGTGTAGTGGATGTCAGTTTATTTAGTTATCATGAATATCCATGAGGATTGTATTTATTAATGTAAGTTGTAATTGTATTATTTATGATATGGAATCTTTTGTTATCTTTCTTTAGTTGTGTTATTGATCCTAAGTAATTCAACTCATGGAACCCTCGAGATTTATAATCTATGTTGGATGTTGTTTCAATGTGAGTAAATGGTAATTGCTTCCGCACTGTTGTGTATCTTGTATGTTAACTTAAAAAAAAACAATTATTCATCAAACTTAGTTGCATGTTTTAGGTTAAATTCTCTTGGGTTCCCTAGTGGGGCATTACATTTGGTTGTGTGTAGTCTAAACTTGAAACTAAACATAGACATATAACATTTTGGTTTTAGACCATTACTTTATGATCATGTTTCCTTTTGTTTTGTTTTGAGTTATGTTTTGTGACGTTGTCTAGATCTCTGTATGATGCAAGAATCATGCCTATCACTAGAGCTACTAGAGTTAGAGGTAGAGGTCATTCTGATGGTCATGGGAGGGTTAGACATCATAGCCCTTCTACGAGTGTTAGTCAGGAGAGTCACCACCAGTAGTCTAGAGATGATCAAAGGGAGGATCGTCGGGCTAAGTCTAAAGGACTAGACATGAGATAGTTCTTGCAGGTGATTCTCTATCATCTTGGTCCTAAGCAGGATAGAGTAGAGTGGGCTAGAGAGGTCTAGGAGTCCTCTAAGGAGGGACTCCATAGTTGATCCTACAGTTGTGGTAGCTAATCACATGAGGGATATGATGAGAGGGTGACCTAATCCCTTTGATGGGAAAGGTACTGGTTTAGAGGCAAAGACTTGGTTGATAGCTTTAGAGTGGAGTTTTTCCATGCATCCCTTTAGTAGCAATACTAAAGCTAGATATGTAGTGACATAGCTCATAGATTTTGCAGCTATATGGTGGAGGATAGAGGAGAAGAAGTTGGGTCTTCAGATGGATACAGTTACATGGGAGTTGTTCTTGGAGCATTTCCAAGAATGTTTCCTATCTGATCAGTGGAGGAAACAAAGTGCAGATGAGTTTCACAATTTGAGATAGCTGACTATGATTGTGGGCTAGTATGAGTGTAAATTCTTTGAGCTCAAACAGTATGCTATCTTTGGATAGGATACAGCCTTACTGGTACAACACTTTGTTAGAGGGTTGAATGCATGCATTATTGGGAATGTTCTACTCTTTGAGCCTAATACCCTCAAAGATGTAGCCATTAAGGATACTCTTATAGAGGCGAATCTAGCATTGGGTTATAGTGGTCAGGGTGGTGTTCAGCCTAGTGGTTTCAAGGGGAATCAATCTCAGAGGAATGGAAATTTTCAAAGTCCTACCTTTTCGAAAGGTAATTAGAATCAACAGGATAAGAAATTATTCCATGGTAGTAGTGGTGGTTCTTAATCAGGGAACTATCGCAACTAGCAGCGCAGCCTATGTAATCGGGTGGATCAGCAACCCCAGAGTTTTGCTGGTAAAGGTAGTTGTTATTCTTGCGAGCAACATGGCCACATTGCAGTCAATTGTCCTAATCAATTGACACAATTTTCAAGGTAGAGGCCAGTAGCTTTTGAGCCTATAGTTGGAGATGCTAGTAGATCTCATAGGGCCTTTGCAGTAGGGAATGATCCTCAGTGTTCTAAATCTAAGGCATGGAAGGGTCCGAAGTGACCTACTCAGTGATCCATGGTTTAGTTTTCTTTTCAGTGTAGTGATTTTTATGGGACTTACATCCCTACTTGTTTCAGTCTTCCAGGAGTAAGCCTAATCTTAGGGGGGGTGAATGTAGTACCCACCCGTAGGTTGCTTTTAGTTTGCTTTATTTTTTAGTTGTATGACCGAATTCTTTTAGGTCACTTTTCATGTGATCGATTATGTTTTATTAAATGATGATTATGGATTAATGATTTATCATATGTTTATCATGTGTATGCATAGATTAGTTGATGATGTTTCATGATGTTAGATTACATGTTTTATATTGATGATGATGTACTTACCCCATACTTGCATGTGTATGGTTATCATGTGTTTGTATTTGTTTGACGTGTTTGTGTGGTAGAGGATGGAGGCGTAGTTACTTGCATAGTCGAGATTCACATGTCTGACCGTACCCTATCATTGTCTGCTATATTTTGTATGTACATGCTTCATCTTGTAATGGTAGGTTTACAGGTATAGAGCATCATCTTCCTTGAATTAGTAGGAGTGAACGTGCCCACAAACATTCATCTCAATGGTAAAGAGGGGAGAATACACATACCAAAAACCCTATCCTAAGCCTATTTATCCTAATTGTTGGATAAGTATCTGTTGACTACCCTACTCAAATTTTTTAGGTGACAAAGTTCGTGGATCCCTTCTTTGAGTTTGTATGTTTATTTGATGATCTTGATTTATTGCTGATTGATTGTGTGATTTTCTCTAGTTATGGAATTTAATATTATAATTGGAAAATAATATTAAATTTATTTCCTATGTTTTTGTATGATTATTAATTAATTAAAAATCAAATATTAGGATATTTGGTTTTAATTAATTAATTATGTGAAAATAGGATTAATATTGTCCATTGGATTTTAAATTATTAAATTGCATGATTTAATGATGTTTAGAATATTAAATTATTTAGTAATAGATTATAATAATAACATGTGCTTTATTGATTTTGAATGTTATGTGTTTGAAAAAAGGTGACAACTTGTCTTTAGGAGTCTAAGTTGAGTTGTGCACAATTAAATATATATTTAATTAGTAATTAGTAATTTCTTTCAACTTAAGAGGGTGAGTTTGATTAGGAGTTGGATTGTGAGTCATCTAGGGTCTGCATGAATGGTGGAGTTGAATCCCTAATAGGGGGAATTAGCATTCATTTGGATTCAATCAGGTTGTTGGGGATTTGTGGAGAGAGCTTTTGGAGAATTTGAGACATTTTTTTGTTCTTAAGCTTTTGTGTGTGGGCTTGAGTTTCTGGGTGAAGATTGCTTGCATATGGAATTGGGCTTTGCATATACTATGATTCAGACCTGCAGGATTGAGTTCTTTTGTTGATAGATTTGGGAGTTTCATCATTCTACAGGCTATCTAATATAGTTTCTAGCATTGGAATTGAGGAAGGGTTTGAAGGAACCTTCCTCTTATTACATTTGTAGAATTCTCGGTATTTTATTGTGTTTAATTTGATTTATTGTTTTAGATCTATTTTTAATTATGCTTTCAATTTGGGGGTTTAGAGAACCCATAGATTTGCTATTTCATAATTTTTTATATACTTGGCATAGTATGGATATGCTGTTGAAATTTCAAGAGAAAATTCATCCTAAATCACTTAGAAAACAAAACAATAATCTAGCCATAGTTTAAACTATTGAGTTGTTGAAATTAATTAATGGGCTTTTGAGAAAATTCAACTTGGCTTGGAGAAATTACATTATGGAAAAAAAATATACATTCTGTGTAAATTATACAGTCAAAAAAATATATTACCAGAATGGGACAAAACTAGTCACATGAATCCAATTTGGATGTAAATTAATGCAATAATATTTGGAGGGAAAAGACAGATTAGAAAAAGACAAAATTTTGACATGGATTTGTAAAAAACCCATATATTTCCATTTCTGGAAAAATTATGTACAGGTCTGTATTTTCATTTACAGAAATATGCTAGACCTATTAAAGAAAAAAAAAAGTAAAGTGAATGAGTTAGTTTTGTTTATTAAAAAAAATATATTAAAAAAAATATATATATATATATAACAAAACATATATGTTATACCTTTTTAACTTATTTTGTTTTTTTTTTAAATTAAATATAAAAAAAAATTGAATGGGGCACAGGACACCACCCCCGCACCCCATTGGCCGGAGGTCTTCCCAAGGGGATTGCACGAAGCCCTGCCTGATAGTGCATGGAATGGCAGAGAGGAGAGGGGGCATGGGGGGGGCCCGCTTCCCACCCCACACACACACCTTTATTGATATGTGCACGGGTTACTATATTTAAGTTTATTTTCTTTTTGTCTAATATATATTGAATTTTGTTTACTACTTTCATTTGTTAATAATGAATATTGTAAATTGTAATTTAGGTTAGTTTTATTTTGTTATTCCTAAATGTTTAATATTAGTTTAATATTTATTTATGATAATAAATAGTTTAGTTCAATTTTAATTTTATTATTAATAAAACTTAATAAATTCCTCTATTTGTTACTTAGTTTATGTGTATGTATTTTATTTATTGTTTTTTTTAGCATAGTTAGTTGTAAATGAAGATTAACTATAGGTTGTAATATGATATAGAAAAATATTGTTTTATATAGAATTTATGTAATTGATTAGTACAATTAGATAACCTTTCTTCATTGCTTAATTAACTTTTAAGCATTATTTATCAAAGTAATAGGACATATATGCTGACATTAGGGTATGTCTCTCTTATAAAATGTTTATTTGTTATTTGACCATTTATTTGAAATTGAAGCTCATCTACTAAAATTGGGTCTTTTATTTTGTCAAAGTCATAGGGTAATATTAAGAAATATTCTCTAGTTATGATATTGTTGTAATGGTTATGTTCGGGATTTTCCTATTAGGTTTATTCAATCTTATGCTTGGATTCAATTATGCATGATGTGAAATTTAAATGCTTATAGATCGGTTTCAGTAGTCAATTATGTGAGTGTTGTATTCTTCATGTATGATGTGTCTTCTTATGCATTTAATGAGATAACGGGTACTAGAAGGCCTAGGGGAAATAGAGGTCGGGGTGTGTGTCAGATGATTTTGTTTTCAGTTATGTTTTGATGTGTATGTGCTTATTCTGATTATCATCTATGTTTCAATCTTATGGGCTCTTGTTGGATATTATCTATTTATGGTATCATTGTAATCATGTCAGTTTCTTATGTGTGAAACTACTTCTAGGATTACTTGGTGGTATACCTATTTTGATATTTGTGAGATTATGAGCCTAAGCGAGGTTAAATAGGTACATCTTAGGTGAGTGGCTTATAATAGGGGCTGGGACCCAAAGTGGTCAGTACCTGGGTAACCTATTGTAGGTTATGTAATTAAGTGATAACTTAGTAATTAAAACTTGTAGATTTCATTTAAAAAGATAATTTAGAGAATGGTTATGATTAGAATTCCTCATTTCTATGAGAGAGTATTGTAATCTCACATGGATCATATTGAGGGTCCGGGGTCCACTATGACCAGTCCAGGGTAACTTAAGTAAATAGACATGTGATGACACTCCCATAGCATGTAGCCTAAGTCATCTCTTGAGTTTCTGTTTATGCCTCTGGATTAGTGTATCTCACCTTTCACTTTTATTTGTAAACCTTGAGTAGAGAGCTTTCAGGATTCCTTTCTCAGTGGTTATTCTTGGTTGGTTTTGGTCATCCGATTGGGGTTTGTTGTTATCTCCTCAACACGGTGGGGTAGGCCTTTGTGGTTCTACACAGATGGGTGGTAGTTATTCTTTACCATTTGAGATTCGATGTCTTGGTGCCAGTGCTGTTGGAACTTTTGCAGTTGGATGCCTTTGTGTTTCTTCATTGGATCTTCATTGATGGTTTCTTATCATATCTTTATTATTGTAATCCTGTATTAGTGTATCGCATGTGATACCTAATCTAGTTGTTGTACTTCTATGTTAGATTTATTATTACATACCCTGTGACATGTGCAGTGGATGTCAGTTTATTTAGTTATCATGAATATCCATGAGGATTGTATTTATTAATGTAAGTTGTAATTGTATTATTTATGATATGGAATCTTTTGTTATCTTTCTTTAGTTGTGTTATTGATCCTAAGTAATTCTACATCATGGAACCCTCAAGATTTATAATCTGTGTTGGATGTTGTTTCAATGTGAGTAAATGGTAATTGCTTCTGTACTGTTGTGTATCTTGTATGTTAACTTTAAAAAAAAATTTATTCACCAAACTTAGTTGCATGTTTTAGGTTAAATTCTCTTGGGTTCCCTGGTGAGGCATTACATGATATCTATATTTGAGCATTAATGGATTTTCATTAGTATCAACAAGTTATTCAGGTGGTAAAGGTTGATATAAGGAGACAACAAGTCAGTTGGTCAAGTAGACAAAGTCTTTACATTGAGAAAAGATAAGGAAGAACTTCATGTTAACCGAATACAGGTTTGACTGAGCACACTTACCAAGTGTCAGGAATTTACCAAGTACCAAGCTAGTGAACACCAAGCATTTGCATACACCAAGCATTAGTAATTTACCAAATAATGAATGCAATGTTTACCGAGTTACCCACGAAATGACATAGTAATCAGGAATGGCACATATATCTATGCAACGGTTTTATACCAATCATATAAATGGTTTTCCAAGATTGAGACATATTTAATATGGATGTAATCAATAACTTTTGTGATGATTCCTATGTAATGATAAATCTAGGTTATTTTTGTATACCATTGATCTTAGGTTTTCTAAGATATTGTAACCCTAATTAGGGCAATATTATTTGGTATATAATTGTAAAGATGTCATTATGAACATACATCATGAATTAGTAGCCGCACTAAGGACATCAGGAGATCAATCAATGGTTTATGACAGATAGTTTATCAGAGACAAAATCAATTTTATCAGAACACATAGAAGGCTACCAAGCAGGGAAAAAGGACATATTCATCACATTGAGGTGATATCTATTTGTTACTTCACAGATCTAAATCAGACAAGATAGACTTGTCATTTTACAAATACATTGCTATTATCAATTGAACCATTTTAGGAGATTTAAATCTCTTAAGAGAGTAGACTTAACCGTCTTGTTGTAAATCTCTTAACTAAGTGCACACTTGATTATGTTGTTAAAATCCTTTAACAAGGTAGAACTAGTCGATCTTTTATTACTCCTAATAGGGTAAGATCATTAGAAGTGATCAACAATTATAGCCTTAACAGGCATGCTTTATTTACTGTAGTAGTGAAGAATTTGAAGGTGTCATCCCCACTACAGTTTTTATCTTCTAATAAGGGTTTCTATGTAACCAAAATATCTGAGTCATGAGCACTTATTTTCATGTATGATTTATTGTTTTGTTTACATTCACTTTACATTTCCAAGTTATATGAATGTATGTTACAAACAATTGAATCAATAAGTTAATGGATATCTACTATTGCTAAGTGATACTTGTGTTAAACATTTTTGAGGGTACCGATTCATCCCTCCCCTCTCAGTACTTTATCTTTCCAATAACAACACCCACAATATTGGGTTACACTTTTTTGGAGGAAGGATTTCATCCAAAAAGTGTCAAACCCAAAAATCCTATCGAGTAGTTTTGATAGGAACTCCCTAAAACTTTTGATTGAAAGTACTCATTTTGAGTACTTTCGATCGAAAGAAACTAAACTAAAGTACATTATTTAAGATTTTAACCATGCCAAACATGGCAAGTCTTTTGATAGAAATTACTTTTGATATAAACCTATTAGTTTTGATCGGAAGTACTTTCTATTAAAACCTCCTAATTAGGCCCATTTTGCAAAGGCTAAGAAATTTCTAAAGATTTCATGGATTTAGGGCTCAATTAGAGGGCTCAAATGGAATAGTAAAGACAAGCCCATTTGTATGACACAATTAATTGGAATGATCTTTCTAACAATTATAAATTTGATATAAAAAAAAATTATTATGTACATTTTTTTGACGTCAATCAAATGTATGTTTATTACCAAAAATAAACCTTTGTGTTTGACGATCATGGAAAAATAGTAAACAAGAGAAATTTTTTTGAAAAATAACAGTGCCCCTGGTATTGAAGTCTTTTTTTTATCAAAAAAAAATTGAAATTTGAAAAATATCTTACAAGTTACAAGCTACAAAAAAGTAGGTATGTCAAAATTACAATTAAGTCAACTTCAAACATTAATAAAATATGAAATACTAATGATAAAGTCATGAAACCAATTCTAGGCACTAGATCTGGATGTTACAAAACTAAATTTGAAAGAATCACTTTTTTATCTATTTTAGAAAAAAATTTATTCTTTACGAAAAAAATGCCACTCTTTAAAAATGATATTTTCATAAACATACCAGTTTTCATTGGAGAAAGAAAAATTGATCCAAATTCATTCCTATCTATATATGTATATATATATATATTAATTATATTTAGAATCTAGACAAAATATCCTAAAAGATTCTAATTTACTTAATCTTCCTATTTGTAATGGTTTAGTGGCAATATGCATCTAAAAGTGATTTTTTTTTTTCAAAATGTATAGTTGAGTGTCCATTCAAGAAAAAAAGTCTAACCCACTATTGTGGGTCCACCCCTTTAGTAAATAAGAGTGAACTAAATCTATACAAAGTCAACAAGTTGTTTTCAAATAATTCCACTTTTAACAACTCATCAACTAATAACAACAATGACAAACCTAAGTTTTGGTTGTAGAATACCAACAAGAACCTAGTGAATGATGGAGTGGTGGAAGCTAACAACATCAAACCCAAACCATTCAATCTTACTAGTGGTTCTAATAATCAAGATAATAATTTCAATTCTTCAAACAACACACATTTTAACAACAATGCTCAAGCTAAAAATCAATTTATAAAATCATACATACCTCAAACCAATTCACCAAGAAGGAAATTAGTCCCATTGGGTGAACCCCTTGATGAATTTTTGAAGACTCTCCTTGCAAACAAAATCATCACTTTACGTGAGTCTACACCATATGAACCTCAAGTTAAAACATCATGTTCAAATGATTATCATCATTGTGCTCATCATCAAAATAAGGGGCATATAACTAACAATTTCATGAAGTTAAAACATGTCATTCAAGACCTTATTGATGATGGTACCATTGAAGTGGATGGACCCGAGAATAATGATGATCACATGGCTTTCAAAACACCATTTCTAAACTATGAAAAGAGAGAATCTTCCAATGTTAATCAAAACAATAAGAGGGGTAGTGACAAAGTGGATTTTTCTCACACTTGTGACAACACCATAAATTCTATATCTAGTTTTGAGAACACTATTAATGTCATAGTAGTGAAAGACAAACAAAGAAAAGAACCTGCCAATGTTGTAACTAGGGGTCAATCATCAAAGGTCTCCCTACAAGGGGAAACCAACAAGATTAACCCAAACAAGTTTTCATAACCCCCTCAAAAAAATACAACTCGGTAGACCAACTTCAAAATACTCCCACTCAAATTTCAATATTGGAGTTGTAAAAAATTTCACTATATCACAAAGAACTTTTGGAAAAGGCTTAGTTGATACGATGGTACCTAAAAATTTAGATGAGGAACAGTTTCAAACTATGGTTGGTCATCTTATTTCACCTCATTTCTTATCATTTTCTTACCAATATGATATGTCTTTGAATCATCCCCAAAATCTACCCTTTCATATTGAATTCCTAATCTATAAAGATAGGGTCAAAAGAGTTTCGATAGACAAAGGTGTTAGTTTGAACATATGCACTCTAAAACTTGTTAAAGCATTGGGTTATTCTGAAAAAAATTTGGATCCAAAGAGGAAAATAATAATTAAAGCCTAGGAGGATGAAGAAATATCCTCCAAAGGCATGGTCATTCTACCAAGATAAGTTGGACCCATTCAAAAGGAGACAATTTACCAAGTACTAGACCTTAATTTGACCTAAAATATTTTGTTGGGTAGGCCATGGATACATGAAATGAAAGCAATGGCTTCTACTTATCATCAATGCATAAATTTTATGTATCATTGACAAGAAATAGCAATTAGTGGAAATCTTAATCCATTTTAATATTGTAATAATTTCAAGTTTCTTACGGATCCTTTGGTACCCCATAATAGTGAAGCTTCCACATAAAATTCATCTCAAGAACAACCTAAACAAGAAATTCCTAGTGTAAGGTTGAATTCCCAAGATAAGGAAAAAGAGAAAGAAAAACAAGATCTCACTAGTTCAAATTGTGAAGAGGCTAGTTCATCCACATCAAACAAAGGTAAATATAAAGTAGGCCTCTTAACTTCAAATGAGGGAAATTAAAAATCTTGTAGTGTAAGAGTTTCTAATCAAGGTGAAAAAGAACTAAAATGTTCAAAGTTTAAAAAAGGAAAATACATGCCCAAATGATGGATACCTTAATGAAAGGATTAGAAAATAAATGAAAAATTCATCACAAATGGGTACGATAATGTTTCTTATCTATGGTATACTTACCTATTTCTCCTAAGTCCATGGAAAACCATCTACTTCAATTCCTCAAAATTACAATGACAATTTGGTTAAGGACTAGTACATCAATGGAGGTAGAATATGATAATGAAATTCTAATTTGGTTATGCAAAGATGAAGAGGATTCAAATCAAAGGGTTCAACACATTAGTATTCCCAAACATCAATATGAGAAAGGTTTTCAAATAATGTTATCAAGGAAAAGGTCCTATTGGTAAGAGAAAAGAAGGATGTTTAGAACTCATACAAACCACTTGGAGGTATAGCCAAGAGAAAAATGGATTAGGATATCATGAACAAGAACCTAATAATAAGAAAATTTCTTCTATATATGAAATATAAAAGGTAGAATCCTATAGTGATGATGATTTAGCAAAGTGGGAATGGGATTCCCTATCTAAAGTGTCATGTAATAACAAAGAAATTGATGCAGTTATCCATTCTTATACATCTACATCGAAGGAAATTACAAGTACAAGTCAAGAATAGGTAGGATAGAATTATGTACCATCATTATTATAAGGATCTAGCTCTAGGTTTAACTTACAATATTTTAAGAAACTCAAGACAACTCTAGTGATGAGGGAATAGACCTAGACTCTATGGACAATCTTGAGGGAGAACGTGTCATAGACCTTGATGATACAATGTATGAAATAAATTAAAATCAAGTCATTACCTTAAATCCTATAGATCTAAATCCAGAAAATGATGCTTTACCTCTTATCCATCATGAACTTATTGATTGGGATCAGACTGAGCCCGATGAGATAGTCTTTTCTGAATGACCATTCCCTTTCCATGTACCTAAATGTGGTTGAACTATATATTCCATCCAAGATTCATATCAAGAGGTATAAAAAGGAGAAAGTGTCAATCTTCTTAGTCAAAAACTAAAATAAATATAAAGAAAAATCAAGGATATAGTGGTGAAAACCATTATGTGAGAGTATTAGATCATGAAAAAGTAAAAATAAAAGTATCTAAAGGTGAAGACCAAATTGAGGCACCTCAAGAAAAGAATCTTGACACTTTACCTATTCATTATTAAGAGAGATCAGCTATATTGATTGAACCTATAGAAAAGGGGAACATTGAGGCCAAAGAAGAGCCTAAGATCATCAACCTAGCAGCATTATTATCTAAGGAAGAAAGGCGGAAATTTATTAACTTTATCAAAGAAAGAGATTAATTTTTCATGGTCATAAGTCAAAATTCCAAGATTAGATCCAAATTTGATAATGCATCATTTGAATATAGCTCCAAGAGTCAAACTCATTAAACAAAAATTGAAAAAAAATACATAGACAAAAAGCTTTTCAAATTAAAAAAGAAGTGAAGAAGCTATTCGATACAAGTTTCATTAGAACAATTGCCTATGTAGAATGGATCTCTAATATAGTACCAATTTCAAAACTAAACACAAGAATAAGAGTTTGCAAAAAAAATTTAGATTTGAACAAGGCATGTCCTAAGGATGATTTTCCTCTTCCAAACATTAATACACTAGTGGATCTCATAGCAGGACATTCAATGTTTTCACTTATGGATGGCTTTAGTGGATATAATCACATAAATATATCACCCAAAGACCAAGAAAATAATAGTTCTACATATGCATGGGGAATTTTTTGTTAGAATGTGATGCCCTTTGGTCTAAAAAATGTTGGAGCTTCTTACCAAAGAGCTATGACAACTATTTTCCACAAAAATATGCATACATTATGGAAGACTATATGGATGATACTTTGTAAAAATATTTTTCAAGGGAGGAACATCTACCAATTATTGATAAAATCTTCATAAGATTATACAAATTCAAAACAAGATTAAATCCAAAGAAGTGTGTCTTTGGAGTTCAATCAGGAAAATTGATAGGATATATTGTTTCATCCAAACGGATAGAAGTAGACCTTGAAAAGGTTAAATCCACCATGGAGATGGAGGCACCTAGAAAAAATAGCTAATTAAGATCTCTACAAGGAAGGCTAAAAAATATAAGGAGGTTCATTTTACAATTGGTGGAAAAGAGTCATTCCTTTACTCAATTAATCTATAAAGGAATCGTTTTAGATGGAATGAAAAATGTGAAGAAGCCTTCAAAATTTTGAAGAAGTATTTGATGAATCCTCTTATTCTAATATCACCAAACAAGGAAAAATATTGATACTTTACATATCATCCATAGAGAAATTATTGGTAGCTTTATTAGCATAAGAATAAGAAAAAGGAAAAGAAAAGGTCATCTATTACATCAGAAAGACCTTGGTTAAGTATGAACTTAATTATATACATTTATAGAAAGAGCATGTCTAGTAGTGTTTTTTTCTTCCCAAAAACTATGACATTATATGCTAGCACACAAAATCAATTTAGTTGCCAAGATAAATCCATTAAAATATATTTTTAGTAAATTGGATCTCACAGGAAGGTTGGAAAAGTGGGTCATGGTGCTAAGTGAATTTGGCATTGAATATGTAGATTGAAGAGAAATAAAAGGCAAGGTTATAGAAGACTAGTTAGAAAAAGAACCAATATTAAGTGAGGAACCTATACATGTTGAATTCATAGATGCACATATTCTCATGCTTGAACCTCAAACATGGAAGCTCTATTTTGATGGTTCATATACTCAACATGGCTCAGGGGAAGGAATTTTGTTCATTACACCTCAAGATTTCACAATACCAAAGTCATAAAATCTATTATTTCTATGAACCAATAATACAATATAATATGAACCTCTTGTAATTAGAATCAAGATGGCCTTAGAATAGAGAATGTAAATCTATGGTGATTCCAATTTGATAATTAATCAAATTAATGATGAGTATCAAACTAAAGATAAAAAATTAATGCCTTACAAAAGGATGGTAGATGATATTAAGAAATATTTTGTCATGATTATTCTTAAACAAATTCCAAGAGGTTAAAAAAAAAGTAGCATATGCCATGGCAACATTAGCTTCATTACTACAAGTACCTAATTAGAATGAAAGATATGAATTCTTGGTGGAAGAATTGGTAAAACCTACATATGGCCAACCCAATACCCAAATAATATGCCTACTTGTTGGTCCTAATTACCCATGGTATAGTCCTATTTACACATACCTCAAAGAATATCCTACCCTGGAACCAAAAACATGATGAGAAAAGGAACTTTATATGCCAAACTTCTTGTTATGTCATTATATCAAATAGATTGTATCATAAGGGTCTTGATGGAATATTGCTTAGATGTTTAGAGGGGGAGGAATCTATGACCTCTTTACAAAATGTTCACAAAGGTATTTTTGGGTCACACTGTAGTGGGTTTATATTATCCAAGAAACTTATAAGAATGGGGTGCTATTGGCCAACAATGGAGAAATATGCATGCCATTTTGTAAATATTTCTCAAAAATGTCAATTCCATGAGAACCTAATACATGTACCTACACAATAGTTTCACCCTTTAACTACACCTTGGCCTCTCTATCAATGGGGTTTTGATTTGGTTGGGATGATCTATCATCCTTGCTCAAATGGACACAAATACATTATAAATGCAACATAGTACTTTAAAAAGTGGGTTGAAGTTGTGCCCTTATAAACTGCAATAGGAAAATTGATTTCCTTGTGCATATTGAATCACATCATTTGTAGATATAGTATTGTTGGAAACAATTGTCTGAAGGAAATTGCTACTCAATTATGTATTGTCTTTGATGTCACACAATGTCATAGTCCGCAGCAATCTGCTTCTACCGAGCTCAGTTGGTCTGCCAGACAGGAATATTAGTGCTTACCGAGGCCACTCAGTTATCGAAGAAAAGCAGTATCTACCGAGCTCACTCGGTTGCTGAAGAAAGTTTAGTGTTTACCGAGTTCAGTCGGTCATCGAAGAAATTTTAGTGTTTACCGAGTTCAGTCGGTCATCGAGAAAAAGATAGTGTTTACCGAGTTCAATCGGTCATCGAAGAAAAGATAGTGTTTACCGAGTTCAGTCGGTCATCGAGGAAAGTTAGTATTTACCGAGTTTAGTCGGTTATCAAAGGTAAAGGATTTTTGGTGTTTACCGAGTTCCCTCGGTCTCCGAAAAATTATAAAAAGATATGGTCACCGAGCACTGTCGGCCCTTGAAGGATTTTTGCAAATAGAGTTTGCTTAATTCAGCCGACTGTTATACTAAAAAATGTCGATTTGACTAATCCAACATCATATAAATAAAAGGTCAAATGTGAAAAGTAAAAAAAATAACGAAGCAGAAGATTTACAGTAGAAAAGAAGGAAAGGTATATGCGAATTTGTGAAGGATGTTTAGATATCCTTGAGGTGCAGCAGAGATTTATTCGATCAGAGAGGATCAGACTTATGCAGAACAGAGATCTGTAATCAGCAAGACAGTTGCATTATTATACAGGTCACTTTTTCATTGTTACCTTCTTATCATTGTAATAGTGAATTCTAAATCTCTTAACCGAGTTGGTTTAACAGCCATAATATAAATCCTCTAACAAGGTGACAATTCCATTGAATTGTTCTCAAGACCTCTTACCAGGCCACTCCTAGCAGGGTGTTTTTAAATCCTCTAACAAGGTCACACCTAACAGTGTGTTTTGTAACCTTTTACCGGGTTGGCTTCTAACCGGGCATCACTTCAAAAAAGTGAAAATCAGTATCTAGATACATTGGTGGTTTTTCCCATATTGGGTTTCCACGTTAAATCTTGTGTCTCTTGTGTTCTTAATTGCTTTCTCAATCATATACATGCACTAATGAATATCTAAAGATAATTTTGCTAATACTTTCTGCATCTTCAAGGTTACTGCAATCTATTTACCGAGTGCTAAAATAGACAACATTGTTAAGATATCTTAAAGGATCTGCAAAGAATTAATTGTGAAGTGTTTTTATGGTTGACTGATTCACCCCCCCCCTCTCAGTCACTTCATCCATATTCCATCAAGTATTTCTCATTCCATCAAAACATATAATGGAAAATAATTTAAAAATAAGGATGTGAAAGAGTTATGTGAAAAGTTACATGCGATCCAACATTTCTCTTCAATTTACTATCCACATGGAAATTGACAAGTTGAAGCTTCAAACAAAAACATCCTTAAGATTATCAAGAAAATAGTTGATGATTCAGGTTGGGATTTGCATATTCAATTAAACCTGGCATTTTGGGCCTACAAAAAAAGAATTATAACACCTACCTAAGATATTCCATTTTCACTAGTGTATTGAACCGAAGCAATTCTACCTCTAGAGGTTAAGATTCCATCATTTAGAGTTTCTCTACATGACTTATTGAACAATGAAAAATATAAAATGTCTAGGTTACAATAATTAGAACTCCTTAAAGAACATCAAAATCAAGCCTACAATCACTTTCAAGTTTACCAAAAGAGAATGTCAAGAAAATAAAATAAGAAGATCAAACCTATGCAATTTTAAGTGGGAGAGTTAGTCCTATGGGAAAATCCAAGAAACCAACAGGATAGAGAAAAGAAAGGAAAATTTGAATTAAATTAGTTAGGACGCTTTTATATCACATCCTCCTATGGAACATGAACATACAAGTTATCCACATGTGAGGGGGAAGAATTTGAAGAACCCATAAATAGAATTCATCTTAAGAGGTTCTACACACAAGCAGTTGAAAGAGTATAAGTCGAAAGGGTATAAATTGAAAAAGTATAAGATGAAAGAATATCAGATGAAAGAGCATCATTTGTATAGGAAAAAGAGAACCTAAAACAATTCAAAAACATGAAAAGTGGAAAGAATAAAAAACATTGAAATATGGATCCTGAAGAAAGAAAAAATAGTGGAAATAGTCATGAATAAATCCTAATTTTTTTTTAAAAAAAGTCATTTAAAAAATGTTGTCTTGGTGAAAAGCTAGAAAATATGTGCTTTGATAAAACAAGAAAAAGAAACAAAATGAAAAAGAAGAAAAGTTCCTTGGTGAAAACCTAACAAATAGGAACCTTGGTAGAAAAAGAAAAAGTAAATACGAAAAGAAAAATGTAATAAATTCAAGTGGTGAAAACCTGGGAAACAAGCACTACTTGTCCCATGTCAAGTCAAGCAGAGTTGTATTGAATTTCTCTCAATCCTTGTATATATTCTTGTACATTTCCCACTTGAATTCTATTATTTCTACATAGCCATAATAAACCCTCAAAGTTGCAAAGTTGCATTTATCCTACCAAAGCTTTCGTCATGATTTGGAAGTTTGTCTTAGTCCATAATCATTGTCAAATTAAATTGGGGGCACAATCCAAACACAATGAGTTCATCAAGGTGCAAACACAAGTATGATTTCAACATGTTTCCTCAAGAATCAAGAATCAAAACCTTTGACAGTTTTTGATTGACCCAAACATCAAATTTCAATCATTCAAGCACTTGAAACCAAGCTATAAACATCAAAAATAAAAAATAAATGTGAACAAGGATCAAAATGGATGATAAAAGATTAAAAATGGATGGAGATTTTTCTAAGAAAATGGATCTACAAATAAAAGAAAAATATTATTTTTTGACTTTTGAATTGTGTCTTTTTAGCAAATCAATGATGTCTTTGACTAGATGAGAAATGATGGAGGCATGTTATTTTCTTGATTTCTTCTTGTGAGGTTGATTCATAGAAATATACAAGTTAGTCTAATGACATGATCATCAAAGAATCATTGAGGATATTTTTCATATGAAAGGGATCAAATCTTTGTCTATTTATGCGAAAGGATACCTCGGCCATTTAGATTGTTCATATATTAATGCTAAAATCCACTTGTAACATTGAATTATATGAAAGAGGTATTCATACTCCCATGTTGAAAATCAAACCAGTGAGAGTTGTACCAATTTTATTATTGAAATTCGAAGAAAGAGGTATTTAGTTCATCATGGTTGAAATTTTAACTAGTGAGGATTATACCAATTTCATGCCCCAAAAGTCTCAATGATGAAAATAGAAAAAATAAATTCATACAATAATAAGTGACAATCTTAGTTGCATTTTTCATTCAATTTAATTTAGTCTATCGTTATAGTTGTTATGGGATTTCCTAAAGGGGGTGAAAAATTTAATCAGAGTTACATCATCAAATCTCTCTTTAAGATAGAGTATGTTGGACTTTAACAAAAAAAAAATGCATTTGCATTTAGATTTTTGCCTTTCATTTAGTTCCATTAATTGTATTAAGTCATTTTTATTGCATTTAATTACATTTAATTACATTAGGTTGCATTCAGTATTTTTTTTTTAAGCAAAAGTGGACTAGCCACCATATTTATATTAATATAAAACTGATTCAAAGACTCCTCTGTGGAAGAATTAGGAAGAAACCCCAGAATCATTGTCATGTAAAAGTATGATATTGATATAGATCACTTACATTTGGATTTAAGAATGTAAACTAGCAAATCTCTTAATGTTGTTCAGGCAAAACCCGCATACTGAGCAGTATAAATATTTCAAACTACAGAGCTATGTACCAATCAAATACACATACAAAAAGGCCCCTACAAGATGCCAAATTCATAGATTAACCTTACAATACCAATTTGGCATCATACATAGCCAAAAAAATGAAATTTTGGGATTTCCATGATGCACAACACCTATTTGATCATGTCGTTTGGACCCCAACCAGCGATAGGGACATCTGTAAGAGAACGCAAGGACCAACTTGAAGTAGCCAAAGACACACCCAATCTTGAGTCAGTCGTAGCTAGACACACATCCCAACCCACCTTTGGATATGCTGAGTGCCAACCCTACAACAATGCTATGGCTTGGATGGTTGAAGAACAAGAGGCATCCCACCTAGCAGTAGGATCCTAATGTAAGCCTGATTGAGACCCACTAACCGAGCCAGTAGGTTAAACATTGAGATTAGGAACATCGCCTAAATTCCTTGGAGAGTGATCTCATTTAGGAGACTATGGATACAAAAAGTTATGTTCCTATGCAGGAGGAATATTTGGAAATTACAGTAGATCTAATAGCGCATTCACCCTAGTTTTAACTTGATCCACTGTATCAAAACCCAGCCGCTGACCCAAAATACGAAGGGCATTTTTAGTGTACCAAGCATCCTACTTTCCCAGTGACCATTTGATACTTTTGTATACAAGCATGTAGTTATGGTTGGAGAGCAACTCATGGTGGGAGAATAGGCTACCAACCAAAGCCAATCCACCCCATAGGTCATAACGCTGCAAAGCCCTTATAAGCACATTATTTTGCAGATACTTAGGATTGACTAGTTTCTCAGTCAGGGGCACCGACTATGTAAGGTCCATGGTGTTGGAGAGGAAAATGTCCATAATATGCGTTGGGAAGAAGTGTTACAAGTGTGGTACTAAAACTTCTTCTCCAATGACAATCTGAATAGCAGCCTGAATCCCCTGTGAATGACATATAAACAAGGATGAAAAGGAGATGTCATCAATAATCATGGGTAGAACATCCTCCAGATTATTACCTTACAACCAGATTCTAAAATTTCTTGAAAATATTTCATAGTGGTGCCGCCCACATTGTCGGCATTTTAAACACTGTGCAGCCCTCGACTCCATAGATGCTAGCAGAGAGATACAAATAGATTGAAATGATATTGAGAGAGGGAAAGTATTTAAAACTATCATACCTCGACAAGTACTCAAACAATTATTACAAATCCCTTCAAGTCCCCTCATATCTTTGCATTGTGATGTAATGATGTCAAACATAGTGTTGGAAATAGTGAATTCCCAAATAATATAAAAAAAATGTACATACCAGTAGCTTCACATTGATCATGCACATGCGAATGATGTGTCATGAGGGAAGAGGGCCAAAACTTGGTGGCACACTATCTATAGATATTTAAGTTTACAACAATCAATGTGTGGGTATGCTGCTTACCACACAAATATGGTACTGCATCATATAGGTGAAATTATATCCAAGCCACAGTCATGTGAGAGGCATCATAAATGGCACGAGCTCAGCCTATGTCACTAATGTCCTCAGTGGCCACACTAGAAAACAATTTAGGGCTTTAATTTTCCACATCCTCATTCAATTCTGCATGTTTGATTTCTTTCACATCTTTGAGGATCAACTCATGAAGTTTAGTGTCCAACCTGATGATATCTTCAGGGGTAAACATTGTCACATCATGAGCATCATAGCCCTTGTTGGCAAGGTGGTCTACCACTGCATTACCTTTGTAGAGAGTATGTGATATGTACACTTCTTGGAATGAGTCTAGAAGGAGCCAAATTTTCTAAAAAAATGTATGCTAGCTTCCAGTTATTTTTTTCCCACTTAATACAAGCATTAATTATAATCAAGGAGTCACCTTCTACTTGAACTTGATGAAACTGACCTGCTCTAGCCAATGCCAGGCCAGCAAATAATCCCTGAGCTTCGGCCATATTATTTGTACCTTGGGGGAGAGGGAAATATTTTAGTGCCAAAACTGAACCATGATGATCTCGGATGCACACACCCACCCCTAACTTCCCTGGGTAACCTCTTGAAGATCCATCAAAATTTAGTTTCACAATCCCCTGGGAAGGAGGAATCCAGTGAACCAAATGATGATCTTGTGACTTTTAATTGAGAGATCGGTGCCACCAACCGAATGGTACTTGAATATGTTTCCATTCTCGTGATACCACACTATCCCAACATTTCATGCATAGATTATAGTTAAGCTTTGAATAGCTAGAATTCACCATTTTAGAGATTGACTTTTCCAAGTTTGAGAAAACCACTTAAATTGGAGAGAATACTTTACAGAAGATTCTTTTGTTGCACTCCCACCAAATTGCCCATACAACCAAATCTGGAATACATATCCATGAGGAAAAGAAGAGGGAGTTTGAGTATAATTCTAGCCATGACTGAAATAGATCCCATAATTTGTTTGGCAGATGTGTAGAGTATTGTAGTTTCCCCAAAACATATAACCAACATTGTTGGGCAAATGGGCAGGTTAGGAATAAATGATCCACATTTTCTTTTTCATAGTCACACAATAAGAAATTAAAAGGTTGTGCAATATTTAGTTTGTGGAGTTAGTCACTTGTTAATACCCTAGTTTTTAATGCTAACCATGTAAAACATCCATCTTTGGGGAGTGTTAAGTGGCTCCAACAGAATGTGAATGCACGAGAAGGTGTAGAATTGATTTCCTATTGTTGGATAAGGTTATACCCATCTTTGATATTGAAATTGCCCTCTTTGTCAAGCACCCAAAGCACCTTGTCTTTCAAGGCTGACAAGTATACCACTTTTTTTGAGAGAAGCTTTTCCAATTGCTTACATTCCAAGGGAGGGAGAGGCAATTATGTTGGATCTTTCTGAATCACTTTTCTTGGAAACAAACATACTATAGAAACAAAGTTTATCAAATATAATCCCCACACATTTTTAGATGCAGTAACAATGGCATCAATACCTTCGAGATTGGCTAGGGGTGGGGCCCTGTTCCATGAGTCATGCTAGAATTTAACTTGTGATCCACTATTAACTTCCCAAGAGATATAATTAGTTACTAACTCTCTTGAAGACATCATGAAGTCCCATATTGTTGACCCATTCGGGGGATCCAAGATAGTGAGGATTCTAATTGGATTAGTTTTATCTAAGTATTTTTGTTGCATAATTTGACACCATATATTGTGTGGATTAGTGTACATTTTCCATACAAGCTTGCCTCCAAAAGCTTTATTATGTTTGTGCAAGTCATGAATCCCCGAACCATCTAGCTATTTTGTTTGTGCCATATTATCAATTGAAACCAATGGAATTTTCTTATTCCCATTCATATTTCATGTCCATAAGAATTCTCTCAAGATATTTTGGATGGTGTTAATAACTGGAGAAGGTGCTATGAGAACTGATAAGTAGTAGTTTGGTATTTCTGAAAGCACCATTTTAATAAGGAGGATTCTGCCTGAGAGTGAGAGCCATCTTGCTTTCCAGGCAACAATTCTTGATTTAATTCTATCAATTATGGGCATCCAATAACTTGTTCTATTGGCACCAACAAAAAAAGGAATTCCCAAATAGACAGAAGGAAGGAAGTCAACTGTGAATCCTAATAAATTGACAATCTTGTTAGATATTATCTGATTGGTATTAAACAAGTAGATCTTTGACTTCTGCAGATTAACTTTTTGATTTGAAATTGAAGTATACAAGTCCAAAGATTTTTTAATCTGTCTTTCTTTTGATACAGTAGAGGCTCCAAAAAGAAGAGTGTCATCTACAAATAAGGTGTGTGTTATTGAAATGCTTGTCTCACTAATTTGGACACCTTGCCAATAACCTAATGCCTATTTTTTCTAAATGTGTCTGCTGAAAGATTTTTCCATCAAGATGAATAGGATTGGAGATAGTGGATCTCCCTACCGAACCCCTTGTGTGGATTAAAAGAAACCCACTAGCACCCCGTTGATCAATACTGAAAACCCAACACGTGATATACAAGCTCTTACCCATTTATACCAACCTTTTGAAAACCCAAATTTATGCAAGACTTTAAATAGGAAGTCCCAGCATACCCTATCATTGGCCTTCATCATATCTAGATTGATGACAAAATTTAAAGTTTTTCTTGCATTTATGGAATGGAGTGCTTCATGAGCCACTAGTACCCCTTCCATTGTTTCTCGACTAGGGATAAATCCTCCTTGTGGCTGAGATACAAGGCTCGGGATCAAATGATGCATTCTAAGATATATGGCCTTCATAATGATTTTGTAAATTGTATTGCACAATGAAATGGGTCTAAATTCAGCAAAAGCTTTAGGTGCTTTAACTTTGGGAATGATAGCTATATTGGTAGTATTGAAGTATTTTAGCATGGACTTGCTAGTCCAAGATTCTTCAATAACTCCAAGAAAATCACAACCAACCATTCCCAGCATGCTTGAACAAATAGTGCAGTAAATCCATCCAGGCCTGGCATTTTGTCTGGGGGAAGTGAGAAGACTACCTTTTTGAGTTCCTAGATTTTAAATGGCACCATTAAATTTAGATTATCTGACTTTGACACAATTGATGGTATGGCCTCAAGTAGTTCAGCCTCCCAGATATCCTGGGAGGTAGGAAGAATCGGGGGGGCAGCAAGTTTTTAAAGAACCTTACCCCCTCATCTTGTATGCTTTGAGGATCTGTAATTTAAATACTAATCTCCGCATTATTGATAGAGAAGATCTAATTGACTGCTATTTTCTCTTTGGCTAAAGTATGAAAGTGCTTTGTATTTTTGTCCCCCTCTTTCATCCAAAGTTCCTGTGATTTCTGTCTCCAATATTCCTCTTCTCTGGTGCATAGTTCTTCCCATTCAAGTGATAGATTTTTCTGAGTGACAAAGGAATCATTATCCATGCCTTGTTTGGTGACCTTATCAAGTACATCTTCTAGCTTTTGTTTGACAACCTCCTTTTCTTTGAAAATATTTTTAAAGACCACTTCAATCCACTTTTTAATTTGAAATTTGATAAATTTCAACTTGGATGCAAACTGATGCATTTTAGATCCAACAATGAGGGGAGCACTAGACTGCCATTATCTGACTAAAGGTGGGAAGGTTGGGTGTCAGAGCCACATTCTCTCAAATTTGAATGATGGCTTATGTTGAGGTGTCTAATTCACTGAATTAAAACCCACTTGGATGCTAATAGGGAAGTGGTCTGATCCTAGTTTTGGCAAGATATCTGACTGTAAGGTGGTGTTAGAAAGTTTCCAATTCTGAGATATTAAGAACCGGTCCAACCTCACAGCAATTTGGGAAAAATTAGTCCTTTTATTGGTCCAAGTGTATGAACCGCTACTTGGCTCAATGTCTATAAGATTATTATCTTCTAAAAAATTGGAGAAATCTTGTATTGTTTTCAGTGGTGGGCTAATGCCACCACATTTTTTTAACAATTTTAGAATAGCATTAAAATCACCCCCTATAATTATATGGTGTTCATGATGGGATTGGATCATGTGAGTCAATTCCAGCCATACTATTTGCTTATCCAATGTTGTTGTGGGACCATAAACATTGATCAAGAGGAATTTTTTTTCAAAATAGCTCAAGTTTAATGCTTGCCAATTGTCTTCCTACTTTCATAGTTGACCTTGAATTGATTTGGAGTCCTAGAGGATAGCCAAACCCCCTAAGGTGCCATTGCCTGGTCTATGAACTGATTGCCAATTTGGCCACTTCCCGATTGTCTTATCAAAGTCGCCTTGTGATAGTTTTGTTTCTTGCAAAAGAATAACGTCTGCTTTCATAGAATCCAGCTCTTGCTTGATTCTACCCCTTTTGTCAAAGGCATTTAAGCCTCTGACATTACATGAGATTATCTTCATGGATGACAAGGAGAACTCTTCATTCTCCTTGTCAATCTTTTTGAGGGTGTGAATTTTCCATCCAGAGTAGATTGGATACCTGCTGCAATTTCTTCTTTAGTTTGGATGTTTTTAGGTTTTCTACCTCTCTTCTACAGTGTAGGCTTAACCTAGATGTTCTAAGAGGGGGTTTGTTGAATTGAAAGTATTATATTATGAACATAGTCTAACTATGATGATATCTAGTCAGATTTTGGATCTATAAAATTTGTAGTATGCTCTCCTAACTCTTAGAATTCAACCTACTTCGAAGCATCCTGAACTGAGTTTGATACTTTCAAAACTTCAGCCTACTCCCCAGAAGTCTAAATCTCATCCTACTCCAAATCCACAAAGCTGTTAGACCACACCCAATCTCTTATTTGGTTGGTTACTTGTTAGGAATGAATGCTAAAGCCTTTGGTAGTCATTCTGTAGTAGTGGTTGTTGCATTCATGACTATGATGGTCATTGATGTCAACATAGTGATATTCTGGAGTTTAGCAGAGAAGCAGGCACAGTTTTGTTTTGCGCACATGTTATATTGCAAATTGAGTTATGCACAATTGATGGTATGTTCTTTGGTGTGTTATTAGCCTATGGTTAAGAGTGCAAAAATAAATTCATTTATTCATGAAAGTTATAAACATTTTGCTGGAAGCAGTATTCTGGCAGTGTTCCTAAGTAGTGGTTTTTGGTAATCGGAGGATATCTCCTAACTGGGATGGAATCTGATTTTGCACAATTAAAGGGAAGTGTGAGACTCATTGGTGGTGATGTGTTTCATAGCACAAACTTCAAGGTCACATGATTGGAAATTCATTGTATCTAGAAACTGACAGTTTTTATGTAATTTTAATGTAGCGTGTTGAAATTATTATTTTGTATTTGGATGCCGATTCATTTGTAATTATTTGAGTGTGGTATAAATGAAGGAATGCTTTCCTTGTTGTGATGGGATTTTAATAGTTGTGATATGAAATTTTGAAAGTTGTGATGTGAATATATGTGTGAGGTGAAGAATAGAGCTAATTCAGTGGTGAAGGAAGACTTGTGAAGTGCAGAGATCTGGATTTGTGATCTTGTGTAGAAGAGAGTGTGGTTTTGGCACAGTGTGAAGGAGGTAACATATTTCATATTCTTCTATTGAATAATCCTAAGATCTATTGGACAGTGAGTTCAAAGATCTTGCCTTGAAGCTGTTTGGGCAGTGGGTCCTTCTGTCTTCCATAACTCCTAACAGGGTTAGAATCTTTTAACAAGGATTCAAAATCTCCTAACAAAGATTCATATGTACTGAATGTATTTCATAAGACTCCTAACAGGGTCCATCCTTTCACAAGGAACTTTCATATTAGTACATCATTTTGTGGGCATCATTCCCACCGGGGTTCACTCTTTGATCAAGAGGTTCCCTAGTTAACATATCTTGTGTTATTGTGTCATTATGTATGATTATCTTTCTATGGTTGGTTACTACATTGATTATATGGTTTAAAGCTATTGAAGTTGATATTGAAGTTGATAAATGGTTTAATTATCAGATAACTAATTCACCCCCCCCCCCTCTCAATTATCTTGGTCGTCTTTACTTTCGAACAATTGGTATCAGAGCGGCCGGTCCTTGAAAGAGAAGTTTAACAACTTAAGGAGATCTATGGTGAATTTTAGGAAAGAAGGCCCTAAGTTTGATGGAGTAAATTTTGACAGATAGAAAGAAAAGATGAAGATACATCTCTTGTGATTAGGACTAGGTTATTGGTTGATTACAAAAAATGAGAGAACTATAATTGAAGAAGATAGTCTTGAATCAAGTTCTAAAGATAAGGTAGATCTATTCATGTGTAACATACTTGCAAGAGAAGCACTTTTATCAGCACTTTCGGAGAATGAATACAGTTAGATAAAAGGTTTAACTAGATCTTATGATATTTGGAAAGCTTTACATTCTACTTTTGAAGGTGATGAACATGCAAAGAAAGCTAGGTTACATAATTGGATTTGTGCATTTGAAGACATAAGAATGATGGAAGATGAATCTGTTAGAAGCTATATTGGTAGGATGTCAGAAATTGTTGCAGGAATAAAGTCTTGTGGAGGTGAAAAGACAAAGAATGAAGTAATATGGAAGATTTTGAGAACATTGACACCGGTATTCAGGCAGACTACACAAATGATTGAACAAGTGATACCTTATACACCAAACTTTTCAAGAGAGACTCCTCTTGGAAGATTGGAAGCAGTAGAGATGAATTTGAGATTATCAAGAGAACTACCTAGAGTGGAGACAACATTCAGTGCTTTTAGCATCAAACCTACTTTGTCTAGAAGTACAAGTGTGAATGGAGATTATGCCAGTAGTAGCAGATCCAAATCTAATGAAGATAAGAAGATTGAAGAAGGTATTGCCTTGCTTGTGAAAAGAGAACCAGATGGTAAGAAAATATTTAAATGTTGGACATGTCAAGAATATGGTCATTTTGCATCTAAGTGTCCTAAGAGAGTTAAGAAGTATAGAAACAATTTCAAGCCTAGGAGATCTAAAGAGTGTTATTATGCAAATGATGAAGAAATTGAAGCAGCAATTGAAAGACATTTGAGCGATAGTGATAATGATAACTTTGATGACATAGGATTTGTAGCAATTAAGGAAGAAAATTATGAATCTAATGTTAAGGAAGAGAAAGCCTTAGTTTCCCAAGTTGAAAACAAAGTTGATTGGATTATAGACAGTGGTTGTTCACATCATATGACTGGTGATAAAGGAAAGTTCATAAATTTAACAATTATGATGGAGGAGTTGTTAGAGTTGGTAACAATGCACCTTGTTTGATTAAAGGTATAGGATCTATTACTCTTGATCGAAAGACTAATACTGATGATGTTTACTTTCTTGATGGATTGAAACATAATTTTTTGAGTGTTGGATAGTTAGTGGATAAAGGATATCAAGTTTGGTTTATTGAGAAAACTTGTGTGATTAAGGATAAAGATGGAAATCTGATTGGACAAGATCTAGAACCAGAGGTAATGTATTTCAGTTGAACCCTACTGAAATGACATGTTTGATGACTAAGATTGATGACAGTTGGTTATGGCATAGAAGGTTCTATCATATAAACTTTGATAATATTGTGAAAGTAAGTTCTACACTTGCAGTAAGAGATTTACCTAAGATTATGAAGCCTACTAACGTGATTTTCAAGGAATGTGTGATGGCTAAGCAAAAAAGGAGTTCATTTCCTAGCAAGAAGTTCACATCTACAAAGAAGTTGGAGATTGTTCATATAGACCTGAGCGGTCCTACTAGGACTAGAGGATTCTATGGAGAAAGGTATTTTATGATTCTTGTTGATGATTTTACAAGAATGATGTGGATTGCATTTTTGAAAGAAAAATCTGAAGCATTTGATAAGTTTAAGGTCATGAAGAATAAAGTTGAGAATGAAACAGGAATGAGGATTAAATGTTTGAGATCTGATAGAGGTGGAGAATTTACATCTAAAGAGTTTAACACCTTTTATGAAGTAAATGGTATTAAGAGATAGTTTTCAACCCCTAGAACACCTAAACAAAATGGTATTGCAGAAAGAAGGAACAGATCAGTGACTGAAGCAGCTAGAGCTATGTTGTTTGAAGGTGATTTGGCAAAGACATTTTGGAGAGAAGCAGTGAATACAGCAGTATATACAATGAACAGAGTACAAATCAAAGCAGACACAGACAAGACACCTTATGAATTGTGGTTTGGACATGCACCCTCAGTTAAGTATTTTAGAATTTTTGGAAGCAAATGTTATATTAAGAGAGATGATGATATAGGAAAGTTTGATCCTAGAAGTGATGAAGGAATTTTTCTTGGATATTCTTTGAAAAGGAAAGCATATAGATGTTACAATAAGAGAACTAAGACTATTGTTGAAAGTGCAAATGTAAAAGTTGATGAGAAGTTTAAAATTTAGGAAAGAATGCTTGATTATGAATCTGATGAAGGAACTAACCCTCAACTTAACATTGAAACTGCTAAACAATTCTTTGAGACTGACAGTGAATTTTTGAATGAAAGTCATGCTGAAGAAAATAGAGAAGAATCTATAGTTGAAGAAAGATCAGTGACTATGACACCTAATAGGTATATATCAAGACATCATCCTATTGAACAAGTGATTGGAAGTTTGGACATAGGAGTTATGACTAGAAAGAAGGTACATTTATGTTTGATTTCTCAAATTGAACCTAAGTCTACTAATGAAGCTTGTGAAGATGAACTTTGGATTAAAGCTATGAAAGAAGAATTGGATCAGATTGAAAAGAACAAGACATGGGAATTGGTCCCTAGACCTAAAGACAAAAATGTGATTGGAACTAAATGGGTATTCAAGAACAAGATGAATGAACAAGGAGAAGTAATTAGAAACAAAGCAAGATTGGTATGTAAGGGATACTCACAGCAAGAAGGAATTGACTATGAAGAAACTTTTGCCCCTATGGAAAGACTTGAAGCAGTAAGAATGTTTTTGGCTTATGTAGCATTTAAGAAATTCAAAGTGTATCAGATGGATGTGAAGTCAGCATTTCTGAATGGTGAATTAGAAGAAGAAGTCTACATTGAGTAGCCTGAAGTTTTTCCTTTGACTCAAGAAGGAGACAAGGTATGTAAACTAAAGAAAGCATTGTATGGACTAAAGTAAGAACCTAGAACTTGGTATGCTAGATTGGATAAGTATTTGTTAAAATTGGGATTTACAAAAGGAACAACTGATAGTAACTTATACACAAAAGAAATTGAGAATGGATTGTTAGTTATAGTTATTTTTGTTGATGACATTATTTTTGGAGGAGAAGATGAAGCTAGTGACAAATTTGTTGATGAAATGAAGACAGAATTTGAAATGAGTATGATTGGAGAAATGAAATACTTTTTGGGATTACAGATAACACAAAACAAAGATGGTATCTTTGTAAGTTAGACAAAGTACTTGAATGATTTGTTGAAATAATTTCGTATGGAGAATTGTAAACCAGTTGGAACACCTATGGTTATAGGACATAAACTATCTAGTAAAGATGAGACACCAGCAGTTGAGCAAAAGAAATACAGATCCATGATTGGTGGATTGCAATACTTGACATACACTAGACTAGATATACAACATTCAATTGGAATGGTAGCAAGATTTCAAGCTGAACCTAGAGAGTCACATTATACAGTAGTAAAGAGGATATTGAGATATCTTAGAGGCACAATGGACTATGGATTGTGGTATGAAACTTCTGATGATTTTACCCCATGTGCATATACTGATGCTAATTGGGGAGGTAGGGTTGATGATAAGAAAAGAACCAGTGGTGGAGCCTTTTTTCTTGGAGGAAGATTAGTTTCTTAGTTGAGCAAATAGTAGAATTGTATCTCACATAGTACAGAAAAAGTAGAATATGTAGCAGTAGCAAACAACTGTAATCAAATAATTTGGATGAAGCAAATGTTGATGGACATTGGAATCAAGTTTGATGAGCCTATTGTCATACATTGTGACAATACAAGTACTATTAGTATGTCTAAGAATCCTGTATTACATTCTAAAACTAAGCATATAGAGATCAAGTATCATGTTGTAAGAGAGAAATTTGCTGAGAAAGAAGTCAGACTAGAGTACATAAGCACAAAGGAGTAGATAGCAGATATATTTACAAAGCCTTTTCCTAAGGATACATTTGAGTATCTAAGAGGTATGCTTGGGGTTATGCCCCAGCCTACTTTTGCATAATGATGTAGTTGGTTGCATCTGTCCAGTGGAATATGGCCCTATCTATTTTCCGGATTGGATGTTGGTACTTCCTCTATGGGGGAGTATGTGTACTTAAGCTGAGTCATTGAGGACTCTAGTGAATATTTTTTTTTCTGAACAATGTCTTTTGACATTGAGCTATTGTTTGACATAGTGATAGAATTTATGTCATTGATGTCAATGGGGGAGAGAATCATATAAAGCATTGAGGAACTACATTTTTTGAAGAGATTGAATAGGAAAATGAAGCAAGATTTGATTAATGAAGAGCAACAAAGCAGTTGAGCAGCAGTGATTGGATTTTTGGAACATTGGATGTTTTTCATCTATGTTACCGTCAATGCCAATGGGGGAGATTGTTAGGAATGAATGATAAAGCCTTTGGAAATCATTTTGTAGCAGTGGTTGTTTCATTCATGACTATGATTGTCATTGATGTCAACATAGTGATATTCTGGAGTTTAGTAGAGAAGCAAGCACAATTTTGTTTTGCACACATGTTATATTGCAAATTGAGTTATGTGCAGTTGATGGTATGTTCTTTGGTGTGTTATTAGCCTATGGTTAAGAGAACAAAAAGAAATTCATTTATTCATGAAAGTTATAAGCATTTTGGTGGAAGCAGTATTCTGGCAGTGTTCCTGAGTAGCAGTTTTTGGTAATCGGAGGATATCTCCTAACCGGGATGGAATCTAATTTTTCATAGTTAAAGGGAATTTTGAGACTCATTGGTGGTGATGTGGTTCATAGGGAAAAATTTGAGGTCACACGATTGGAAAGTTATTGTATCTGGAAGCTGACAATTTTTATGTAATTTTAATGTAGCGTGTTGAAATTATTATTTTGTATTTGGATGCCAACTCATTTGTAATTATTTGAGTGTGGTATAAAGGAAGGAATTTTTTCCTTCGTGTGATGGGATTTTAATAGTTTTGATATGAAATTGTGAAAGTTGTGATGCGAATATATGCATGAGGTGTAGAGTAGAGCTAATTCAGTGGTGAAGGAAGACTTGTGAAGTACAAAGATCTGGATTTGTGATCTTGTGTAGAAGAGAGTGTAGTTTTGGCACAATGTGAAGGAGGTAACATATTTCATATTATTCTATTGAATAATCCTAAGATCTGTTGGACAGTGAGTTCAGAGATCTTACCTTGAAGCTATTTGGGCAGTGGGTCCTTCTGTCTTCCATAACTCCTAATAGGGTTAGAATCTTTTAACAAGGATTCAAAATCTCCTAACAGAGATTCATATGTACTGAATATATTTCATAAGACTCCTAACAGGGTCCATCCTTTCACAAGGAACTTTCATAGTAGTACATCATTTTGTGGGCATCATTCCCACCAAGGTTTACTCTTTGATCAAGAGGTTCCCTAGTTAACATATCTTGTGTTATTGTGTCATTGTGTATGATTATCTTTCTATGGTTGGTTACTACATTGATTATATGGTTTAAAGCTATTGAAGTTGATATTGAATTTGATAAATGGTTTAATTATCAAATAACTGACTCACCCCCCCTCCTCTCAGTTATCTTGGTGGTCTTTACTTTCTAACATTACTATCTCATTCATTATCTAAGGTATCCGATAAGAGCATAGCCTTGTGAATGTCATAATGTGCTTGAGAGTCATGGATATCCTCAAATGAATTTGTCTGATAATCCTAGCATGTTGTTATTGCTGACATTTTGGCCTCCTAATCATCATCTCTTAGAAATGATGAAGCTATTTTTATTGATTTGGTCAATTTCATAGTACAACCCCTCTTCTATCACTATCTCAAAGATCAATCTTGTAGCCAGTTTTGTGATCATTTTCTCTGATAGTTGTCAAGCTTTCAAATCAATCACAACTTTCTTACTGAGTGAATCTTGCATGTTAAGCATATTGATTGGGGTATTTTGATACATCAACTGATGAAAAATGCTATCAACATTTTGGGGAGGCAAGATAGATTGATCCCTCATAAGAAACTCTGCTACTAGATGGCCTGATCTTGATTGATGATGAGTAATTTGACAAGTGATTGGTGATCTACTAAAGTCTAAACTGATGAAATTGAGCACTTTGTAGATCTGAGAGAGCAACCTTTGGTCAATTCTATTAATTGGTGAGATCATCCTTTGGTCTACTACAAATTCAAATACTGGTAATGGGGTCTTGGTTTGAATAGTACTTATTTCCTTATGTGGAGTTGATCCTTGGATGATTTGGATATTGCTCACTTCCTTACATGGAGTGAAACCCTAAACAAAGCAATCTGCTAGATTTGAGCAATGGTCCTCACATACGAGTACCTTGGAATGCACCATCTTTATATATTGCATGGTAAAGTGACCTAAAAAAATTGGATGCTTCTGACAAGTGTTTTCATCCTACAAAAAAAAGGGTTGTTCCAATACACCCCATTTTGATTTGATCTTGATCTGATTTGGTGGCATCTTTGAGGGGCAAAGTAACACACAAATATGAATATCACAATGTGGGTATTCAAATGGTATGAGATCATGCTTAACAAAGATGTCAATTTTGTTGGCAATGATTTCAACAATTTCCAAATCTCTATATTCTAATGGTAGCATAGGGAGGGAGATCCAATAAGGAAAAAAACAACATTCATATTTGTCAAGTTTAAAATTAGGCATCCAAACCCGAGTGAATAAGCCAGAGCCTTTAAAAAACCACCCTTTATAGTGATGAATGGCATCCCTACATTCTGTTGATTCAAAAGAAACTACAAAAACACCTAGTGCTGATTCCAGTAAAATAATATCTGATAAACCCTCCCAAAGTTCAAATGCCCAGGATCTAATATTTGAAAAAGCAAGTGATTGATTTGAAAACTTACTAATGAGTGTTGTGCAATGCAGTGAGCCAATGTGGCTCTGTAAGAGTTTCCATGGAAGAATGATCTCAAGCATTGGATGGATATCTTTTGTAGTAGATGAACCTCCTCCATACTGAAGCTCTTGATCTGCAGAGTGGGCATCCTTGTGCAAATGGTCTTGAGCAGGAGGGTTCTAGTTCTGGATAGGTTTCTAGATTTGTGAGGGTTTATTTGGAATGAAGGACACTCTAATATGGTGATCTTTCAGTGCTTCTCTAATTTGATCTTCAAAGGAAGGTGTATACTTGATCTGCACATGAGAACCTGGAGGGGTCCCTTCATAGATATCAAAAATTAGTTGATCCTTGATAAATTTGGCCTTCCTACGCTGTCCATGATTATTCCACTGATTTGGTCTAGCCAAAGCAAGAAACACCCTCTAAGGATTAGATTTAGACTATTGGCAATCTGGTAACGGTTGTTGATGAGGATGAAAAACCGTAGGTCTAAAATGTTCCTGACAAGATGATTCTCCGTGCTCGAAACTTGAAATACCTTGAAATGTGTCTTGATCTCACTTACCATGAAGTCGTTGAGACCTCTAAAACTTAACCTGAAACCCTAGGGTTTATGAAGAAGGGTTTCACGGGTTGAAAGATTGCTTCACCGTTAAATATGGAAGTACTTGCCTTTCCCTTCGCACTATTTGTTACATTCTTCTCCACAAAATGGCAATGTAGAAAATCATTCGGTGAGTGACTGCTGATTCAAGGTTTTTCTGGTTGGACAGTCGGGATTCCATGGAAAATCTTCGCCATGTCTGCCCAAGATGGTGAGTCGAACTGCATACCCTGTCACCAAGTACCTGACACTGGCCCTCCTACTGATGACTAAAAAGGACGCCCTCTACCAAGGCTACTATCTAGACAAAACTATTTGAATTTTTGGCTCTACGACTACAATGGTTGCCTTCTATTGTACAGATGTCATTCCTTCCCTACGCTCGATGCCATCGGTTGCATTAAGTATTATCATTATTCATTAAGGAGTTATTTCATGTTAAGGATTTATTTCATATAAATTCATCAATTGCATGTCAATTAGGTTTATTCTTTATATCATTTAATTGCATCTCATTGTCATTATCCTTTTCATTTAGAAATTATTATTCATTAAAGTGCATTAGATACCTTCTCATTAATTTCTAGATGTCATTATTCATTATTAACATCATTAAACATTAATCATTATGTACATAAAGAATTAATCATTAATCATTAAAAAATGATGCTTATTCTCAAATTTCATTTAGGAAAATATCAATAATCATTTAAGTGCATTAAATTCATTTAAAACTATTAAAGTGCATTATTAATTATATCATTAATCATTTGGATTGCACTACATTGGGATCATTAATCAATAAATCATTACATATCATAAATAATTATGTAATTTTAAACATTGTATCATAGAAAGCATGTACAATCATCTAGATGCATTTCATAAAAACATACATGACAACTAAGTGCATCCATACATAAATAAGAAAAATAAGGTGCATTCATACACTACAAAAAACACAAAAATACACATATAGATAGAATCATCTGGAACCGCATCCATTTATAAATCCTCATAAATATAAAGTCTAATGTATCATGTCATATAAAGAGAGATAAATCATAAAGATAAAGGAAGAGTGAAAATAAAAGTGTATCAAAGTCTATCAAGGTGTAAATTAATGTCCATCAAAGTCAAAATATGCATCATCAAATGTTCGATATGGTACATTAATGAATCAATGATACATCAATAGATGCATGATCAATGGGATAAATCAGCTAACTATGTCCATCATGGGTCCCTTTACTATCACCACCTGCATCTGAACATGGAGCAAGGCTAGTACATGTACCATTAATCAGACTAGGAGAAGGCTCTGTCTGACTAGTTGTAGTACCTCGCCCCTAGTCTGATTTTATAAATGTTATGATTACTTTAGAATGATAGAATATATGTTAGGGAATCATTAACACTTATGATTTTACTAACCCCATACTTGCATGTGTATGGTTGATGTGTTTCTTTTACATTTCTATTTGATGTGCCTGATGTGGTTGAGGGACGGAGCCATAGTTACTTGCTTACGAGATACACACGATCGACCGATCCCCACCATTGTTTGTTATATCTCTATATATATGCACATGCTTGTCTCTTATGTAGTTTTGCAAGTACCAGGCATCGACTTCCCTAAATTGTTAGGATGAGCATGCCCTATCGCTAATCTCAATGGTAAAAGAGGGGAGATAATATTTAGTTCCAAATCCTAACCTAAGCCAATTATTGTCCTAAAGGAGGGGACAAGATTTTGTGTTTCCACCCTTCTAAACTTGTCCAATTGGCAAGAGTTTACACCTATGTCCTGAGTTTGAATGTGGGTTCTTAGGTCATTTTGATTCGTTGGTTTGTGTCGTTTGATGTGATTTCTATTTTTAGATTATTCTATTTTTTAGTTGTGGCATAGTATTTAAATGGAAATTAGATAAATGTATTTATTTAGTTTAATTTATTATTATTTTTGTATAGTTGATGCATAACTTAATTGGGAATTAATTTTATGCTAATATTGAGTGTGGTTGAAATATTTAATTAATGTGAATTAATTAAATAACTTCACCTTTGAAATATTTAAATCATGAAATTTAACCTTTGTTTAATTAAAATATATTTATTAAATTGAGGGTTATTTTAGCATGTGTTATATATGTTAACTAAATGTTTTAATTATTATATTATTGAATGCATTATGTTGCACATTCATAATTGAATTAAATTGAATTAGTAATTCAAGTTGAAGTTTGATTATGTGCTTTCAACTAAAGTCAAAGTGGAAAGGAGATTTCAGTTCAACTGAGACTGAACTGTGAACAAAAGTTCATCTTCATACAAAGCCCTTTTGGAGTTGAGTTCGAATTATTGCATGAGAAAGGAAGTTTCTTTAAGTATTGGGGGTTTTAGCCTTTATTTGGTACACAGGTTTTGGAGGAGGAATTTTGGAGACAGTTTTGTGACAAAAATTGAGAGACAGTTTTGGAGAGAGAGTTCTTCGAAAAGCTTAGATTTTGTCTTCTTCGTTCTGGTCATCATCGAATCTGTATAATCTGAATTGAGGTAGCTTTTGAATTTATTACTGTTAATCTTTCTCAAAATTCCTATAGGATATTATAGAAAGCGTCTTCTTTGTGCTTGATGGTTTTTGATTGTTTGAGAAGCAATGTTAAAATTAATGGATGTTAGGAAAAGGTTGCATGCAATCCGTTGCGAGATTCGAATCTGTCTACCTGTTATTAAGATCTCAAGTTTGTAAATTAGTTGTGGATCTATTGAAAAATCCCAAGTGGTTTAGGGTTTTGATCTCATTGTATAATCATGATAATGGTATTTCTTTTGTATTGATGACTTTTATTTGTGTTTAATATATATATATATATACATATATATATATATATATATATATATATATATATATATATATATATATATATATAATACCAGCTCTAGTATTATTATTATTTCTTATTTGAGTAAAAATTATTTATAATTATCAAATATGGTATATTTGATAAGTTATAAATTTGGTATTTGTTAAGGTTCATATTTGAAATAAGTTTATTAAAAAGTGTTTTGGGTTATTAAATTTTCCCACCACTGGTTCACGGGCCCTAGCACTGACTGTCATGCGCAGTACCAGGTACTGACACATGACAGTCCCCAAGGGGGTTGTCGTTCAATAGTACCAGAGGTATTGTCACCAACTGTCGTGCAGGCAGGGGGACAGGGGTTACAGGGATTTGTGAACCCCCTTTTTAACCTTTGGATTATGTTTTAATTTTTGCTTTATAATATATGTTAGTAATATAATTTCGTTAATCATTTTAATGGTTAATTAAATTTTGATAAATTTTTTTTTTAAAATAGTTTTGTTTAATATATTTTTAAATTAAATTCATTTAGTTTACTTTATTAAATATATTGAATTAATTTAGTTTATTTATTTTTGTAATCAGTTTAATAGTTTATTGTTAGTTGTAATTGTAAATTATGTTTAACTTTTAAATGTAATTTATTTATGGGTACTCTTAGGATGATTTATTTGTATTTTGGAATTGAATATTTCTATATTTAGATGTTTGTTTCTAAGATAAAATTAATTCTTTTATGGTATAATTAGGCAATTATCATATAGAGATTTTGTTATAAAGATTGTATGTTTAATCAACTGGTTGTTTCTATCAAAGTTGGTTAATTCTACATGTTTATTCTTTATCTAGCATGAATTGTCATTCGGGACTTCAATTGCTTTTAAGAATTTTGATGCCCTTGGTCAATTTAACTTATATTTATTTTTAGGGGTTGTAGTTATCTTTTTGCCATGTTGTTTGCCATGCATGCGTAGTTAGAGTGCATGAGTTGTTCTAACCCTAGGTGGGTTTGATCCTACTGGTTTCTAGTCATGCATGTTGAATCTAGTTATGAAGATTCTTGAGTTATGTTAACTCAGAGATTAGGCTTGATTCTATGAAACCCTAGAGTGGGTCATCTAAGTGTATATCAGGAAGTGGCTTGTGAATTGGTGCTGGAGCCCAGAAGTGGCTACCAGGAGATCCCATTACAAGTAGAGTAATAAGTGATAATTAATAAACATTGGGAATCTAAAATGAACCTAATAAGATATTTGTGCCTCGCCCATGCCTAAGTTCCCGATTGAGATTGTCTAGGATGGGAGTTGAGATGATGCTTGCTGCCTTTATGGACTGGAGATGACATAGGTAGTACCTTGTATACACGAAAGGTTACTATAACCACATAGAGTCACTAAGGCATCAGGGTCTGAAGGGACTACCAGGATAACCTTAGAGTTGACTTGTGTGATGACACTTCTTGTATGCATCTTAGGTTTCCTACATATTTTATTTGCCTCTGGTAGAGTATGTTATACCTTGTTTTACTTTTTGTACCTTTGAGTTAGAAGCTTTTAGGACCTCTTCCTTGGATTATTGTTGTTTGTTATCTGAGTGGGTTATGATGTTATCTCCTCAGCACGGTGGGAGTGGACCGTTTAGGTTCACAAGGTCAGGTGGTAGTGGTTCTTTTACCATTTGAGATTTTGATGTTCATGCACTAAGGCTAGAAGATCCATGTTGCAATTATTCTTTCTTGTTCTTCTTTCTTCTTGTGATCTTGTATCATTGTATCATATATTCAGAGTTATCATGTTGTTCTTCCTTTCAGTTATTGTATTCCCATACCCTGCGACATGTGCAGTGGATGCTTATTATTATGGTTACGTTAAGGTACCAATTCTATTTATGTAATCATGCTTATGATGTTGTATTTATCTTTCAGATGTAATCTTGGGATTCATATCTTTATCTTATCTAAATTAATTAATTAACTCTTTCATAATCTACGTCAAGGAACCCTTTGGAGTTGTAACCTTTGTTAGTTGTGTTTTCTTATGCTTTGCTTCCGCATTGTAAACTTTGATGTTATTGATTGTTAACTTTAAAAAAAAAAAAATCTGCAAACTTAGTCGCATGTTTAGGTTAAGTTATTTTGGGTTCCCTGGCGGGGCATTACACTTGGTATCAGAGCACCAAGTTCTACACTAGGAATTCTGGGAAGCTGTGTGCCCATTAGATGTCTAGACTGTTAAACTTGAAACCAAACATAGACATATAACCCTTTTGTGTTTTGATAACCATTAAACTACATCTAAACATTTATGTTCTTGCTTCTCTTAAATGTCTTTGAGATATCACTGGCCTAGTGATTGTCATAGGTGTTTGACTATTTATTGTGTATGGTTACCTTCTCTTATGCATCTAGGGTGAAATACCTTGGATGTCATGAAGTGATTACTCCCTTGAGTGTGGCTACTACTAGTCATCTTGTTATGTGGATGTGTTTTGGTTGATGATTTATTTTTGGTTGATTTATGAATTATTTGTGATGTGTATGGGCTAGCATTGAAAATTTTGAACTTTCTTATGATTGGATTAGTCACCTAGCTCTATTTTCATTATTTATCTTGTGACGTTAGTCAAACTTAATTTATTGTTGAAAAATTGAGTTCTCTTATGATTTAATGTTGGACTTATGATTCCCCCACATGGGTTTTTCCTTTTGAGTTTTATGGTGGCTACTCTGAATGTTTGATATTGTTGGCCCTATTCTGTGATAAATATTGTTTCTATCATGTTCATCATGAACCCCTGATAGTATGTATAAGGGAGGACATCGCAGAGATGGTACTATATGTGTTGTGTGATATTAGAATCATTGTGTATTCTTTATGATTGCATAAGTGTTGCATTAACTAGATAGTTTTTCATGAACTTCTAAACTCATTATTTGTTATAGATATGAATGTGTTCTTTATGTGATCGATCCTAGATGTTTTCTATGATGATGAATGAATAAAGGTTTTGATTTATTTGAATTTTAAATGAATGATTGATCAATATGATATTTTTAGTTGTTCCTAAACAAGATATTATAATGTTCTTAATGATTGTATATTATGTTCTTATGTTATGACTTGTTTTCAAATGTTATGTTTTATCTTTAGTAAATGCTTCATGTTTGGGGGGATGCATATCCTCATCTATTGTAGGCTTCCAGGAGTAAGCCAAATCCTAGGGGGGTGGATTTAGTACCTCACCCCTAGTCTGATTTTATAAATGTTATGATTACTTTAGGATGATAGAATATATGTTAGGGAATCATTAAAACCTATGATTTTACTGACCCCATACTTGCATGTGTATGGTTGATGTGTTTGTTTTACATTTCTATTTGACATTCCTAATGTGGTTGAGGGACGGAGTCGTAGTTACTTGCTTGCGAGATCCACATGATCGACCGATCCCCACCATTGTCTGTTATATCTCTATATATATGCACATGCTTGTCTCTTATGCAGGTTTGCAGGTACCGGGCATCGACTTCCCTGAATTGTCAGGATGAGCATGTCCTATCGCTAATCTCAATGGTAAAAGAGGGGAGATAATATTCAATTCCAAATCCTAACCTAAGCCAATTATTGTCCTAAATTAGGGGACAAAATTCTGTGTTTCCACCCTTCTAAACTTGTCCAATTGGCAAGAGTTTACACCTATGTCCTGAGTTTGAATGTGGGTTCTTAGGTCTTTTTGATTCATTGTTTGTGTCGTTTGATGTGATTTCTATTTTTAGATTATTCTATTTTTTAGTTGTGGCATAGTATTTAAATGGAAATTAGATAAATGTATTTATTTAGTTTAATTTATTATTATTTTTGTATAGTTGATGCATAACTTAATTGGGAATTAATTTTATGCTAATATTGAGTGTGGTTGAAATATTTAATTAATGTGAATTAATTAAATAACTTCACCTTTGAAATATTTAAATCATGAAATTTAACCTTTGTTTAATTAAAATATATTTATTAACTTGAGGGTTATTTTAGCATGTGTTATTTATGTTAACTAAATGTTTTAATTATTATTTTATTGAATGCATTATGTTGCACATTCATAATTGAATTAAATTGAATTAGTAATTCAAGTTGAAGTTTGATTATGTGCTTTCAACTAAAGTCAAAGTGGAAAGGAGACTTCAGTTCAACTGAGACTGAACTATGAACTAAAGTTCATCTTCATGCAAAGCCCTTTTGGATTTGAGTTCAAATTATTGCATGAGAAAGGAAGTTTCTTTAAGTATTGTGGGTTTTAGCCTTTATTCGGTACACAAGTTTTGGAGGAGGAATTTTGGAGACAGTTTTGTGACAGAAATTGGGAGACAATTTTGGAGAGAGAGTTCTTCGAAAAGCTCAGATTTTGTCTTTTTCATCATCGAATCTGTATAATCTGAATTGAGGTAGGTTTTGAATTTATTACTGTTAATCTTTCTCGAAATTCTTGTAGGATATTGTAGAAAGTGTCTTCTTCGTGCTTGATGGTTTTTGATTGTTTGAGAAGCAATGTTAAAATTAGTGGATATTGTCAGGAAAAGGTTGCATGCAATCTGTTGTGAGATTCGAATCTGTCTACCTGTTATTAAGATCTCAAGTTTGTAAATTAGTTGTGGATCAATTGAAAAATCCCAAGTGGTTTAGGGTTTTGATCTCGTTGTATAATCATGATGATGGTATTTCTTTTGTATTGGTGGCTTTTATTTGTGTTTATATATATATTTAATACTAGCTCTAGTATTATTATTATTTCTTATTTGAGTAAAAATTATTTATAATTATCAAATATGGTATATTTGATAAATTATAAATTTGGTATTTGTTAAGGTTCATATTTGAAATAAGTTTATTAAAAAGTGTTTTGGGTTATTAAATTTGCCCACCACTAGTTCGCGGGCCCTGGCACTGACTGTCGTGTGCAGTACCAGGTACTGACACACGATAGTCCCCGAGGGGGCTGTCGTGCAGCACTACCAGAGGTACTATTGCCGGCCATCGTGCGGGCAGGTGGACATGGGTTACGGAGATTTGTGAACCCCCTTTTTAACTTTTGGATTATGTTTTAATTTTTTCTTTATAAGATATGTTAGTAATATAATTTCGTTAATCATTTTAATGGTTAATTAAATTTTGATAAATGTTTTTTAAAATAGTTTTGTTTAATATTTTTTAAAATTAAATTCATTTAGTTTACTTTATTAAATATATTGAATTAATTTAGTTTATTTATTTTTGTAATCAGTTTAATAGTTTGTTGTTAGTTGTAATTGTAAATTATGTTTAACTTTTAAATGTAATTTATTTATGGGTACTCTTAGGATGATTTATTTGTATTTTGGAATTGAATATTTCTATACTTAGATGTTTGTTTCTAAGATAAAATTAATTCTTTTATGGTATAATTAGGCAAGTATCATATAGAGATTTTGTTATAAATATTGTATGTTTAATCAACTGGTTGTTTCTATTAAAGTTGGTTAATTCTACATGTTTATTCTTTATCTAGCATGAATTGTCATTCGGGACTTCAATTGCTTTTAAGAATTTTGATGCCCTTGGTCAATTTGACTTGTATTGATTTTTAGGGGTTGTAGTTATCATTTTGCCATGTTGTTTTCCATGCATGTGTAGTTAGAGTGCATGAGTTGTTCTAACCCTAGGTGGGTTTGATCCTAGTGGTTTCTAGTCATGCATGTTGAATCTAGTTATGAAGGTTCTTGAGTTGTGTTAACTCAGAGATTAGGCTTGATTCTGTGAAACCCTAGAGTGGGTCATCTAAGTGTATATCAGGAAGTGGCTTGTGAATTGGTGTCGGAGCCCGAAAGTGGCTACCAGGAGATCCCATTACAAGTAGAGTAATAAGTGATAATTAATAAACATTTGGAATCTAAAATGAACCTAATAAGATATTTGTGCCTCGCCCATGCCTAAGTTCCCGATTGAGATTGTCTAGGATGGGAGTTGAGATGATGCTTGCCGCCTTTATGGACTGGAGATGGCATAGGTAGTACCTTGTCTACATGAAAGGTTACTATAACCACATAGAGTCACTAAGGCACCAGGGTCTGAAGGGACTACCAGGATAACCTTAGAGTTGACTTGTGTGATGACACTTCTTGTATGCATCTTAGGTTTCCTACGTATTTTATTTGCCTTTGGTAGAGTATGTTATACCTTGTTGTACTTTTTGTACCTTTGAGTTAGAAGCTTTTAGGACCTCTTCCTTGGATTGTTGTTGTTTTTTATCCAAGTGGGTTCTAATGTTATCTCCTTAGCATGATGGGGGTGGACCATTTAGGTTGATGAGGTCGGGTGGTAGTGGTTCTTTTACCATTTGAGATTCCAACGTTCATGCACCGAGGCTGGATGATCCATGTTGTAGTTATTCTTTCTTGTTCTTCTTTCTTCTTGTGATCTTGTATCATTGTATCATATATTCAGAGTTATCATGTTGTTCTTCTTTTCAGTTATTGTATTCCCATACCCTGCGACATGTGTAGTGGATGCTTATTATTATGGTTACCTTTAGGTACCAATTGTATTTATGTAATCATGCTTATGATGTTGTATTTATCTTTCAGATGTAATCTTGGTATTCATATCTTTATCTTATCTAAATTAATTAATTAACTGTTTCATAATCTACCTCAAGGAACCCTTTGGAGTTGTAACCTTTGTTAGTTGTGTTTTGCTATGCTTTACTTCCACATTGTAAACTTTGATGTTATTGATTGTTAACTTTTTTTTAAAAAAAATCTGCAAACTTTGTAGCATGTTTAGGTTAAATTCTTCTGGGTTCCCTGGCGGGGCATTACACTAGTCCTATCATTATTTGTATGACTAGTATGAGGATCATTTTGACTAGGAGGAGATCATGTCTAAGTAGGCTCATGCAAAATATAACCCTATTGAATCTAAGATACCGCTGCAACCAAACTTTGTAAAACTTAAGCCAACTGACTCTACATAGTCGAGACACTAGCTTATAAAACCTATATATCTTGGCTAAGTGTCCTAGGAGCTACAAGAGAAAGAGAAGAAATATGATGAACCACCTATCTAGAAGCATGATGACCCTATCCTCCCCAAACTTGTGCTAATATAGCTCTAGGAACTAGCCTAGGAGGAACTGGTTTACCTAAAATACCTCTCCCTCACATCCTTGCCCCACCTCCACCCATACCACCATCTCAATTGACACCATCCCTATGACCATCTCTACCACCTCCACCTCCACCTCCACCTCTACCTTGACCTACACCATCTCCTAGAGGAGCAACCACAAGTCCACCTCTACTGTAAACTCTACCAGCTACAACTCTACCTACTCTAACACCTCACCCAACTTCTTCTCTCCCTTCCCTAGTTGGGACTCTCATCTTCTAGTTCCATCCTCCACCATCCCTATCACCATCACCATCACCATCATCATCGTCATCAATATTTCACTCATCAATATCAAGTACTAGCTTAGTGGGATCATAAACCCTAAGGAAATGATGTTTAGCTAACCACTAGGTATACTTAGGAGTCATAGAAACATCACTCACATCTTATCTTTAATCAAATTCTAGTGGAATAAGACTAAGAAACTCATGATGTGAAAATATTTAATCAACATGTGGTATGTTGGAGATTTTCCAGCAAGCCAGATTACTGACTGTATGTTTTTCATTGATGACAACATATGGTAAGAAGCATGTGTGGAAGCCTGATGAAGAGTGCCTTCAGCATATGATGCATGGATATGTTATCAACATGATACCATAGACGTAGAGGTTGATTCTAAGTAAAGACAGTAATACAATTATGTATATCAGTGAGTGTTCCTAACAGGTCCCAGGAATAGTTTTGTATGTGATTTATAGTATGATTGCAATAGAGCCTTGCGCATTTATATTTATGATGTAGACATATGTATGATTTTATTTTCATGGACATAGAGTCAGATATGTAGTATAATTTAATTTATGATGCTCACAATTCATAGTCACAATTTCCTTAGTTTATCCAGAGGATTCGATAGAGATTATATTGGTAAAGTAGTTGCACCTATCATTTTGGTATACGTGCTTGGATCAGTGTTGGTTGGAGAGTTAAGAATGTTTGGTTAAGAGTGCATGACATAATTCATCATAAGGAGAAAGTATCAGATAATTTTGTAGATCCGATAGTGTCAAGTAACATGTTTAGAGTTCGATAGGTCCTAGTTTGTGTTGTGTGCTTAGTAGAGCTAAAAAAGATGTTATTGGAGAGTTTTATTGTTTCTCTAATCTAATTTCAAGGTGGTTCTAATAGGCTAACTTGATTACATCATTTAGAGGAAATATATTTATAGGCAGTCATTTGTGATTGTTAAGTATGGCTAAGAGTTGAAAGATAAGAGCAGAGCAGAGAGTGTGGAGTGTTGAGCCATCAACATAAGGTCTATGTGACATAGTAGAGATTTTATGCTATTCATTGGAACTGATCAAGATAGAAGGTCTACGCACAGTTCACCAAGATCTAGATATAGTTTCTATCTATTAAACGGAAGGTTGTAACCTTCACTCCTTTGAGTAGTGTGCTCTCGGACAGTGCATCCTCACCCCTAACAGGGTTAATTGTAAAAGACTCCTAACAAGGACCAACCCTTGACCAGGTCATTATACTTATTTCATTGTAAAGATCAACTCCTAACAGGGTTGTAAGATCTTCTAATAGGGATCATAATACACTAGTGAAGTTCTTAGTGGGTGTCAATTCCCACCGAGGTTTTTACCTATTTGGGTTTCCCCATAACCAAAATTATGGTGTTGTGTTAAGTGTTATTTCATTGCATTTATGCTTAATGTTCTTATATATTTAATTGGATAAATAATTGAATCTTATAGATAACTAATTCACCCCCCCCCCCTCTCAGTTATCTCTTGGGACTATTCCTAACAATTGGTATCAGAGCCAAGTACCTCAGAGAGAAATTTTAATAGCTTGAGGTTGATCAGATGGCATTCTTTAGAAAATAAAGTCCTAAGTTTGATGGAGAAAATTATCTTGACTGGAAGAACAAGATGATGACACATTTGCAATGCATTTCCTTTGAGATTTTTGAGGTAGCTACTAAAGAAACTGAGATTCCTTCTTTATCAAATCTTGCAAAGGAAGATGCAACTCTTAAGAAAAAGGAGTTGTTCACTTCAAATTCTATTGCCATAGAAGCACTCATCAATGCCTTGTCTGATGGTGAATTTTCAGAGATCAAGAAACTAGATAAAGCCTACAAGATTTGGAAGTATCTAGAAGACATGTTTGAAGGAGACATCCAAGCCAAGAATGAGCACAAAAAGACATGGAAGAAAAAGTACAATACATTGGAAATGCTACCTAAAGAAAGCATTAGATCCTACAATCAAAGGATTAATGAAGCAGTGTCAGGAATTAGAAAAAATGGTTGAGATATTTTCGAAGAAGACATTATGGATAAGCTAATGGCTACCTTGACACCAGAATATGAGAACAAGATAAAAATATTGGAAGAGACTATACCATTCTCAAAAGAATTTAGGAGAGAGACCTTAATTAGCAAGATTTTAGCCTGTGAGATATCAAGTTTGAAGATAGAGCCTAAAAGTGAGACAGCCTTCAAAGCTTCATTCCATGGTAAGAAATCCTTGAACACCTCTGGTAATTTTGATGATGATGATGAAGAAAAAACACTAGATGATTTAATTTCTATGATTTCTAGGAGAGAAAAGAAAGGAAAGGGAAAATATGAAGGTAAATTACCATTCAAGTTCTTTTCATGTAACAAGTTTGGTCACTTTGCATCTAAGTGTCCTACAAGAGTCAAGAAGTTCAAAAATAAGTACAAGCCCAAGTATACAAAAGAATGTTACTATGATGGAGATGGAGTATTAGATGAAGAATCAAGAGAGGATGAAATTGGATTCATTTCTCTTGAAGATGAAAATAATGCACAAGATTTAGCACTGATTTCACAAGCTGACATCAGGACAGACTGGATCATTGATAGTGGTTGCTCACATCACATGTTAGGAGGCAAAGATAGATTTGTGCATCTAGATAGGTACAAAGGTGGCATGGTTATATTTGGTGACAACACTCCTAAACCTATCATAGGTAGAAGATCCATCATCTTGGATGAAAAGAAAAACATTGATGATGTTCTTTATGTTGATGGTTTGCAGCATAACCTATTAAGTGTTGGACAATTGCTTGACAAAGGTTACTAGTTGGAGTTCAAAGACAAAAAGTGCATCATTAACAATAAGGAGAAATGATTTCATCAGGATCAAAGACTAAAGGTAATGTTTTTCAGCTTAATCCAGAAGAAAGTTTTCTTGTTTCTAAAGTAGATGACAGTTGGTTATGGCACAAAAGACTATGTCATATGTTGGAAATTTGGCTAAAGTGAGTACATAGATATTTTCATTATGGAAACATATGATCCACATTAAGAGCGCATAGGTCAGAGAGAAAGCATGGCAGATCGCAATGCAAATTTGTTTAAGTGTGAGATAGTGTTTTCACAGTATACCGGGATACAATTTTGGTTTGCGATATTGACTGGAGCAAGTTTAGTGCTTGTGCACTTGAACATAGATTCTATTATGGATACTAATGACCCATCTCAGAGTGCAAGTCAGTACGACATGTATAGAATTAGTTATGACAATTTTACCGAAGATAGTGTGAAGCCGACAGGATAAAATATGAAGGCAAAATTGGTAAAGAGTTAAGGGATTATTTTGTTTATCAAAATAATGACTTAACAATATAAAGGGATGACATCCTAGATTTTAACCCTTAGATAAAGATATATGGAAGCCGACCATGTAAATTTATTATCCTTAATAACTTTTATAAATGCAATTGTAATTGTAAAGAAAAGTAGCGATGAAAAAGTGATGTAATGGATGTAATTGTAAAGCGAATCTAATAGTGATGATGTGAAGATAAGAATAGAAAAGGAATATTGATGCAAGAAAAATAAGGTTATGTACCTTGACCTACATTATATATTACTTGTTTGGGCAGTGGGCTCATCTTGTAATCAGATTTTTGTATCTACAACTCCTAACAAGGTTAAGGCGTCTAACAAGGTCTATAGTCCCTTAACCAGGACTGATACACTATACATATGTAATAGACTCCTAATAGGGTCAACATCCTTAACAAGATACTTTTTATTAGTGGATCTTTATGGGTACCATCCCCATAGGGGTTTTTCCCTTGGCCAGGGTTTCCTCGAGAACATATCATGTGTTATGAGTTCTTTATTGTTATGCATATTATTTAGTTTCTTATGTTATGCATGTATAAAGATAATCTATTATATCCATAATTGGGAAAAAGATAAAGTTTGTAGAATAATGATTCACCCCCCCCTCTCAGTATTCCCTATTTCTAACAATTGGTATCAGAGCATAGTTACTCAGAGAAGAATCATTCAAGGAAAGCCTAGCAGCTTGAGTAAGATCTCTATGGATATGGATCAACTACAGAAGAATCTTGATGAAGCTCTTGAGTAGATTGATATGCTTACTGATGAAAGAAACACTCTGAAAAGGAAATATGATGATGCAAAGAACCTTATTGAGAAATTGAAAAACAAGTTAGAAGATCTAAGATCTGAAAAGGAATCCAAAATTCTTATTGAAGATTGTGATAACAACTTGGAAAAAGAAAATGAGATCCTTAAGCATGAATTGAAGATAGTGAATTTGAAGCTTAGTTTGAAAGATGGAAATAGAAAAAATGAAGTAAATCTAAAATCTAAGAATGAAAGTCTAAAGACTGAAAATGAAGAACTAAAATCTAAACTTGAAAAAGTGACATCTGAATTTGAGAAAGTAAATGTGCAGTATACAGAACATGAGAAGTACAATAAGATTGTGAAAGGTGAACTGACTCAATCCAAACAACAACTTTAAAGGCTATATTCAAATAGTGAGAAGATTGATGAACAAGTTTCTTTTGGGAAACCATCCTATGATAAGACTAGACTTGGATTTAATATATTCAGAACAAATGATGAAAGCAAGAAACCAGATCTGAAGACATCTGAAAGCATAGATGAGAAGAAGCCTGATGAGATCAACAAATATAAAGATGCACCTAAAGAAGAAGAATCACCGAAGCAAGAGGAATCACCCAAAGGTATGCAAAGAGAATTCAAAGTTAGATGTTTTGCTTGTAATGCTATTGGTCATATGAAAAGAGATTGCACAGGTAAACAGTTTAAACGTCTAAATGGTTATTGTTATAATTGTCATGGTTTTGGACATAGAGCTATTGAATGTAGAAGACCTAAAGTTATTGAGAATAATTATGGTAATAGAATGTTTAGGAATACTAACAATGTAGATAAGAGACCTACTGAAGACATGAACAAAAGAAATGAAGTAGTGTGTTATAGATGCAACAAAGTTGGACACATTGCTAGAAATTGTAGGTCATAGATTAATCAGCAAGGACAGAGATATGGGAACAATGGAATTGTTTGTCAGATATGTAACAGGATTGGACATACAACAAGGTTTTGCAGAATGAACAATGGAACTTATCATCCGAACCCTAACCCTAGAAACAATGCAAGAAGGAAAGAAGATATAAGTAACAGATAGAAAGATTGTTGTAGCAATACAGATGAAGTGAAGTATGTTAAAGGAATAGATCAAGAAGGCATAATCAACATGGAAGGTAATTAGATAGGTGAAGTATTAAGTGGTAAGAATGAATCCTTACCTGACCTATCTTTAAGCACTTAAATTATGTAAATTACAGTAGTTTAGGAACTTAGAATTAGTATAAAAGTAGATTTATGATGCATAAAGTCTTACGTAGTTAATGTAAGGTATTTTATGATGTACTAATGCTATGGTTAAGAGCACAAAATAAAATGTTATGTTTTGTGAGATCACAAGAAGTTTTAAGTTTTGCAGGATAGCAGAAATAACTTTTTGGAAAGAAGCGGCAAAAGAATTGAATGCAATGTCAGAATTAAGTGAGATTCAAGTGATAAAAGGTTATGATCGATGTTATTTGTCTATCAAAGAGAATTGAAGTGTTTGGAAGAGCATAAAGCAGAGATTGGAAGTGTTTTGCAGAGATTTTATGAAGGATTGAAGCGTCGAATCTTCGCAAACCCTAGAATCATGAATTTGAGGTATTTATCTTGACAAATCTTTGAATCAGTGTAAAGAATTAGAAGGGAACATGGATACATATTTGATTCACAACATTAGAGACAAGAACAGACCTAAATTGAAGAAAGAACCAGTAGAAGCTTTAGAAGTAGACCCTAAGTTTGCTTTATCATCCGTACCAGATAGAGTTTTGCATTTGGAAAATGTAAAGTGTTATCTTGGATGTAAACTGGAAATAGTATATGACAGTGACTTTTCAAGTGAGTATCAGTATATATATATAACCAAGATATGTCATTGAAGCAAGGTTATGAACATTTGAAAAACAATGAAATCGTCACATATGGTTTATAGTATGAATTCGATAATGAAGAGTGCACAAAGATCATTTTAAGTAGAATTCACAATGGGAAATTTTGGTTAGAAGATAGAGTGATTGACATCACAACTGACCTAATTCATGAAGTCACCTATTTATCCAAACTTGGTGCTATCCCTTTAAATGAGAAAAACATGAGGAAGATTGTCATTGACAACACTAGATCATCCTATAATGGTAGAGGTATTATTATCAGCAAGATTAGACAACATGATGTAAGATATCTATGTAAGATTTTGACTACAAAGTTTTGTGCTAATTCCAAAGAAGATGACATGGCAGCTGGCATGGTTCACATTGCCTATTTGATGTGTGTAGACAAAGTTTCTGTTGATATGTGTGAGATTTTGAGAATTCAATTGTTTGAGAATTTGGAGAAGATTAAGAAGTCTAAATATGCACAATTTAGATTCTCATCTTTGATTACATATATGTTTTTCCACCTTTTGAGAAGATTTCCTTACACAATTGGAAATAATTGGAATGATGGACAGTCTACGATGGAAAGAATAATAAAAGTGTATAGAAGTCATGTTATTGATCAAGTTAATGAGAGTGATGTGTTAGTTTTGAAGACATTTTAGAGATTGGCATCTAGCAGATCAAGGATTCCACAGTCACTTGTGGAGAAATATAAGAATGATATTTGTTTCATGGTTGACACTGACTTTACTCACATTGAAGCAGTAGAACCCAGAGTTGAATTCATAGACCCTCTTGGCTATGAGATTTTCGAGATTGAAACAGAAGAGTATGTTGGAAGATTGTTGAGAAGTAAATTGGACACCCAATGCAGTAGGTTTGGAACTTATGAAGACAACTTTAATTTTGTTAAAGCTAAAATTGAAGAGAAACAGTCTAAGAAAAGAGTTGACAGTACCATAAAGAGAATATTGAAAGACACAGGGATGACAGAAAGAGAATTTTTGATAGCTAAATAGACAGCAACAGCATTGAGAGATGTTGGACAGGGATAAGTCTTGAGTGTACCACCTTTATCCAGTGTAGTATAGAAAGAGCCTACACTAGTTGAAGTGAAAGTAGAAGAACCAGAAAAGGAACAAGTAACACCAAGCAAGAGAAAGAAAGAAATTGCTACTCGACCAGGAAAGAGATAGAAGACTATAGTTCAACCAGTACCAAGAAAGTTTGTAGAAGTTAAAGATGATGACTCTACTATGAAGAAGAAAGCATGGAAACCCAGAGTTGAGAGAGTGAATGAAGAAATCATACAAGATGGAGACTTTACTAAGATGAATAAGTACTATGATCTTTATAACTATTCTGAAAGATTGAATCTTGAAAATTCTATTGTTAAGTACATGATTCTAGCTAACAAGAAGTTTGATATAATTCAAGGTCAGATACCTGATGATTTGTACAATAAACTTATTAATAGAAAATAGAGGGCATCTGAGGAAGACAAAACTATAAGAGAGAATCTTGTGAGAAAGCTTTGTGAAGTGAAAGATGATGATCATTTGAAGAAGATTTTGAATCCTCTTGACACTCTTTTGAGGACTAAGAGGAGAACCATTCAGATCATGGTAGGACAATATGAGCAAGTAAGAATAGAAACAGAGCAAGCAATAATTAAAGTAATGGCAGAAATTGTTGGAGAAACTTTAGTTGCAGAAGGACATGTAGTTGATGCTGAACCAGAGGATATTCCCTCTCCTTCAGCTGTTAACATTGAAGATGATACAATGGACATTGAAGGCACTAAGGTGACCTTGGACACGGAAGATAATGTATTTAAGAATTTAGATAACATTGTTGACAATTCAGCTCTTGATGAACCGGATAGGACTAAAGAAGCAGTGCAGACTAAATTGGTAAGTGATGAACCTAAAGAGATAGAAATTCATGAACCCACTCCTGAGGCAAAGAATAAATAAATTGGAACTTTGTTTGAAGAATTAGGTAAAGAAGTTGATGATGATGATCAGCTAGAGCTGATTAGTTCTTTGAATAAGATTATTGGAAAGAATAAGAAAGTAAAGAATCTAGAAGGAAGTCTGAAGGAACTGATAGAGAAGTTGCAAAGTATTGTAACTACACATATTTTAGAAGTGGATCCTTTGGAGAGAGACAAAAAGGTACTAAGTACTTTTGATGATGAGTTTACCAACTTATCAGACATTGCTAAAGTAAGAGCTCAAGCAGCTTATGAAGTTGAAATGTTGTTAAGCATAAGTTAGAATATCAGAAATGATATTATTAGTCTTGATGTTTGTATCAAGAACTTGAGGAAACATTTGGAGACTGGAAAAGCTTTGTACATATAGTGTACAAAACTTGAGATTTTGACAGCAGCAAAGGAGCAAAAAATCAAGGTGAAGGAAGCTGAGATTCAGAATGAATCTAATCTTCTTTTTGGACCCAATGTAAAAGTAAGTGATGTTGAGAAGAAAGTTAGGAAGTGTTATGATAAAATAAGATCATTGCAAGATGAAAAGAACAGGAAATTGAGAAGATTTGAACTTCTGAGAGAGCATACGTCTATAAAGTTGAGCATTATTGAGGAACAGTTAGAAGAATGTCTTACTGCTAAGACATCATTTTAGAAATTTAATTTTGAGAACCTTCAAGCTTGTCAGATAGCAGCTTATGGATTAAGCACACTTCTAAATGTGGCAGATTCTATCAGAAAGTCATGGGAGAAAGAGTTTGAAGACATGAAAGTAAATTTTGCAAATTGTGTTGCAAGCCTACCGGCTTTGCAATAAGTAAATGGAGGTATAATCTTTTTTGGGTTACAATTTTGTAATCCTCCCTACTTTATTTTGTCATTGTTGTCAAAGGGGGAGTGATTGTAGTAAAGCAGAAAATTGTTATGTATATGAGGATTGATACTCTTAGGGGGAGTATTATATGAATTTTTGTATCAGAAGGTATATTTTGAGGAGTTATAAGGATAGTATACATATTCTATACTATGGCCAAAATTTTGTTATAAATTTTTGAGATTTTGACTTGTACACTTAGCCAATTTTCTCATATGTTGCCACCAATGACAAAGGGGGAGATTGTTGGCAATTTGGCTAAAGTGAGTACATAGATGTTGTCATTATGGCAACATATGATCCACATTAAGAGTGCATAGGTCAGAGAGCAAGTATGGCAGATTGCAATGCAAATTTGTCTAAGTGTGAGATAATGTTTTCACATTATACCAGGATATAGTTTTGGTTTGCGAAATTGACTGGAGCAAGTTCAGTGCTTGCGCACTTGAACATAGATGCTATGATGGCTATTGATGACCCATCTTAGAGTGCAAGTTATTACGGCATGTACTAAATTAGTTATGATAGTTTTACCGAAGATAGTGTGAAACCAACAGGACAGAATATGAAGGCAAAATTGGTAAAGAGTTAAGGGATGATTTCTTTTATCAAAATAATGACTTAACAATATAAAGGGACAACATCCTAGATGTTAACCCTTAGAAAAAGATATATGGAAGCCGACCATGTAAATTTATTATCCTTAATAACTTGTATATATGCAATTGTAATTGTAAAGAAAAGTAGCAATATAAAGTGATGTAATGAATGTAATTGTAAAGCGAATGTAATAGTGATGATGCAAAGATAAGAGCAGAAAAGAAATATTGATACAAGTAGAATAAGGTTATGTACCTTGACCTACATTGTATATTACTTGTTTGGGCAATGGGCTCATCTTGTAATCAAATTTTTGTATCTACAACTCCTAACAAGGTTGAGGCTTCTAACATGGCCTATAGTCCCTTAACCAGGACTAATACACTATACATATGTAATAGACTCCTAACAGGATACTTTTGATTAGTGGATCCTTGTGGGTACCATCCCCACCAAGGTTTTCCCTTGGCTAGGGTTTCCTCGAGAACATATCATGTGTTATGAGTTCTTTATTGTTATGCATATTATTTAGTTTCTTATGTTATGCATGTATAAAGATAATTTGTTATATCCATAATTGGGCAAAAGATAAAGTTTGTAGAATACTGATTCACCCCCCCTTTTGGTATTCCCTATTTCTAATATCATATTGTATAGGATAAAATATGGATGAGGTCCTAGGGCAATGGCTTGCACATAAGAGAGACCCCAAAACCAATATTTTAAACATACATTTGAATTGTATTGATATAGAAAGTAAATATAGATGACTAAAATTGAAATTAAGAAATAAAGGTACTTACCTCTGAAAAAGAATTGGCTGAAAACCCTATCAAATGATCTCAAAAATTGTTTATTTTTACATTATTGAACCGCAACTGCGAGATCTACAAAATGCAAAAATCTTTTTCTAAGATTAGATCAAGTCAAATTTGACCCTCATAAAAGGTCAAAGGCTACATTTTTATTCTGAATGCTGATTTTGACTTTGTTCACAGATCTCAAAAGTTTTCCGAAAAGGGTATCCAAATCTGATCTCAGATCCAAAATTCTACACCTATACTTGTAAGAAAAATGGTTTTTTTTGTTGGAGGGGGGGAGGGGTTTGCCTCAGTCAAACCCCAATTTAGGAATTAACCTTGAAATTGAATTGAAATTGCTAGATAAATAAAGTAAATGGAACAATTCACCTTGCTTGAGTTGAAATCCTTGTGGAGGATTCGAATCCTTGAATCCACAAGAATGGATGAACATAGAATCGAATGTAGGATGTCTCCAATCAATTATCTTTTAGATCTTCAACACCAATCTTGAATGGATCTTGAATAGGAAGAGGCTTGAATGAATGGATCTTCAACAAGAGAGCTCCATAGAGCTTGAATCCTTCAATGGCTTCTAATGGATCTCCTTGATGAATTGAATTCTTGAATGCTTGAACGCTTGAATGCTTGATCTTCTTACTTTCTTGCACTTGAGAGCTTGATCATGAAAGTGGATGGATAAAATGAGAGAGGAAGGCTCCCTTTTATAGTGATCTAGGGCACAAGAGGGGCCTTGTAGAAAACAATAATTAAGGGCCCATGACACAAAAATCTAGAGAGGTGCACATGGAGAGGAAATTAAATTAAAGTCTTGACACAAAATTCTAGGAGGGGACCACCCTTAATATAGAAATAAAATAATTATTTAAGAGCCTTGTCACAAAATTTGACTCAAGAAAGGCTAATCTCCAATAATAAATTAGGATTCCTATAAAAATATCGAGAAAGATCCTCCTCAAATATTAATTTGAGAATTCAACACTTAATCCAAGAAATAGTGGCCCTAAAGAGGGAAAATGCAAGATTTTGATGAAATCCCAAAACTGGAAGTAAATCGTGAAGATCCCAGACCCTAGGGTCAAGATCGAGCTTGAACTTGACTAGGTTAGGTTTGAGCTCGATCCTGACCTAGTCAGGATCAAGGTTGACTTTGACCCCATAAGGTCGACTTTGACCTTATGGTCAAAAACCTTAGGTTCATAGTCCAAAATGCCAAGAAAATGCTAGGAAGAAGTGGAAAATGGGGTAGAACAAGGGGAAAATCCAAATCCAAGTTGAATATCCATTCAAGGCATTCAACATGACCCCAAACCACTTACTCAGAGGGCTAAATGCTCTTACCATGAAAGTGCTTCCATTTTAAGACAATACACATCAATTTTGATAATATAGTAAAGATAAGTAATGTAAAGGCAATAAGAGATCTTCCTAGCATTGCAAAACTAGTAGACACAATATGAAGGGAATATGTAATGGGAAAGCATGTAAGGAATTCATTCAGAAGAAAGCATAATTTGGTAGAGAACAAGTTGGATTTGATACATACATACCTATGGTGAAAGATATTTCATTTTGTTTGTTGATGATTATTCTGGAATGATGTGGGTTGCATTCTTAAAGGATAAATTAGAAGCATTTGAAAAATTCAAAGTATTCAAAGCTAAGGTTGAAAATGAGTTTGGATTAAAGATAAAGTGTCTTAGATCAGATAGAGGAGGAGAATTCACCTCTGATAGATTTTATGAGTACTACAAAGAACATGGGATAAAGAGATAGCTCAGTGCTCCTAGAACCCCTCAGCATAATGGAATTGTATAAAGAAGGAATATGATCATTCTTGACACAATGTGCACCATCATGATTGAAGGAAATGTGGCTCACACCTATTAGAGAGATGCGGTCAATACTGCAGTCTACACTATCAATAGAATTTAATTAAGGCTAGGTGCAGACAAGACACCTTATGAGCTATGGTTTGGGAATGTACCTACAATAAAATAATTTAGAATCTTTGGAAGCAAGTGCTACATCAAGAGAGATGAAGAAATTGGCAAGTTTGATGCAAGAAGTGATGAAGGTATTTTTCTTGGTTACTCTACTAGAAGAAAATCTTATAGATGTTTTAACTTGAGATTAAAGAAGATCATTGAAAGTGATCATGTTAAGATTCATGAAAAGTTTATGATTCAAGAAAGATATCATGATTATGCACCTATGATTGAAGAAGAACCTAGACCTACCACTAGAGAAATAGTTTTTGATGAAATGTTTGATAGCATTGATGTGTTATTCAATGACCCTAAAACAAGTGAAGAAGAATCTCAAAAGTCTGATGATAAAGTCACTCCTAATGTTCCTAAATTCACATCTAGATATCATTCAAAGAAAGACATCATTGGAGATCATAGCAGTAAATTCATGACAAGATCAAAATCAAAGAGTTCCACAGAAAATGAAGAGGTATGTTTACTATCACAGATTGAACCCTTAAGTGTTGAAGATACATGTAATGATTTAGATTGGCATGAAGCAATGGAAGAAGAGATAGATCATATAATTAAGAATGATACATGGGAATTGGTTCCTAGGACTAGTGATAAGAATGTGATTGGAACCAAGTGGATATTCAAAAATAAGATGAATGAAGATGGAACAATAGTAAGAAACAAAGATAGATTTGTATGTAAAGGGTATGCACAAAGAGCAGGAATCAATTATTCAAATACATTTTCCCCTATAAGAAGATTGGAAGCCATAAAGTTTTTTCTAGCCTATGCTACATTCAAGAACTTAAAGGTATACCAGATGGATGTTAAGTTAGCATTCTTGAATGGAGAGTTGAAGGAAGAAGTATACATTGAGTAGCCAGAAGGATTTACTTTATTAGACAGACCTGATATGGTATGTAGATTGAAGAAAGCCCTCTACGGACTTAAGCAAGCCGCTAGAGCATGGTATGAAAGACTTGATGGTTACTTGACTAAGATTGGATTCAAGAAAGGAGCAGCAGATTGTAACTTATTCATAAGAGAGACATTTGATGGACTATTGTTAGTTGCTATATTTTTTGATGATATTATATTTGGTGGTAATGATAAGCTTAGTGTAGAATTTTCTAAGGAGATGCAGAGTGAATTTGAAATGAGTATGATTGGTCCTATCAAGTACTTTTTGGGATTGAATGTGCAGCAGGCAGATAAAGGTATATTCATAAATTAGACTAAGTATGTGAAAGACATCTTGAAGACATTCAAGATGGATGATTGCAAGCCAGTAAGTACCCCTATGACAACAGGATGCAATCTTTTGAAAGAAGATGATTCACCAGTAGTAGACATAACCTTGTATAAGTATATGATTGCTAAACTTATATATCTTACTCAAACTAGACCAGACATTTCCAATGCAGTTGGTATTGTTGGAAGATTTGTAGCAGAACCTAAGAAAAGTCATCTCATGGTAGTAAAAATAATATTTAGATACTTGAATGGAACCTTAGATTATAGTTTATGGTATCCTAATTCAGAGAATGTAAAGCTTCATGTATATACAGATGTAAATTGGGTAGGATGCATGGATGATAGAAAGAGTACCTCTGGAGGAGCTGTATTCCTTGGAGATAGACTTGTTACTTGGACAAGTAAAACTCAGAATTATATCTCTCAGTGAACAACAGAAGTAGAGTATGTAGCAATAGTATTAAATTATTCTACAATTGTGTGGATCAAGAAGATGATAAAAGATTTTGGTATTCAGATTGACTACCCTATTGTTATTCATTGTGATAACACTAGCACTATTAATATGTCAAAGAACCCTGTGATGCATGCAAAGACAAAACATATTGAGATAAAATATCACTTCCTAAGAGAGAAAGTAGTAGGGAAAGAAGTAATGGTGGACTATGTGAGTACAAAATATCAGCTAGCAGACATATTCACAAAGCCTCTACCTAAGGATACTTTTGAGTATCTCAGGGAGAAGCTAGGAGTAATTACCTTCCCAAAATCTGATTAGAGTTTGCAGAAGTGCATCAATCCTCAGTGACTAATGAAGGGTTGACTAATCTACTTCAAGAGTAGTACCAGTTCCTAAATGGTTCAGTGCCCTTTTCCATTGATGTCAAAGAGGGAGTATATATAGTCATGAAAAATAATACAAAAGAAAAGAGTATATACAGTTGAAGAGTATGAAGAAAGGGGGAGTATACAGTAATAATAATTGTAACAGTTGTTATTCAGAGTACTTCAGCAGAAGATAGAGGATTCATCCTTGGAGGAGTTTTGTTGAGGAAATGGAGAATGTTATAAAAGAATTATTCACTTGGACTGGTGGTGTTGTTCATTCCATATGTTGCCATCAATGCCAAAGGGGGAGATTGTTGGAGATTGTCCAGCAAGCTAGATTACTAACTATATGTTTGTCATTGATGACAACATATGGCAAGAAGCACGTGTGGAAGCCTAATGAAGAGTGCCTTCAACATGTTAGGATTAACAAGATAGAAATAACAATTATGTGCAAATATAACTAATATCAGAAAATAATAAACGACACAGAAGAGAACACAAGACACAAAGATTTAATGTGGTTCACCCAATCCTTGGGCTACGTCCACCAATAGCGAGTCCAATATTATTGTTATCCAGTGATTACAACCTAATTACAATCTGTAATCCCTTACAGCTCAATTCCACTGCAAGTACTAAAATCATACATCATAATGAAATCCCTAACCCTAAGCCAATATAACAAGGCTTATGTTGGTTAACAAGTTAACCCCAAAATACTTGACGAGTCAACCTAAGAAAAGGCTTGACGAGTCAACCTAGGGAAATGTTTGACGTGTCAACTCAAAAATGCTTGACGAGTTAACAATCTAAAAGTGTATAGTACTTTCCTGGATAGTACTTTCCTAATTAGTCACCACAAGTTAACAATCTCCCACTTGGGGACTGATCAGACTCCACACTAAACAAAAATCTCCCACTTGGAGATTGATCGTGTAGTGAAACCACTACCCTATGAGGCTCCCACTGGATCCAACCACCCTGAACTCAACTATCCCTTTATTCTATTCAGTCTAGTAGACCAACCGAAGTTGAACAGGAGTTCAACTTCTCCCTTGTTACTACCTTTGTAAACATATCTGTTGGATTATCATCTGTATGTATCTTTTCCAACTTTAACTTCCCATCATCAAAAACTAACCAAATGAAATGGTACCGCAACTGTATGTGTTTTGTCTTTGAGTGCAAAGTAGAATTCTTTGTAAGATGAATGCACTTTGGCTATCTGTATGTAGAAAATTACCCATCTGAGGATGTCCCAATTATTCCATGAAGAATTGAAGCCATATCATCTCCTTGGTTGCCTTTGTAGTAGCAACATACTCTACCTCTATAGTGGATAAAGCAACCACCTTTTTTAGTCGAGAGATCCAACTCACTACTATCCCACCAATAGTAAATACATAACCTGTAGTACTCCTTCTGCTATCTATATCTCCTACCAAATCTGAGTCAACATAGCCTTGTACAGTAGTATAGAACCCCCAAAATGTAAAAACTTACTGGATGTACCTCTCAAATATATGAGAATCCATTTGACTACATTCCAATGCTCAATACTAGGGTTACTCATATATCAGCTAACGACTCCCACTGCGTGTGCAATATCTGGCCTAGTAAATACCATACATACATTAAGCTCCCTACAGCTAAAGCATAAGGTACCTTAGACATTTTAGTCTCTTCTTCTGGTGTCTTGGGACACATATCCTTATTCAATTTCAAATGACTAGGTAAAGGTGTGCTGACAGCTTTGGCATTCTCCATAGAGAAACATTGCAACACCTTCTCAATATAATCAGCCTGAGATAGAGACAACTTCCTAATTTTTCTATCTCTACAAATTTTCATACCAAGGATTTGTTTTGCTGCCCCCAAATCCTTCATAGCAAATGAATGTGCTAACTATTGTTTCAACCCCTTAATGTGATCCATGTTAGACCCAACTACAAGTATATCATCAACATATAAACATAAAATAATGTAGTTGTCATCATCCAACCTTTTAAAATAAACATAATGGTTATAATTACACCGACTATATCCATGCTCATTCATAAAAGTTTCAAATTTAATATACCATTGCCGAGGTGCTTGCTTTAAGCCATATAAACCTTTTTGCAATCTACACACCAAATTATCCTTACCCTTGACCTCAAATCCTTGTGGTTGGACCATATATATTTCTTCATCCAAATCACCATGAAGAAAAGCTATTTTAACATCAAGCTTCTCTAAATGCAAATCTTCAGTAGCCACAATACTTAAAACATTATGGATAGAAGTCATTTTAACAACTGGAGAAAATATCTCATCAAAATCAATACCCTTTTTCTGTTCAAATCCTTTTACAACTAACCTGGCTTTAAATCTTTTCTTACCTCCATCCTCTTTTTTTATTATGTAAACCCATTTATTTTGTAAAGCCCTTTTACCTATAGGTAACTTACATAAATCCCATGTTTGATTTTGTAGCAAAGAGTCCATTTCATCTGTCATTGTAGAGTCCCACTGAAGCTTTGTATCCACCTGCACAACTTCATTATAACATTCAAGTTCCCGAACATCTGTTAATAAAATAGAATACAAAGAGGGAGAGAATCTCTCTGGAGGTCTACTTAGCCTTTTTGACTAGCTAACATTCACTGGGGTGTGTGGTATTTGTTGTTGTTTTTGCGGAGCATAAGGAAGTACTAGAACATCATCTTTTGGAGTATCATCTAGTACTACATAATCATTTTCTTTCTTCTCATGCTGCTGCAACAGATCTATGTACAATACTTTCTCATTGAATATGACATCCCTGCTTCTTACAATTTTATGATTTTCAAAATCCCAAAGCCTATAACCAAATTCATCAATGCCATATCCAACAAATACACATTTCTTTGACTTAGCTTCCAGCTTGGTTCTATTTTTAGAATCTATAAGTGAAAAAGCTTCACAACCAAAGGTTTTGAGAAAAGAATAACTCACCTTCTTACCACTCCATGCTTCCTTTGGAATACCATAGTCCAAAGGAGTAGAGGGGCCTCTAGTGATTAAATAAATAGTAGTGTTCATAGCCTCTGCCCACATATTTTTAGGCAGCCTAGCATGCAACCTCATACTCCTTGCACGCTCCATTATTGTCTTGTTCATGCGTTCAGCCACTCCATTTTCTTATGGAGTCCTTGGTATACTTTTCTGCCTACGAATACCATTAGATGAACAATAATCTTCAAATTCTATGCTACAATACTAACCACCATTATTAGATCTGAGACATTTTAACCTTTTACCAGTCTCATTCTCAACCAAGCATTTCCATTTCTTAAAAGTTTAAAATACATCAGATTTATGTCTAAGGAAATAAATCCATAGTTTTCTTGTTGCATCATCTATAAATGTAACATAATACAGAGAGCCACCAAGGGAAGATACCTGAGCTGGTCCCCATACATCTGTATGCACAAGCTCTAATCTCTCATTTTTCTTTTCCTTCCCACTCTTCACAAAACTAACTCTCTTTTATTTTCCATAAACACAACTTTCACAAAAATCCATATTGACACATTTCAAACCAAGTAAAACTTTCTTTGAATGAAGTAATTTCATACCTTTTTCAATCATGTGCCCAAGTCTATTGTGCCACAGTGTTGTGTCAAAATCTACAGCAACGGTTTGAAGTTCTTCCTGCTCAACTGCAACCACTGTTCTTGAACATTCATTATCTTCTAAAACAATTAAAGTGGAAGGAATAGTATGACCTATACAAAGATATAAGGTTCCTACTTTCACACCTTTTTCTACTACTAAGGAACCTTTTGAAACCTTCCAATTTCTATCATTAAAAGTAATTGGGCAACCCTCATCACCCAGTTGCCCTACTGAAAGTAAATTTCTACTCAGCCTTGGAACATGTCTTACCTCTTGTAGTAGCCAATGATTTCCATTTTGCAACTTAATCTTAATTTTTCCCTTTCCAACTATCTGACAAGGTTCATTATCTCCTAAATAAACTAGCCCAAAGTCCCCTTGGACATAATCAAGAAAGTAACCTCTATGGGGTGTAGCATGAAATGAAGCCCCAAAATCTAAAACCCATGAATCATCAATACTATCTAAAGAAAGAAGCAAGGCATCCTCTTCGGATTTATTACTTACCACATTTGCCTCCTTGTTACCTTCTTGTTTGTCTCCTTCTTTATTCTTCTGAGACCAGCAATCTTTCTTCTTATGACCTAGTTTTCCATAGTACCAACAATCATTTGGCCCTTTGGATTCAAACCTCTTTCCCTTTGATTTTCCTCTTGATTTTCCACAATTTCCAGAGTTGTTTCCTCTCCCATTGGTTCTACCCCTTCTTTGTGCGTTCAAGACACTACCTGATGTGGATCCACCTAAGCTTTTCCTAAGAATTTCCTCACTCAAAATAACACCAATAACATCATCATATTTTAGGGTATTAGAACCAAAAATAGAATTACTAACAGCCATTACCAAGCCATTCCAGCTTTCAGGCAAAGAACATAAAATCAAGAGAGCCCTAACTTCTTCATCAAAAATAATATTGACAAAAGTTAATTGACTAGTAACTATATTAAAATCATTTAAATGATCAGAAAATGACTCACCTTCCACCATTTTCATATTAAACAAACACTTCATGAGAAATACCTTATTTGAAGCAAAGGGCTTTTCATACAACCTCACTAGGGTTTTCATCAAATCTTCAATCATCATTTCTAAGGTAATATTAAATGCCATCGATTGTGCTAGGCATAATCAAATACTACCAAGAGCCTTTCTATCAAGAATTACCCAGTCATCATTAGAAATACTTGCGGGTTTGTTGGCTTTACCTTCCAACGGCCGCCATAGATCCTTCTGATAGAGATAGTCCTCCATTTGCATTTTCCATAATTGAAAGTTTTGCCCATTAAAACTTGTCAACCTTCAGCCTACCCTCATCTTCCATTGCTCCCACTCAACCGTGAGAATCCCACTAAACCGTGAGATCTTCCTGCAGAGGATAACTAAAAAACAACCTTGCTTTAATACCACTTGTTAGGATTAACAAGACAGAAATAACAATTATGTGCAAATATAACTAATATCAGAAAACAATAAACCACACAGAAGAGAACACAAGACACATATATTTAACATGGTTCACCCAATCCCTAGGCTACATCCACCAACAACGAGTCCAATATTATTATTATCCAGTGATTACAACCTGATTATAATCCGTAATCCCTTACAGCTCAATTTTGTCGCAAGTACTAAAATCATACATCGTAATGAAATCTCTAACCCTAAGCCAATATAACAAGGCTTATGTCAGTTAACAAGTTAACCCTAAAATACTTGATGACTCAACCTAAGAAAAGGCTTGACGAGTCAACCTAGGGAAATGTTTGACGTGTCAACTCAAAAATGCTTGACGAGTTAACCCCATGATGAATGAAAAGTGTATAGTACTTTCCTAGATAGTACTCTCCTAATCAGTCACCACAAGCTAACACAACATATGATGCATGGATATGTGATCAGCATGATACCATAGATGTAGAGGTTGATTATGAGTAAAGATAGTAATACAATTATATATATCAATGAGTGTTCCTCACAGGTCCCAGGAACAGTTCTATATGTGATTTAGAGTATGGTTGCAATAGAGCCTTACACATTTATATTTATGATGTAGACATATGTATGATGTTATGTTCATGGACGTAAATTTAGATATGTAGTAGAAGTTAAGTTATGATGTTCACAATTGACAATCATAGTTTCCTGAGTTTATCTAGAGGAACTAACAGATATTATATTGGTAAAGTAGGTGTGTCTATCATTTTGGTATGTGCACTTGGATCAATATTGGTTGGAGAGTTAAGAATTTTGGTTAAGAGCACATGACATAATTTGGCATAAGGAGAAAGTATCAAATAATTTGGTGGAGCTGACAGTGTGAAGTAACATGTTCACTCATATTGAGTTGGATAGGTCCTAGTTCATGTTGCATGCTTAGTAGAGGTGAAAAAGATGTTATTGGAGAGTTTTATTATTTCTCTAATATGATTTCAAGGTGGTTCTAATAGGTCAAATTTATTATATCATTTAGAGGAAAGATATTTATAGGCAGTCATTTGTGATTGTTAAGTATGGCCAAGAGTTGAAAGATAAGCGCAGAGCAGAGAGTGCGAAGTGTTGAGCCATCAACAGAAGGTCTATGTGACATAGTAGAGAGTTTATGCTATTCATTAGAGCTAATCAAGATAGTAGTTCTATGCATAGTTCACTAAGATCTACATATAGTGTGTATCTGTTAAATAGAAGGTTGCATCCTTCACCCCTTTGAGCAGTGTGCTCTCAGACAGTGTGTCCTCACCCCTAACAGGGTTAATTGTAAAAGACTCCTAAGAGGGTCTGACCCTTGACCAAGTCACTATACTTATTGCATTGTAAAGATCAACTCCTAACAGGGTTGTAAGATCTTCTAATAGGGATCATAATAAACTAGTGCAGTTCTTAGTGGGTGTCAATTCCCACTAGGGTTTTTACCTATTTGGGTTTCCCTGTAACCAAAATTTTGGTGTTGTGTTAAGTTTTCTTTCATTTTGTTTATTCTTAATGTTCTTATATACTTAATTGGATAAAGAATGGGACTATTCCTAACATGGTCCCCATAAAGGTCTCTCCATCTGAACTTGAGCATAGAGAGCCAAACCTTGTGGTATACTTTGGATGAGAAAAAACTATCTCAATACTCTCATAAAGTATAATCTCTCCAAAACAAGTGGTGTATATCCAATAAACCAATGAGACATGAACATGAAGGGAACCTTGGCATCATCCTCTACCCAAGCATCACAACCAATATAAGGTCTCTAATAGACCTGGTCCATATCATTCAACATGCAATTCCAATAATCTAGCTTTCCAAGATGAGGTTGGACAATCACTCTATCATATATAAAATTGTATGGAAAACCATGACCTTGATCCCTATCAGCAATAGGCCTCGTAATCAAGATATGCTCCCAAGTCCAAATAGGAAGTAAGAATACATTGATATATAGTGTATCATTGTGTCTATATACAACATGATGTAAATCATGGTAAAAATGAGGTAAGACAATCATTTCATCAAAGATGCGACCCCAACCAACTGCAAACCCATGACCATGTCTATCTAGTATTAGAAATCCTTTGATGTGACTAAATAGAACAAAAGGAAGAGGAGAATAGGATCTCACTCATTCCCAAGGGATACTATCATCACCAATCATAGTATCTCTAAATACCCATCTACATGCCTCTCCATCATAAACCTGATCATAATATACTAATGGACCCACTGTAGGGATGCATAGAATCCTATACACATCCTTGGAGTTGATGGTAATCTCACCCATGGCCAAATAGAAGGTACTGTGGTCATAGTACCATAGCTTGGCCATAATAGTCAATAAAACCATGTTCATGTAGAGCTAGGGAATTTCAAAAAGAAACCATAAACTGCATCGACCAATCACTCGTATATTGTGCACAAACAAATCCTCAATCATATCAAAAGGTCATGGATAGAGGCTAGAAACCAATAGTTTTTGAAAGGAAACCTATTTTAGAATCGAGGTTAAATAAATTGTTTGACATCATCACATTGATCATCAAATTTAAATCAAATAGTTATTCTAACATCTACTTTCTCATCTCGAGCGCATCAAAACTCCTAACTCTAGATCTTGAGGAAGAAAAATCAATCAAATCAATCTATCAACCTATTGACCTATCAGATTGACATCACTTCCAAATCAATCAACTTATCAAAACTAACTTCAAACATTCTATATTCTCATCACAACATCATGAAGCATCTCTAATCTATTCATTGGATCAACATACAAGGAAAGAGTGCAAAAATTGATTGCCAAAAATGCAAAAAAGTAGCAAAAGTACTATAAACACTATTTCATATAATCATACACACTAAAAATTTTAGGAACTACAACATTATTTCTACGTGCTATAAATTTTTTATCCTACACTATAATTTTTAATATGTGCTAATTGACATCATATGTGCTAAACTATAACACAGAGGCACTACAAAATTTGGATTTTTCCAAGTACGACTAATACACACTAAATTGATCTATCCTAAGTGCTATAATAAAAAGATACCCTAACTTTTAGGATCTATTTTCCATTATCCTACGCACTAAATGTCTATGTAGATACACTAAATCTATATATACTACATGCTAAAATAGGGAAAAAAGATACAAAAATAAAAGAAACCACACGTAAAATGGAAATTCTAGCTATTAAAATCAAAATTAGAAAAACAAGGATATGGATACATATCAAAGGTCCATAGTTGGCTGGACGATGGAATCATTGTCCTCTCTTGAATCGTCACAACCATGACTGTAGCTAAGAGAGTAAAAGGGCTCTGAGAGGGTAAGTGAGAAAGTGAAAATGAACAAATGACATGGTAAAAAGGGATTTAAACCCTTACATATCAAAGGTAAATTTTCAAAAAGGGGCATTTTTACCACATTTCATTTTTAAATTGAAGTCTTTGGTCAAATTATTTTGACAGGGGAATTTATTTCTAATCAATTTTATCGAGAAACAAATAGAATACAAAATTTCAATAATTTTTTTAAAAAATCATTAAAATTTTGAAATTCAACTAAATCTTATAAAATCAATTTCAATTCATTTCCTGAGGGGGCATCAATCATCTAGGTACGAAATCAGTAGTGGGGCATCAAAATTAGTTTGATTTTTTCATTAGGGACTCATATCAAGATGGAATCATTATTAGAGAAGTACAACATCATTAGCTGAATCAAACATCAAATTAGACATCAAAAGGGCATCAGGACATCAAACATTGAACATTCTTTAAACAAAGGAACTTCACACCTTGATTCATAGAGGGGCATTTGTATACACCTAAAATTAGTCAATACATGGAAAAGTGGTTAAATCAAGTCAAAGTCATAGATAATTATCAAAATATTTGATCAATTAAATTTGAGCCAATTAGATTAATTAAATTCAAAAATAAAATAATTAATTAAATTCAAAAATCAAATAACTATATGTAATTAATTTAATCAATTAATTATATAGATCAATCAAATAATTAGATCCAACCCTTCTAATTTGTATACATGGCTAAAGTATTTAATTGTTTGAATTAAATAAATCCTAATTTCTCTCAACAACCACATGGAGACAAAAATTGATTCAACCAATGGGGAAGGATGATTTGGAGCACAAGGATTCATAAGAGGCTTTTCTATCCTAGCCCTTTATTTTCCCTTTTCTATCCTAACCCTTCATTTGATAATCTTGTCTTTTCATTTGAAACATTACTCAACCTTATCTCTAACCTTGGGTTAACTCAACTCACATCAAACTCACCCTCCTAACTTTGGAAAATCCTATAAATAGGAGGCATCATAAGAGAAAATCATCCATTAGCACTTAAATAACTACTATAGTCATATTGCATTATCATTTACAATAATTTAGTTCATTTTGAGTTTCATACTTTAGAATTGCATCATAATAATGGACAATTGTGATCAAATTGAGCATTTAGATTAGGGCATTTGGCTTAATTTTTATTATAGTTTCATCTTATATTAGCTTTCATTCATCCTTTGCATTCTCACTCCAAGAACTATCACTTTAGGATTGCTTTCATAGCTAAGAGCATGAATTTAGTCTTTTTAGTTAGAGATCCATAGGATTCTTATTTATCTTCTCAATTCAAAGTAGTTAATTACTATAGATATTTGTATTTGGAATTGATATTGATCAAACTAATCCTATGAAGGTATTTTTGATACACAACTACATAATGAGCATTCATACTATATGATAGACATGTAATCAGTATGAACAGATGACCAATTTATTGTGGGAAATATATTTTCATCAAAAGATAAACATGTTGACATCAATGACAACATGTCCAACTTGCCAACGTTATTAAAAAAAAAAATTTAATTATGTAAAAATAAGTCATTTTTTATTTGTAATAATATAATGTATAATCTTATATAATTATGTATTGTAATTATATAAAAAGTAAAGGGTTTGTACAAAATAAGTTTGTGTAATATTTACAATTTTGAACTAGTTACATTTTAATCTTATTACTTAAATAATGTTTTGATTAAAGGGGGAAATGAGTTTTGAATGGGCCAGAAACCTTATACAAATAGATTTTGAGGGAGATCTGAAACCCTAAAAGAAACAGTTGCAAAATATTCCACACTACATAATAGTAGTGAACAATCAACAATGAAACAACAACCAATTAGAAGGACATACAAAGCATAGGCTATAGCATCACTAGACTAAAGCCTTACAAAACACACCACATGATTTTACAAGGATCCCTAAACCTTAAGCAAGAGAATCCTTGGGTTTTACCAGGAACCCAAAACTTTACCTTGGAATTTTAACAGGCTCCCCAAACCATCATATGGGTTTTAACAAGGCTCCCATAACCTTTACTTCACCAGCCTCTAGATATCAAAATAAACACTTATTGGAATAAAAAATTAATAACATTTTCAAATGGTTTTGTAAGGATCCCTTAACCTCAATAAAAAGGTTTTAGCAGGCTCTCCAAACCTTCGCATGGGTTTTAACCAAGTTCCCATAACCTTTACTTTCTCCAACCTCCAAATAGGAGCATAAACATTCGCTAGAATCACAAACTAAGAGAAATTTTAAAGGGTTTTGGAAGGCTCCCCTTACCTTATTATTTAAATAATGTTAAAATAAGTGGATATGTGTTTTTAATAGTCTAATGCATAAAAATATATAATTATTCTTTGTAGTTATTCAAAAGAGAACAAACTTTCTTTTAAAAATATTTTGGATAATGTTACCTAATTCATTGATTGAAGAATATATAATTTTTAATGATGATTGTTTGTCTCACTTGTAAAAGTGTGATCTTTTATCAATGAATTGTCCAAAAATTTGTTTTATGTCTTTTCTTTGTTAGGTGTTAATAATATGGTGCATAATATAATATAATTATATATTTTTTAGTAAATGTAAAAAATAAAGGGTTTTACACAAGATTTTCTGGTGAAATATTTAAAATTTTAAACTACTTAGAAATTATTTTTATTTTTTAAATTGTGTGTTTCTTTTTTATAAAGGCATGCATTAACTTGTGTAATTATGCTTTATATTTGTGTTGCAAATGAGAACAAACTTTCTTCTAATATTTTTTAAGTAAATTAAATAAGTATAATTTTATTTAGATTAATTATATATTTATAGTTTGAATTGATGAATTAGATTGTTTTAATATCTATTCTAAAAAATTATACATGATTTTTATAATTAAAAGAAGAAAAACAAGGGCTCTATCCCTTACAAAAATCTTATGGAAAAAATAAAAATAACTAAATACAACAAGGTCTAGAATAGACCATTAATATCCAACTAGAAAAACAACAAACTTAACTTGCATCATGAAAACAACTCCCTTGAATCATGGGGGAGAACGAGGGACTATCAGGTGACTTTTCCTTTTCCAATGGAAAATTGTACAAGTGATACTTTCAATAGGGTCCCCACCACTTGGGGGAGGTGGTGGAAACCCCTTCTCAAGACAAACAACACCAAGAATAGTGTTTACATTGTTGTGTATCGACAACCAAAGGTTGGAGAAGATCAACAACAACTACAAGAGGAAGGTTTTCATAGCTGGAGGAGACCACACTAGAAATAATAGGTGGAATTAGGTCCATGAAGTTTCCCAACATAGTAAGAGCATCACCTTGGGGAGTCATCATCATCCTATGAAAAATAATCAAAAGAATAATTATGGGATAGGATAGTCAAATGATCATAATTTGCATCCTTCCACCAATTGGCAATATTTTTACAATGCAAGAGAGAAAAATTAGTAGCTAAACCGTGAGAACCACATCCCCCAAATGGGGTGTGTAAATGTCAATGTCCACTAGAATGCGAGTGAAGGTAGGGATGCCCATAGTTTTTGTAGCCTCCTCTACCTTTAAGAAATGACCAATATAGTTTCTAATCACTTTAAGGAAATAATTCTCCCAAAAATGAAGGGGAATACTTGGGAGATGAACCTACATTGGATGTACATTGAGCAGTTAAATAAGAGGGTTAAAGGAGAGTGTCTAGGGTTTGTCTAAGAGAGAATAACTCCCCCAGCCCCATAACTTACTTAGCACCAAATAAAAATCTTCAATAGAAATAAAAAACCCTTTGCACAAGGGAAAATGTCAATGTTACTATAGACTAAGGATCTTCAAGAACCAGAGACTTGACAATGCATATTCAAAAGAGAAGGCCAGAAACTAGCGATTATATAGACCAACCTATAACTCTGATAGAAATCCACATTCTCCAACACATCCATACCATACACCACCATGGGAGATGTCTTGGCATACGAAATATTTTGAGATTTCTCCTTTGAAGGAAGAGCTACAGTAGATTTTAGTTCATTTTTTAAAATATAGATTTTTTAACCAATATTCTATGATTTGTTTTTTTTCACTCCTAAAAGTGTGATCTTTCTATTAATTAATTTCTTAGAATTATATTTTAAATAATTTCATGGTTATTTATTTTTTATTATAGAATCATCCTAAGAATAGCACATCAATAGAGGTTCTTGTAGTTATAGCATAAGGCCATGAAAAAAATGTGAACAAAAAAGTAACTAGTCCTCCTCAAAAGGATCACTTGAAGAAAAATAGGCCAGAAAAGGCCACTTATAATGTAGAGGCCAACTGTAGCTACTAACATCACCATACTAGCAACCCATTGAGTGGGCCACATTGGAAACCAAAAAATTGTCCCAAATCATCCTGTAGAAAAAGATAGTGCTTCCCCATCTAAAAATCCACTTCCCCTCTACAAGACTCCTTTCCACCTAAATATAAATGGATCCCACCTCTTTAGTATCAGAAAAGGAAGTGATTGGCCAAAAGGAAATAACACCACAAATCCAATCCATGTCTAACCAATCACAAAAATACAAACCCTACATAAAGTTTTGAGCCTCCTTTCTCGTGAAACAAATCTCCACCTCTATAGGAGAAATTTTCACCTCCATATGAACCATGAAATAAGAAGATGAGAAAAAAAATGCCAATTTTCATAATGGCCAACAGAATAGCCCCAAGCCCAACTACAAACATTAATAAAAACTATAGACTATAATTGTTGGATTAATTATGGAAAGTTAAGTACTGTGAGGGGAGGGGTGAATTAGTACTACACAAACTTTTATCTATGTTACTAACCATTCACCCAATAGAAATATTTGCATATAACAACACAAAAACATATAAATCAAAATCATGAAACACAACTCACAAAACCATGATTTTGGTATCGCATAAATCCTTGGTTAGAGGGAAAAAATGCGGTGGGGATAACACCCACAAAACTTTACTACTGCAATAAAAATATTTCTCAATTAGAGCTACAATATTTAGTTATTAATGATAGCTTAACCAGTTAAGAGTGTTTACCCTGCTAAGAGTATAAAGACTAATTAAGTCTACCTTGCTAAAGGATTTTACAAATCTAATCTAAGAGATATACCATGTTAAAGGATTTACAATTTAAGATTGGTAGTTGTCCTACTCGGTTAAGAGCTTTTACAATTCTGATTAGATAATTAATCATTACATAAACTATCTATAATCCTTGCATCAACATATTATTATTAGACTCATTATGTTTAATAAAAATTTACCTCATACTATGTTTTACTCACAATTTCACTTATGTACTTGGTAACTTCAACTATGAATCACATTCATACTTCTTCTCTAACTTCTCTATTATTCAATGGCTTCTTTGCTCATCACCTTCACACAAAAGGCACATTCTCCACTCCCATCCATAGCCTATACAAGAACTAGTAGCATGGGAGATGCATAACTTAATATTGATTAATATGTGTATCCCCCCATTCCTAGTTCATTTATTTACCTTATCACTTGATTACAAAAGTCACAATGGGTTATCCTAGCTAGCCACTTTGGGGTCCTCGCCCCCACTTGTGAGCCACTCACCTAGTGTACCTAGGTTCTCTACCCAAAAATTAAAACATTTTAAGGCATCAAGTAATAACATCAAATTTTAAATTATTCCATAATAACAAGATATTACCATTTGATTAAGTCTAGGTGATCATTGGTTGCCCCTAGTCCACCAAACAATCCTAAACCTTAATCTGGCATTCAAAACATTTCAAAATGCATAAGGAGGCATAAAAATACATCATTCAAGATATAAAAACCATATGAAAATTATTCATGGATCAATTGAGTCAAAAATCATACCCTAAAATCCTTTGGTTGCTAATAGGACCCCTAAACACCAAATTAACTCTAAAACCTTGCATTTTGGAAGACTTGCACACTTGGAACTCTATCCTATGCACTTGGAACTAGGTATTTCATAATTGGGGATTATTGTTGCACACTTGGTCATGGAAATCATGCATTTAGGCCCCATAGTTGTGTAGGTTGTCATATACTATGTTTTTTTTAAGAAATACAAGCTAGATTGAGTTTACATCTAAAACTAGGCAAGGTGCGGGCCATAGAAGCACAAATAGAGGAAGACCCATTTGATATATCCATGTTTTCCTTCCGTATAACTCACTAAACCAAGACCAGACTTAATTCAAACTAGAATTTCAACCAACCTATATTTCATAATGAAGAAAACAAAAGGATTAAGCAACAAAAACATATCAATATGAATCTAAGGATAAGTAGAAATATATATACAACAAAAAGGACTATCTAAGGTGACAATGATCCACTTAAAAAATCTAAACTCATTCTAATAATCCAACAAAAATCAAATAACAATTATCTAAATTGCATTTATAATAATGATTGCAGCTACATGACATCGTATGAAATATGCAGATAGTATGAACATACAATTGAAACAAATCATTTCAATCCAAGTAAAGGTTCATTTCATTTCTCAAACAACATTTAAATAACTAGAACACAATATTAACTCACATATAGATAGAAATAATTACAAAATACATAGAGGATCTATTTCCAGGAGTAGACCATACCTAGGGTCCTGAGGAGAAACCTTTGATCAAGAGATCTCAAATAATCCAACCAAGTCACTAGATGGGAAACCTCCTCAAAATAAACTTCCATCCAAGAAAATCTCCAAAGACTAGATCCACTTATCCTACTCTCACTCACTTCTCATAGAATGATATACAAAACCATTCACAAATACAAATAAATCACAAACTTCCCTCTTTCAAACAATATTGATATATCCTTATGTGTCTTTTTTCCTCCATGTTCAGATGATTGAAATAATATTGTATTGATGACCTACAACTGATTGAATATCTTGATGAACTGAAGGAACAATGATTAGAGATCACCGAGCCATCAAATTAATATGTAAGATGATCAAATCAGTCAATATGTTTTCATTGATGTCAACTAGTCTTGACTATACTTATCATGTTAGTTACAAACATCTGAACATCTTTAGATGGGAGAAATGGTGAAGAAATGAGACATCTACATAAGGAAAAGATGGATATGATAGATAAGGATAAGGTATACATTGGGTAACTTATTGATGATTCTATGGAATTATATTGTTGACTTGAGAATGTTACATTATTATATTATGAAGAAGAGATCAAAATTGAACAAGTTAATGTGGTCGATAATTGAAGAAATCTGTATACACTGAGTCAATATTGTGTATACCAAGTGACAGTAATAATCAAGGTAGTTATCACCGACACATTCAGTTTTAATCGAGTATGGATGAAAACATTAAATGTTATAACAACCGACATAAATTGATGAGCTGGAAATTGCTTATGATTCTGAGGTAATAGATGAAGTTTTTTATAAGATCCACAGTTGAAAAAATTCAAATATGATCAAAGGGAAGAGATTGAAATGTGTTATTGACACATCTACCAAGGAATCTTGAACCAGAAAAATGGACGAAGAAGATTAAGAGGCAAAATCTAATGGCTGATATGAAAATGGTTTGCACATCTATTTAAGAGACATGAGATTCATAGTTGAATAATGACAGATGAATAGTGACTGTAAAAGATTTCATGTGAAGATATTTTTTTAGGCATTCCCGATCAAACTAGTTACAGACAGGACTGAGTTGAACTGTAGGCATAACTGAGTATCAGAGATATATACACTGAGTCAAGTAAGTTGAACGATATGATGAAGTGAATTTATTATTCATCAAAAGAGTTTTTATGAGCTTAGCATAGATATGAATACTTGAAAATTGAGTCAAGTATTTGAATCAAATCATTATTGTATCAATTTAACCATTGTTACATCAAAATCTCTTAACCGAGTGGACATAATAGTCTTTTGTATCTCTATATGACATTCAAGGAATGTTAATTGTTATCTTGTTGACCTCATAGTGAATTTGGTCAAAATTTAACTTTTAGTGATAAATCCTTTAACCAGGTCACACCTAACAGTGTGCATTGTAACCTTTAATAGGGTTGTCTCCTAACTGAGCTCACACTAGAAGAGTGAAATATTTTGGGTTACCGGTCCCAAGAGGTTTTTCTCTTAGCAAGGTTTCCACATTAAATCTTTGTGTTATGTGTTATTTTTTATGATTGTTTTTCTATCATACTTTACATGTTGCATATTTGATTCATTGGTAAAGAAATTTTTGGAGAATACTGGTATTCGATAAATGAACAAAAAGATAGTTATTTTATCTTACTGAGCTATTTGATTTGTTGAAAAAGTTTGAAAAAGTACATCTAAGAATTTGGGACTAAAGGATAATTGACTTAACTGATTCACCCTCCTCTCAGTTATCTAATGATTGGTATCATAAAATATTGGTTTCTTGGAGGAAAGTTTCAAAGACTTGAGCAAAAGATCACAAGATGTATAAAATGAAAGTGCCTAAGCTGAACAAAGATAACTTCTCGACGTGGAAAAGTGGGATGAGGTTGGACATATCTGGAATTGGATAATCTTCTCTTCATCTCCTAGACAATGCTACATACAACTGACTATTGGAACTTTGAAAGTTGATCAGGTGAGAGATAGACATGAACACAATGTAACTATGATAGAGATTGTTGCTGCTCTATCTGATGTAGAATTTGAAGATGTCAAAGCATGCACTACAATAAAAGAAATGTGGGACAAGCTTGCACTAGTTTATGGTGGAGATGTAAATGTAATGAAGGCCAGAGCTGAAAGCCTAAGAGCTAGATTTGATGATATGAAGATGAAATAACGTGAAAACATCACACAATACTCTAATTGAATCAAAGAGGTGGTCAATGCTATCCGAGGAGAAGGAGGTATTATTTCTAAAGACATTGTTGTAAGCAGAATATTGATAACCTTGCTTCCTATGTATGATATTAGAATCTCTTCTATTCATTAAATGAGATCTACACCTGGTAGTACTCTTACTCTTGATAGTTTAATTAGTAAGCTGACTACTTTTGAGCTGAATAACTATGATAATAGTGTTGTACCGACTATTGAGTCTACTTTTATGTCATCCCTAAAGATTGGTAAGTCTAGTAGTAAGCATAACATAAATAATGAAAGTGGTAGTGACAGTGAAGATGAGCTTGATTAGCTTGAAGCACTTATGGCAAGGAGACTTCAGAAAGGTAAAGGAAGGTATAAAGGAAAGTTACCTTTAGCTTGGTTTAATTGTAAAGAGATTGGCTATATTGCTGCTAGATGTCCTAATAGGAAAGATGAAGATAAAGACAATGACTGACCTGGTGATGGAAAGTTTGGCAGCAGAAATAAACAAGAACATAGAGGAAACCAACACTATGACAAAAGAAACAACTGAGACTATAGAGAAAAAGGCAAGAATGCATGTTACCATTTTGGAGATGATGATAAAGATATAGACACTGACATAGATGAAGATTATGAGGTGGTATTTTTTACAATGAAAGATGATTTAGAAGAAGAAGAAAGGTATGTAGAAACAACATTTATATCTAAAGTTGGCAAGAATGATGCATGGATTATTGATAGTGGTTGTATACATCATATGACTGGTGATGAGGATAAATTTGAATACTTTGAACACTATAATTAAGGATCTGGTAAAATAGGAAATGATACACCTTTTGTAGGGAAAGAAAAAGGATCTATCTTGTTAAATGATAAGATTAGATGTGAGAATGCATATTGGGTGAAAGGACTTAACTATAATCTATTAAGTGTAGTACAATTGAGTAATTCAGGTCACTGAGTTGCATTTGAGAGTGAGAAGGTGAAAATCTATGATGAAATCAAAAAGCTGGTTGGTACTGGTGAACAATCCAAAGGTAATCTATTCTATCTTGACAATGTTGAAACTTCTTGTTTGTTGGCTATAAATGAAGATGTTTGGTTGTGGCATAAGAGACCTTGTCATGTGAATTTGGATAACATGGTTAAGATCAGTAAAAAGAGAAGAGTTAGAGGTTTACCGAGTCTAATTAAACCTAACCATGTATGTGCAATCAATGTCAGAAAGGGAAAATGACTAAATCTAGTTTTAAAATCAAAGACTATTCTTATAAAGGTATTTTGGAGTTGGTACATACCAACTTATGTGGTCCTATGAGAACTCGGAGTTATTGTGGTGACAAATATTTCATTTTATTTGTTGATGACTACTCTAGGATGATGATAGTTATGTTTCTGAAAGAGAAATCTAAAGCTTTCAAATTATTTAAGTGGTATAAAGCTAAATTTGAAAAGGAAACTGGGAAAGATACAAAATGCTTAAGATCTGATAGAGGAGGTGTGTATGCACCCTAAAATGGTCGCCTAGACTTTGGGCCCCATTTATTAATTTATCAATTTCTCGAATCAATGCTTTGCAATTTTCAAATCAATTCCTTGATCAAATCGCAATTAAATCAATAATTCAAATATTTATAAGGTTTGATCATTTCATCAATAATTTTATTTAATTAAAAAAAATATTTCCTTTTAAATAAATAAAATAGGCTTATTTAATTAAAAGAAATATCTTAAATGAAATAATCTTATTTAATTAAAATCCCTTTTAATTGAATGATTTTATCTTATTTAATTAAATATTCCTCTTTTTATTAAATAAGCTTATCTTATTTATTTAAAAGATCATTCCTCTTTTAAATAAATAAAATCCCCACTTAAAGCAAAATCTGTGATGGAAAAGGAAATAAATCAAATAAAAATAAAACAAAAATCCTTTTCCTCATTCTTTCAACAAATTCATCAATAAATTTTATTTCATTAAAAGAAATATTCTCTCTTAAATAAATAAAATAACCTTATTTAATTGAAAAAGAAATATCTCTTAAATAAAATAATTTTATTTAATTAAAATCCCTTTTAGTTAAATAATTTTATCTTATTTAGAATAATATCTCTCTTTTAATTAAATAATGTTATTTTGTTTAATTAAAAGAGAATCCTTCTTTTAAATAAATAAATAAAATCTACGTAAAGCTCTTTGTGATGAAAAAAAGGAAACAAATAATTAAAAATAAAGAAAATCCCTTTTCTCTCCACACTTTCTAAAAAATGAGCTTTCTTTCCTCTTTTTAGATTTATCCCACATTGCTCTTGAGGATGCATTCTCCTCCACATTTTCCTATATAAGGAGTCCTCTCCTTCTCATTTTAGATCCCAGAATTTTCATGTTATTGTTATGTTGCAGGTTTGGAGAACAATCTTGGAAGAAGCTTTTGAGCACATTTGGAGCTTGGATATTTGAGACTTCTTTCTTCTTGTCTTCTTCTCTCATGCCTCATGGCAATCCATAGTTTAGATTAGTAATGCATTTACATAATAGTTTAAATTCATGTTTCCTTTCATTGTCCTAGCTTAATCCACATAGCATAATTAGAAAGAACTTGCAATATTTTCGTTTCAATAGAATAGTTTATTTCTTGCATTGTTATCATCTAGACTAGTTTTCATTTGCATACAATAACTTGATGATCATGGAGATTAGCATCTGTGCTATTCATCCTTGAATCTCTCATTTCTTAGTGTACTTGCATGGGCATAACTAGGTCAATCTGAGGGCCTCTAATACAACCCTTGCACTCCATGAATAGAGAGTTGTGAATCGCTATTTGAGACCTCATTCTTGAGTGATCTTGAATGTAATGATTCATGGAAGTGTGACACTTTTATAGCACACAAGGTGAGTTTATTTCTGATGAATTCACTAACTTTTGTAATGAGCATGGAATTAAAAGACAAGTTTCTGCAACCAGGACACCACAACAGAATGGTATTGCAGAAAGAAGGAATCGATCTATAGTTGACTGTGCTAGAACATTGATGATTGAGAAATATGTTGCACAAATATACTGGAGATAAGTTGTTAGCACTATTGTATACACCTTGAATAGAGTTCAACTAAAGAAAGACACAAATAAGACACCTTTTCAGCTATAGTTTGGCTACACACTGAATGTAAGTTATTTCAAAAAATTTGGAAGCAGATGTTACATTCTGAAATATGATAGAAATGGTAAATTTGATTCTAAGGGTGATAAAAGAATATTTCTAGGATATTCTATTAAGAGAAAAGCATACAAATGTTTGAACAAGGCTACTAACAAAATGATTGAAAGTGCTAATGTGAAAGTTGACGAGTTTGCTAAAAAGAATGATGAAGAAAGAAGGAAGGAACCGAAAGACTATGGTAGGTTTACATTTATTGAGCATCTAGACTATCCACCCAAGCCACAAGCTGAGTCTACCAAGCGACGGGAAAATGCTACCGAGAATCAACAAATGCAAACTAAGAACTAGGAAGAAGCTACTGAGGAAGAAAATGTACCTAAACTGAATGATGAGAAAAGAAGAGAGCAAGTACTGGTGAGATTTGTTAGAAGACACCATCCAGAAAACTAAATTATTAGAGACAAGCAAGATGGCATCACTAGTAAATTTTGCACCATTTTTTGATGCATGATTGGTCAAAGTTTCTACCCAATTTGGTTGAATAGTCGACCATCTAGTTCATCACTATTATTGGCATCGAAATATCAACCCATTGCTGCAACTGTAGAATGATCGATGCCAATATTGGTCGAAATCAAAGGCAATCTTGGTCGAAAATAACATTAGCAAGTGTTTGTGTATTGATTGAATGATCGACCAATACAGATTAACATTGGTCAAAATATTTGGTCATTCCGGCTAGGATGCCAAACTCAATGTGGTCACATTTTGACCAAATTTTGTCACACCTTAGACCAATCTTGGTCGAAATATTTGGCAGCTCCGACTAGGATGCCAAACTTGCGACAGTCATATTTTGACAACATGTTGTCGCACTTTAGACCAATATTGGTTGAATTATTTAGTGGTTCCAACCAGGATGCCATACCCACAATGCCATATTTTGATGAACTATTGGTCGATTTCTAGACCAAATTAGCCACGATTTCAACGACAAAGAGTCAAAATTTCAACGAAATTCAAAATGTTTTAATAAAAAATTGAAGATAAATATCTAGACTAATCACCAATGACATCCTAATCGGTGATTAGTCTAGATATTTATCTTCAGGTGTCCACACTCATTTTTCTACTTGTTGCCAATAGGTCCCTGCTCGTTTTGTTTTCCAAACTACTTTGGGCTCTAGCAATCCATCTGCTATGCTCTGTGTGAAACTGTGGGTTTTTTCATTTTGTTTGAGCTATTTGAGACATAGGCTCTGACTGGTGATCATTGAATTGGTAGAGCTTCCTCTTAGATGCCCACAACTCTTCAAACCTATTGGTGTGAAGCCCCCAAAGGGTATTAGCCTCCTAGTTCTGGGAAAACCTTAATTGCTAGGGCAGTGGCAAATGAAACCAGTGCCTTCTTTTTTTGTATCAATGGACCTGAGATCATGTCAAAGCTGGCTGGAGAAAGTGAAAGTGATCTTTGAAAGGATTTTGAGGAGGCTGAGAAGAATGGCCCGTCCATTATATTTATTGATGAGATATTACAGAGATTTGTTAGCGGGCTTGCAAGTATGCTAGTAGAGCAAATATTGAGAAGGTGAGTTTCAATTGTGGTGGCTTTTACAAACTAGATTTGGTTATGAATTTCTTAATGTTTTTTTTTTTTAACTAGTTTGTTATAATTTTACATTTTTTGATTCAATTTTCCTCAACTTGTATCTTATTATTTCAATTTGTCGTGTTCTCTTTCCTCTGCACTTTTATAGGATATTGAACCTGAAAGAAAAATAAGTGAGAACCCTGAGGCAATGGATGAGGATGATAGTGATGCAGTAGCTAAAATAAAGGCTGCTCATTTTGAGGAGTCAATGAAATATGCCCGAAGAAGTGTCAGTGATGCTGATATTTGGAAGTATCAAGCCTTTGCACAAACACTACAACAATCTCGAGGCTTTGGTTATGAATTTCAATTTCCTAGTGCTTCTGTTGGTGCTTCAAATGTATTTGCTACAACAGATAATAAAGATGATGATGACTTATACAGTTAGGAAACTTAGTACACAATTGTCATCTTAATGAAGTGACAAATGTGTCTATTCTAGCAGGGACCTTCCGCTGACAAATAGCCAATGCTATTCAATTTGGCTCCGGCTTTTGCTTGTATGAGTTTTATCTATTCATATGTTTAAAAATTTATTTAGTTTATCAGCCCTTTAGCTAAGGACTTACTAACTTGTAAGTCTTTAGAGAAATATTAACTATGGCAAGGAAATTTAGCTATGGAAAATTTTGCTTAAGTGGTAGATAATGCTATGAAAACCTTGCTTTTAAAAAAAAAATCTTGCTGGAAAATATTCTATACTAAACAAAGAAAGTCTAGCTCAACTGATATGTATGGCGTGCATCCATTTTATGGAGATCTGCCAAGATGATTTCCCCCACCAAGATGAAGATAAATATCCAGACTAATCACCAATGACATCCTGATTGGTGATTAGTCTAGATATTTATCTTTAGGTGTCCACACTCATTCTGTTGCTTGTTGCCAGCAGGTCCCTGCTCATTCTATTTTCCATACTGCTTTGGGATCTAGCAATCCATTTACGTGATCTGTGAATTGGTAGAGCTTCCTCTTAGATGCCCACAACTCTTTAAATCTATTGGTGTGAAGCCCCCAAAGGGTATTCTATTCTATGGGCCTCCTGGTTCTAGGAAAACTTTAATTGCTAGGGCAGTGGAAAATGAAACCGGTGCCTTCTTTTTCTGTATCAATGGACCTAAGATCATGTCAAAGTTGGCTGGAGAAAGTGAAAGCAATCTCCGGAAGGCTTTTAAGGAGGCTGAGAAGAATGCCCCATCTATTATATTTATTGATAAGATATTACAGAGATTTTTCAGTGGGCTCTAGCAATCCATCTGCTCTACTCTACATGAAACTGTGGGTTTTCTCATTTTGTTTGAACTATTTGAGAGATAGGCTCTAACTAGTGATGCATAATTGGTTTGCATGTTTGTAGCATGGAAGCAGTGTTGGGGATGCTGGTGGTACTGCAGACAGAGTCCTTAACCAGTTGTTGATGGAGATGGATGGTATGACTGTACACGCAAAAGTAGTGCACTTCTATGAATCCTTACATGCAAGGAAACTCAAGAATGAGCCCTCACAAATTGATCCATAGCTCTCTATGCATGGAGTTGCAAGATTATGAATTTGCTCTCAGCTAGAGCTATTGAGCTTGTGACCTTGCTAGTCAACCACACAATGAGAGTTTCAAGTGAAGACAAGGGCAAGAATGCCAATATCTCCAAGAATCACTATGAAATGCAATGTAATGCAACTAAAATGAGGATGCAAATATGCAAAAGTATTCTATGAAAAGGAAAGAACAAGTGTTACAAATCCTTCCTATTTAGACTATGTGAGATATTCTAAAGCTTGAAAGTGAAATCTAAACTATGAAAGCATAAACATGAACTACTATGCAAGAATGGAAACTAAATTATGAAGCAAATGAGGAACTCTAAGATGTAATGCAACAATGATCCCCAAAAAGCTCCAAAGTCTTCAAGAATTCCTACAGCATAGAGTTAGCATAAAACAAGTGTCCTAGAATGAGGGAGAGAGCTCTCCTTTTATAAGAAATTAGGTGAAATGGACCATTTAGATTAAGAGGCAAAAAGTCTTAATCAGCGGTGGAGCTTGAAAGAGGAGCAATCCATATGCACAAGTATCCTCCAATAGGAAAATAGGAGTTGACTTTATGTCCATATGAGACAAAAAGTGTTTTTCTCCTTTTTATAAAATAGGAATAATACTTTATTTGTGCAACTTAGGATAAGAGGAAAGTGGGGCTTTTTATTTAATAAAAGGGGAGGAAATTCCTTTTAATTAAATAAAGGCTTAGGATAAATTGTTAGCCCATAGGATAAAAATCCAATATATGATCGAAATTAAGACTTCATCAAGAAATTGATAATGTTGAAAATATTGATTATTGATCAAAATGATTCAGGGTTGATAAATCAAATAAATGTGGCCCAAAGTCTAGGCGACCATTTTTGGGTGCATACAATGACAACCAAGAAAATAGTTTTCATTATACCTAATGGAATTGGCCCGTTATAACCAAGGATTCAATGGAGCTGATATTACAGAGATTTGTCAATAGGCTTGCAAGTATGCTATTAGAGAAAATATTGAGAAGGTGAGTTTCAATTGCGGTAGCTTTTGCAAACTAGATTTGGTTATGAATTTCTTAATGGTTTTTTTTTAACTGGTTTGTTAGAATTTTACATTTTTTTATTCAATTTTCCTCAACGTGTATCTTATTGTTTCAATTTAATGCTATAAAAACCTTGCTTTTTAAAAAAAAAATCCTGCTAGAAAATATTTTATACTAAATCAATTCTACAACAAAGAAAGTCTAGATCAACTGATAGGTATGGTGTGCATCTATTTTATGGAGATTAGTTCCTATTTGTGTTAAATCAAATGTTTCATTTGCACATACCCCATGTAAGCATCAACACATTGAAAGCCCTCACTTGACCCTGTGTAACAACATCCACATCTAATGCTTGCTTGTGGCCTAGAAAGAAAAATTATGTCTTAGCTCAAGAGTACCTAAATGAACCATTCTGAAATTATTTTACTTTCTTAAACTCTTTCTTGATTTTTTTCTTTTCCTTACTTAATTTCATGTTAAACTTATTTCTCATGCCAATTAAGTTGAATTATAGAAAAGAAAGCCTATATGACAAGAATATTAAAATAAATTAAATGATCAGTGCTAACTTAGACCAGAAGAAAAAATGAAAGGCACATACCCTTGATAACAGCAAAAGTTGCATTCATAGCAATGCAAGGTGCATTAGCACGATCCATCAAAGATTTAACCATGCCATTGCCTATGGCTGTAGGATAAAATAAAATATTACATGGTAAATCCAATATGGTAAAAAAAAAAGAAAGAATTTTTCAACACACACCTTAAGAAATGGAATAATCCATTAGAGACTTTTAAAATATATTACAACAAATATAGTGCACAGGAGTTATTAATCATTAAAATGTTGTCAATAGGAACAAAGAGTTGGGGAACTACTTGCTATCTAAGATGTAGATACTATAAAATTTTATCATCCAAAACATAGATAAATGTAGTGATTCTTTCTTGCAAACAAACTTTGAATATGAAATCTCAAGACCTTTGTCAAAGATGACATGCTATGTTTGATTTTAATTGTTAGGAATTTGTTGTCATACAGCCCCAAAACTATGTATTATTCCCAATATGAGATGAAATGGGCATATTCATGTTGCACAATGAATAACTGAATTAAAGTAACTCTTCATAATATGTCATTGCAACTAGTCTATGAGACTAAATCCTTGGCCGTATATAGAATGGCCATATTATTCTTGACTCTTTTAAGCGTATTATGGCACAAATACCTATCATTTTATACACATCTAAAATATTACTGGTAACAATAAAAGTTGTTTTTAGAGAGTTTCCTTGATATTTCGGTGCTATTGTTTTAAGTATTCTAGATATTATTAAAAATTTGAATTAAATTCCAAATACCAAAGCTTTTAAAACATCTTTTATTTGTGCCTAAAAACACCTATTTAGTGAAAAAACTGTGAAGGCTTTAATAACCAAATGGTTTAATTGAAAAACATGTTTCTTACATAGTTGCAAGAAAAAATTCCAATTAGTAGCACTTACAGTTGGTTCAGTTATTTTTATCATCCTCTATCTAGATAAGAGCATCGTACTCATATCAGAGCTAATATCTTGGCCTCAAAAACACCATTAATGGTTCATTCTGAAACACCCCTTTCAATGATAATAGTAAGTTAAAATTTATATTCAAAGCAATAAGATATCCCTTGGAGGGACAAGACATGCCATAGATGGAAAAGGCCAAGACTTAAAAGAAAGGTTTGAATGCAATGACTGAAAGAGTTGTTTGAAAGACTGAATATTATATTACAATAGGGAATTCTCTTTTCTATATATTAAGATTGTACCTCTAAGCTGCCAGTGCAGATTCAAGTTAAATTACAGGATTGGGGTTTGGGTTCGCCATATGGAAACTTATTTTTCCTCACTATTATACATGCATTCATATATATATATATGGATGGGTGTGTGTGTATATATGTATATTGATATATAGAAATATATAAATACACACACACACATATGCAGATGTAGATGTAGATGTAGAAGTAGATGTATACACACACACTCTCTCTCTCTCATAATTTGCAACAAAGAGTCTACTTACCTTTAACAAATGAATGGTAGTTAGAAGTTCAAAAAAAAAGATTCCACAAAGCCAATAAAAAATAACAGGAAATGGCACTAGGTTCTTACAAGGGGTTGGAAGTGTTTCCCATAGACCCCCACCAAACTCATTTAATACATTTTGTAACTATATTTTGCATAAAATTTATGTCAACTTTTTAATTGAAATTGTTTTTAAGTTGTCAAGTTTTGCTAGATGTTTTCCAAGTCAGTAATTTTTTCCAAGTGGGTAATTTTATGGTGTGCAAACATTCAATGGACACAAATAGATTTACTAGAGAAAAAATGACTGATTTAACACAAATAGGAACTGATTTAACACTTCACCTACTCAAAAACACAAACCAATGAAATAATCCACATTAGACCAAGAGAGGTTGACACATTCAAAATGCACTTATGAGAAAAGACCTAGAATGAATGAAATTGATTAAATAATGAAGGTATGTTAGTTTGAGCTTCACTTGGTTTCGAGAATACTTTAATATTCTCTACTTAACAAGGCCAACCATGTGAAGGTGGAAGCTCATCTGGCCTCATCCCCCCTCCCCCTAACATCAATCTAAATTCCCCATTAACATCTCATTACACACTTCAATCATCCATTTATGAACTATAACATTCAATCAATACAATCACATAACATTCATTAATATGATATAACATTCATTAATACGCAACACTAATCAAGAATTCATTAACACATAACAATATTCATTAACATGACATATAATTCAATATTAATACACAACATTCATAGATAATTACTTAAAACAACATTCTTTCATTATCCAATAAAGTTAATCAAACAAGTTTTATCAAAGAGCATTTTTAAGAAATCATTTCTTTTTTGGGTTTTTCTTAGATTTCTTATTTAGGTAAAGGCTGAGAGGAGCATCAATATTATCTTCCTCCTCTTTTGGTTGTGATCTGAAATTATGATGCTTCCTCATGTCTCGAGGAGGATGATGTTGCTGCACTAAAGGGGGGTCTGCTGCAATAACAAGTAAATGGGTTAAATTTGCATACTTTTTTTTACTGTTACATGTATTTCATTAACCAGTAGAACATAACATGCATTTTTATTTACCTGAAAATGCCACATCATCATGTACAATAACATTTTGATCTTCCACCACCTCAACATGCTCTAAAATATTGAAAAAAAGGTTACACAGCCAATTTCAATTAAAGATGTTAAATTCTATTAATAATTACATAATTTATTTCCAATAGCAAATTAATACCTCCAACACTGTGATGCACATCATGGCCTTCATCACGCCCAGGTTCTGTGATAGGATTTGAAGGCTGTAGTAAAATGTCATACGCATTGTTATCATGAAATAGTCAATTTATGTTCGAAATTAACTATTCAATTTGATTTACTTTTCATTTGACCAATTTACCTATGTCTCATCTGGAGCAGAAAATTCTTCGTTGTGGCTTTCAGATTCTTGGCGTAGGCATGCAGCCATGACTATATAGCCTTCCTTCAAGGCTATTCTCTTGTCTTCATCCATGGGCTCTACATTGAATTTTGTGCCCTGTATTTTTTGTTTAATATCATCACTTTTACATGTATGATTTGATTAAACGGAATTTTTTGCAACCTTATATATAAAAATTTGATATGAAATTCCAGTGCTAGTACTTACAAGTCGAGAGTGAAGTTTCATATAGCCACCAAAGCCAAGTTTGTTTTGGCCAACCTTTTGTAATCTCGCTTGTGTGGCTTTTGATGTATCTTGCAGTCTATGAAAAGTTTGAAACATGTTAGATTATATATTTACAAAGATCACTAATTAGTGCATGATTAGATTCTACTTAATACTATCACGACATACCTTCTTTTGTCATCTTTTGGTTGAATTCCACTACCCTTTAGCCTTTTCTCTTTTGCATCTTCCATTATTTCATTCCACTCCATCAGTGGAATCATAGGAGGACGCTCGTACTTTGGGTTATCCTTTAGAGCCCTTCTATATTGGTCCCTCACAGTCTTTATATGTTTGGATGCTCTTTGAAGAATCATGACTCTATCAAAAATTTTATTTCCAAAGAGGTCCTCTAAAGATTTAATGAGCTGATTTTTTAAGTCAGCATCTTGTTCATTCCACCTTTTTTGAAAAAACAAAATTGTTAGATATCATAACTTTAATATAGTACAATAAATGGAAGATAAGAAAAATATTGTACCAATATTATGAAGATACGTACCTTTTATGTATGGTGGGCCCAAATAGCTTCAATGTCATTTCAAAAAGATGATCATAAAAAATATCATTTCCTACAAAAATATCATGGGATTATCAATCCAAAATGAGTTATGTATAAGTAAACTCCAATTACACTATAAATAATAACAATTTTAAAGCACCTGGAAGCTTTGGTACTTTTAACAGAACCATATTGTTCTTGTTCAACAACAATGTCCCTGCAAATGAACCAGTACTAGTAACATGGGCTAATCCAGGAAATGGTTGATCTTCACTAGTACTGGTCTAATCTATTCTTGTACCAAGTGTAGGTGTGTCTATTAGTGCACAAAATAGGTCCATACAGTGTATAAAATTCACACAAGAAAAATAATCAATGCATGATTAGCACATAACAAAATATAGAAAAATAAGGCTTTACCAGTTGTAGATGGTACAGAGGAAGATGTATGCAAGCACCTTGTTGCGGACAATGCAGTCATCGAATGTAGAATGTTAATCAAAGGAGGTGTCTGCACTTCATCATGAGCTGAAGAATACATTATTAGCAAAGACATTTGCAATGGATAACGATTAAATGGGGTACTAGAAGCATCCCAAACATAAGTTGAGTCAATAATTCATACAAAGGTTAAATCAATGGTTAAAGGTTTAAGGATTATTTACATGAAGGTTGTGTGGCACTACAACCCTCACCATGTTGACAACATTTCACATGTGTCAAAAAATCTTGTAAGAAGAACACATCATATTTTAGATCATGATCCATAAGATAGTATAAAATATAAACATCTATTGAACTTTAATTATTGCTTAAGATTAATTACTACTTACATTAATAGAATTGACTCTACATGTCAATTCTTCTTCAAGTTCCTTTGACTCCTCAGTTTCATTTGCTTCCATTATAAGGTTAAGAATTTCTTTACCATATTTAGTTTTTATTTGAGTATCCATGAATACATGGTTAGAGTTAGATTCTACGTCATCTATAAATGTCACCTCAACTTCAGATCGCAATAGATCTGCTACCATTTTTGCTTTTCTCTATCAATAAGTAGCAAGTTGTGACATCAATATCAGTAAAATTCTATCAAAATAACTACAAATCCATAAAGAAAAGAACATAATAATATGACATTTGTTTCTATATAATCTATATAATTACACTAATTAAGGTTTACCTTTGATGAAGAAGGTGCGCTGAGGAACATCCTCGCATGTATCTTGAGGTGGAATATCCATGTCGCCCTGTGACAAAGATTAGTAATTCTTAGCAATCAGAAGAGATTGGAGTCAATATTAATTGGAGGCAATTCATTTAAATGTTATACTTACTAGTCCCATGATAGGGAATTTTTTTGTATCTACATGATTCAAATTGTAATCTATTAGAAGCTCTTCCTCGACACTTATTGATTTTATCGCACATACAAATACATGATTTCCCCCGCGTGCCTCGAATATACAATTCAACCACTTATTAGTTGACATAGGTCAAGAACTATTTATAAAACCTACAATATTCCCTATTTCTTTTGGCCTTCCATCAATATACATAGCGAGCCTTTTAGTTTGATCATTTTCTTTGCATTGTATATAATTTGTTGACAATGCATACCTACGTATACTTTTTTTATATTGCACAATCTGCATCCAATTCTTGTAATTGTAACAAGGTCCTACATACTCCATCAATTCAACAACTTAATTTTAACTGACCTTTATGCCATCCATGGAAAATAAGCCCAAACCATGCAATGAAGATGGAGCTATGCGATATATCCTTTCGTTAACATAAAAATCAATATTAACTGGAGGTAGTTCCTTGGGTACCCATTCTTTCTGAAGATGTGTGTACCTTAAGGGAACCTTCATGTCACCTTTGGTCTCATTATCATAATAACATGACCCCCCCTCAGCAAGGAAATTTTTTATTCATTTATCAAATTTTTTTATAATCTTTTGACCTCTAGTTGATCTCCCTATTTTAGACCTACTAGATGTCTCACTTTTGTCTTCTATTCCCACATTTTCCTCACTTGAGGAAGATAGATTAGAAAAAATACCTATTTGGTGATACCTACAATCCATCAAATGAGAGACATAGTAGGATCTATATATTTTGTTGACTAAAGAGAAGGAAACCAAATAATAAATTATACCTGTCAATCCATGTCAAAGGTGTTAAATTTCCTGCATATGTAAATCATTTATCTTAAGTTAGCCAAAAATTACATGATATGTAAGATACAAATTACATAGAAGAAAAAATTTACATGATGCGAAATATACTCCATGACTATAAAGTTCAACACATAATAACTTAATTCAAATTTCTATGAATAAATCAATACCTCATACGTGACATTGATCATACCTTGACATACATTTCATTGATCAAGATTGATCATCCTCCTCATCCATGTCATCTGTTGGAAACTACAATTGAAGCAATTGTTGTATTGTCATTGATGTCAAACCTTAACTGGTAAGACTTTCTATTTAAGAAAGTACTATATCTATTTGATTGTTGTGAAGGAGTGTGGGCAAGGTTGGTAACAATAGCACCTAAGGAAAGGTTGAGTTATCTTGATACTTCAATGAGTACTTGATTATGTGGCACAATGATAAGATAATGTATTGCTTATCTAAGTAAGAATGAAGACTAAAAAAGTAGGCTTAACTGAGAAAAAGTAAATAAATCTAGTTTAAGTTGAGTGATGTTAGTGTCGACCAAGCTAGTATATGCTGAGCAATTTCAATGTTGATCGAATATCATTTAAATGCTGAGGAAGAAAGTATTAGCCAACCAAATAGTTTTAGTGGTGACTGAGCTTCCTAGTGCAGACTGAGGAGTTGAACACAATATTGACTGAGCGTTAGTATTTACATTTGAGGAAGAATTTAGATTCCTTCCCGACATAGTTGAATTCTTGGATTATGTAAATTGTTTTGACTTTATTTATTGATTGTATGGAAGCATTTAATGCACTATAAAATGTTTTATTGTAAATATATAAAGAGATTTGAGATTTTTCTAGAAGGATAGATGAAGAACATAAAGTTGGAAGGATTCGATGAATTTGACCTAACCCTAAGATCTACGAAGGAGATTAAGCAGAAAAAGTTGTATTGACCTAATTGAGGAAGGATTAAGGAAACCTAAGCATGAGGTTGAGTAGAGAGAGGATGTTGGAGTTATTGTTGATGTTATTGACTATATAAGCAGAAAAGGCTAAAGGAGAAGTGTTGTGATTGCTTGAAGGGATTTCTGAGCAGATCAGTGATGGAGATGGAAATGAATCACAATCAGTAAGCCAACATATGTGTACAGAATTGGATCTGTTATTTGCAAAGTGAGTTGTATGTTTTCAGATCAATATTATTGTTACTTTCTAACCATTATATCAGTCAAAATCCTTTTAACATAGGTTGACCTAATAGTCATTTGTATAAATCCTTTGAACAAGGTTGCATTCTAATGGAATGTATGTAAGTCCTATAACAAGGCACACTTTTAATAGAGTGGTTGAAATCCTTTAACCAGGTCACACCTGACAGTGTGTTTGTAACCTTTGACAAAGTTGGCTTTTCAAATAGCTCACTTCAGAAGACTGAAAATATCAGTAACATGTTACAAAGTGGTTTTTCCCAAATTGGGTTTCCACTATAAATCCTAGAGTTAATACTTGTGTGAATGTTTTGGTTTAAACATTTCTATGTTTTGCAAGTTAAATACTATTGGATAGTGGACTTGACTGTTATATGTTTCTGTTATGCAATCAATAATGATCGAGTAGTTTTTGATTGTTAGATCTAATTTGTTGAAGAGTTTTGAAAGTTTGTTTTATACATTTGGACCCGAGAACAACTGATTCACCCCCCCCCCCCCCTCTCTGTTGTTCTAAATCATATTAACAGTCATCATCATCATCATCATCATCATCATTACCATCATCATCATCACCACCATCATCATGACTATCATCATCATGACCATCATCACCTTGATCAACACCATCTTCATCACCATGATCATGATCATCACCATCATCACCATCAATATCGTCAGCATCACTGAAATCATCATCATTTTCTTCTTCTTCTTCTTCTTCTTCATTGTGTAATAGTCATCTGTGATCATCATTTGCTTCATCTTCTGATTCTTTAGTATCTTCTTCTTCCATCACATTATATTGTATCGGCCTTCCTCTTGGATCATGTCTAACAACAAATGACCAACCCAGTTTATGTGGAATGACAAAGTAAAATACTTGCTCACATTGGCTTGGAAGAACATAGGGCTCATCTCCAATTGGCTCAAATAACCTTGTATTAATCATTGTAAATCAACTATCATGTTCAATAACAGTCCTATCAGGATCATTTTGATTCAGCCATAGCCTATACCATTTGACGAGAAATAGAACTAATTTGAATGAATTAAAGTCGCACTCAAGTATATCATCCAAAATGTCATAGTATCAATTTTTAGATTATTGAGGATGTATGTCATTTCTAGATGAAATATTAGTGACCTTAAAGACTGCACTTATCCCAGAATTACAAGTTTTTTTCATGTCGTCTAACTTTTTATGAAAAATTTACGGCCATGGTAGTACATAGCTTTGTGGTGTTTGATTTGCAATTATTCAAACATGTCAAGATTATTTTCATCAATCTGTGAGTTGATATTAAACTTATGGTTCATGGTTAGCAAACTTATACGTACCTTTCTACCTCTTAAACCATATGCTAGATCAAGTACCATTGGCTTAACATTGGGATCTCCATTACGATGAGATTATTTAACCAATGATGCAACACCATCCCATGTTAATGAGAAACCATTTTCTTGAGATTATTGAATCCATACCATCATCCAATCAATATTTTTTGCAATATACAAATGTAGTGCATCCCACTCATGACCAACTGTAAATAAAATAAATAGAATGCTTAGAAACAACTTATATTGAAGATCTATAAGAATTAATAAACTAAAATAAAATCATATAATTACCTCTCACTTTCCTCAATCTACCTTTCCCCATCAAGTGCTCCCCTTCAAATTTGTTAATAGAGTTGGGATCCCAAATGTGATCTACATGAATATTTGCTGCAAACTTGGGAAGATATTCACTAATATACACCATGGTCTGGTATACCATAGAACCCTCCACCATAGAACCCTCAGGATGTGCTCTTTGTCAAACCAAGCCCTTCATAAATTTCAAGTGCCTCTCAACCATCCACATTGACCTAGTTTGTACAGGTCCACACAATTCAATCTCCTCAACTAGATGTATGAGGTACTGTTCTTGAGCATTGAAAAAAGTTGGAGGTAGACACGTTTGCATTTCACACATAAGCTTGGGAATTTTTCTCTTCCAATATTTTATATCTTTTTTATCAATTTCTTTAGATGATAACCACCTAAAAGAGATTCAACTTGCAAGAACATATAAACAAGATTTTAGATAAAAATATACAATAAATTACATAAAAAGTAAAGCAAGTCATAAATATAATAACACTTCTAACCTCATGAATTCTCCAAGATCGTATATAACTTGTTTAACACTGTTGTCAAACTGGTCTGGGAGGGATAGAGGTAGGATGTACTATAATGATTAAAAAATGATCTTTTCAATATATTGTAAAATAATACAATAAAAAGTACATGCAATTTTACAAATATATTGTAAATAGAGAACATGACTTACCTTGACGAAGGTATGCCAATCATGTGTTTTCAACCCTAGCCCAAAATCACCTTTCTTTGATACAAGACTACTTATATTTGCAACAAATCCTATTGGAATTTTTTTTTTGTTATGACTTCTTTTAATGCATCACTTTGCTGCTTAGTTAATAACCAAGGAAGGGCACTCATATTTATGTGGTCTCCATTGCTATTTGATTCAATGAAATTTTTCAGTGAATGATTGGATTCATGAATGTCATTACAAATTTTGGTCATTTTTTCTTTGTCACACCTTCCATCCAATATTTTTCATAGTGTCTCTATTACATTCTTTCCAATATGCATAGCATCAAACAAATGCATGATTGGGAGATCCTTGTAGTATGAAAACCTACTAAATTAACTAGGATAACTTTTTATTCCTCTAGGAAGTTGGTTATTGATGCCTTGATGACCTTCATGAGCATCAATAACATCATTAGTAAATAAAAGACAATATCAAAATCTAAATTTCAAACAAAAATCATCAAATGGAATCACATTACCTCGGTGATTTAGTCTATTGTATTCCAACTTCCATAGATGAGGTGTCATTCTTCGTGGCCTTGATGTTGTCTCTTCTTTCCCATTAAAAAGATTTTTTTTTGATAGTTCGATACTTATGATTATTGTGGAGAAAGTGCCTAAACTCATCGAACACCTACTTTCCTAAACTTCTTGAATGACGAGATTTCATCTTCGGACCAAAAACTAGACATGCAAATTTACCCTTTGTCTAAAGACCTAAAAGATATCGTACAATTGGATCACCTAAAATTATCATGCATAACTTAAACATAAGATAATAATGTGTAAGCACTACAACATACCAAAAATATGTGACCTTAACATGAATATATAACATTCCACAAAAATGAGTTAGCCCAGGGGCATCATGTATTCTCCATACAAGCATTGCATGGAATTGAAATTTTCTTTGTCTTATTGGTCTAGAGATGTCATACATAGTGATCCCATTCCATAAAATCAACAACTCGTCAATAAGGGGCTCAATATACATGTTCATATCTTTAACTTGGTACTTACCTAGTTGAATGAACAAAAACATTACATAATTATTATGACCATCTTGATGTGGTGTTTATAAATTAATTTACATAACTATTAAATGAAAAAATGTCTGGTACAATCATTAACAACATTATGTGCTCCCTCTTTATGGACATCCAAGGAGGAATGTTATTGTTAATAACAAAAATAGGCCACACTGAGTAAGTAGATCTCATATCTCCAAATGGATTGACACCGTTCGTTGCCACTGAAATCTTGAGATTACAAGGTTCTTCTTTAAAGTGTGGCCATGTTGTTTCTATGTTTTTAAATGCAGAACCATCCACAGGCATTCGCATAATGTCATCTTGAATTCTATTGCATGCATGGTAATCCATAAATTGTGCCAAGCTAGTGCACCTGAATAATCATTGAAGATGTGGAATAAGGGGAGTGTACTGAAAACTCTTGTGAGGCACTTTTTTTGTTATTTGATCTGACCGATATCTACTAGTATGACAAATAGGGCATTCTATTGCAAATTCATGTTGTTTATGATATAGAATGTGATCATTGGGACATGCATGTATTGTCTGATACTTCATTCCAATTTGATTCATAATGGTAGATAATTCTCGGTATGAATGAGGCAAAATGTTTGATGGTGATAAGAAAAACTCACCTATCAACCTATAACAACAAATATGAATTGTTAATATAATGAATCATAATGGTATGCTAACATTGAAGGTGACAAAAATGGCATACCTTAGCATACATGACATTGCTACATTGGATAAACCATTCATAACCTTGAAGTTCACCAACAACACTATAGCAAAGAGAAGATTTATTTGGGAGCCTTGGTATAGGGGCTCGTCTGCCTTCTCAAGTATAGCTATATCAAGACTATCTTCATCATCATTATCATATGTGCTAGTACCATCATCATGATCATCTTGATCAGCTACACCAATACCATCTTCTTCAATCATGTTCTCTAGCACATTATCAGCTACGCCAATACCATAATCTTCAATTATGTTCTCTGCCATAGGATCATCTTCTTCCATGGGAGCGTTATCGCCGGCTTGGATATTCACACCTCCATGTTTCTCCAATTGGAAATCCACATTCACCAATTGATGAAAATCGTGCCCCCCTTCAATGTGACGATATTGCCTACAATGACTCTAGGCTATTTTGATTATAATTCTTTGATTCTTTAAGCCCTTACACTTTTTGCAAGGACAATTACATTTTTCAACGTCTTTTCTTTGGAACTGAGACCACAATCTAGCAATTGTCTCATTATTTTGTTTTGGGTTCATATTGCTAGGTGTGGACTTTCTTCACGGGCTATAAATATACAAAATGTAAACATACAAACATTAGTAGTATCTTGTATATAATTAAAAAAAAAATATTATAAGATTATACAAGATTTACAAAAACACACACAAATCATGCTCACTAGAAGATGAAATATTCAAAAGGATAAGTATTTTGGGAGTTACACAAATCTCCTCACTAGACTACTAAATCTGTGGATATTATTCTTGATGCTAAAGTAAATCAAGAATGTGAAATTGAAGCAATTACATCTAATTCATTGCTTCCTATATATAGTCTGCTACTATCTGGATATAATTCACAAATGTTTGTGTTGAATTTTATTTTTTTTTCATTGGATGAAGAGTTTCATCTTTCATTTATATGAGTCTTTACCTCCCAAAAGACATGTCTCCTAGTTGGCTGACTAGGCATAGTTGGCCAACTAGCATATAACAAATTTATTTTGGTTCTAACAGATCCCTAGGGAAGTCACGTGAACTATAAAGTTAAGTATTGTAATTAGTAGAGAAGGGTTGGAATTTTATCCAAGGAAGACTTTACTTCAATTTACACTTCAGTTTGTAATTAGATATTATAGAGAATATATTCTGGAGTTGTATAGTCACATTGTCTAGTCTGTAAAGATATACAATATATTTTTGTGAAAGAAACTTGCAATTGAAGATAATAATACATCATAATTTGGCATTGTAGTGGAGGTGATTCCATACCTAGTACAAATTATTTCCTCTAAAGCTTCCAGAGGGCCTTTCTCTGGGAGCTACATTAAGGCATTCAATTGAGCATTAATACATTAATGCCCATCTATATCTAGGTTTGCATCACACATGCTTAAGGAAAAAGTTCCTAATATAATTGAAGAGAGTAATTAATATGGAAATTGAATCAAATGTAAGAAACATATGGCATTAATTTTCAAAGGCAGTGACAATTTAAAAGAATTGGAAAAATACAATGTACAAGAAATGATAGTGCACCATGGGAAGTCACAATAAGTATGAACCCATAGAGGATTTTTATTGTTTCCTAAAAGAAGATCATTTTCAGAGTGAGATTTAGATATGTAGAGGTGAAGCAATGACATACAAAAGGTAAGAGAACCTCAAAGTTTCTGACATATAATGCTATCATGTCAAAAGGACAACAAAGTGTAGTTTTTAGAATAATGGAACAACCATCTCTCTTAAAAGGAACAACCATCATGTTTTAGAGTTATTGAATATGGCCATTATCATGAGATCATAGGGAAAAATGCATCTATCTACTATTAATGAGCAATTTCTTCTATAGAGGCAATTTTGAATTCTATGCTCTTGTGAAAAGGAAATGTCACTCAATTTGAAGTCCTAATAGAATAAATACAATAAGAAGACATTGACATATCATGCCTTAAATCGACAACAATCACAATAAGAAGATGGAACAACCACAAGGTACAAGCATGTGCAAGTCATTGTAATCATTGGAGATATGTTAAAGGTTAAGTACAATAGTAGAGCACAACCATGATACAATTAATGAAAGTGCCATAAAACACCATGATATTTATAATCAATCATAGAGAAAAGAGACAATGTAGAAAATGTTTACATAATCCGCTTAGTTTGTTCAAGATTATAGTTTGTTCAACCTCTTCCCGTAAAAACCACAGGTATACTTTAGTTAAAATAGTTTAGTTTTACAACATGAACAATAACTGATTTCTGATTTGCCAATAAATGTTTTATTAATAACAAGTTAAGAACAATGCATTGCCTTTATTTCTACTTCAAAAGTTAATATGTGAAAGTTTGTCAAAAATTTAATAGTACATAAAGTACATCATATTCTTGCACAAATTGAATTGAGAATACAAATCCACTTAACAATGCTTATACTTGTATTGATATTATTGATTTTTAAATTAAATTTACATAACATCAAAATAAATACACTCTAGAAACTAAAAATTAAAAACTCCATTGTTCCAGATTATAGAGATCATAATAGTGAATGTAAACTAAGTTAATGAGTATTGGGAATGGACCAAGTTAATGATTGATTCCAAATCATATCAGTGAATGTAAACTATGTTCAAGCAATGAAAATGTAAATTCATTTGAAATCTTCCCGTGAGGGTACCGTCTAACTATATTGTTGACAATCATTTTTTTTAATGGTTGATATGGATTCAAATGATTGCTAGGATATGGTGTTACGTTTCATTGGATTTTTGAATAGTTTTGTGCACGTTTGGAAGGTGTAATATTTTCACTTTTATTGCCCAATCTGACTTCAACATTATTTAATGAGATGTAATATGAATTTTTTTAATGAATCTAGACATATTTTCATATCTCGAGTTGGCTGATATTTTTTTGAAATTTTTGGTGTTTGGAAAAATTTAAGCTTGAAAGCATGGTAATAAAAACTTGTCATTTTTTAGTTAGGAGGTGGTAGGCTTAGAATAATAATTAAACTTACTCATTTTTAGGTAACAATTGATGAGCAACAGGGTGGTCTTGTCCTATGTTGTAACACATGGAATGATTGAGTATTAACATGTACTATAGTTCCCTAATCCATTAATGTAATGAGAAGGAAGAATGTTTGGGTGATCACCTTAATTTATAGAGGAAACTTAATGAATTTTCTTGGTATGCTAAAGTAGTAGCCATTTGGTCTGAAGGAGGAACATAGATTATGATTTGGATCATCTTATAATGATCATCTAATAGTGAAACAACTACCTATTGGACCTAGAAGTGATCAGAGGTAGGAGATTTAAGAATACCCTGAAGCTTCAGTGGTTACAACTGAAGCTCTTGTAGGCCCAACCAATTATCACAATAGAATAATAATGTCAATTCAAACCATGGACAATGGTTCCAACAAACACTATCAAAACTCCTTAGTCTCTGAATTTCTTCAGCCACGGGATGATTCTTCTAACTACCAATTTCCTTGAATGGGATTTGTAAAGTTCCAAGTGACACTTTTCTTCACAGACATCAACTAGTTGCTGATATTTAACCCAATTCCTGATTCCCTTCAAGATCAAAATCTTTCTCTAGTTTTAAGCCTGCAACTATGTTCCTCCCTTCAATCAGTTATTGGTTTTGGGTCAAGGCCGTTCTGCATAGAATTCACTATCTTCTAATGTGTCACATTAAATATTCTAACTAACTTTAACCACTCTACACCAGCACTATCGACTGTCACAGAGAAACTCTAATCTAGTTGATCAAGTTAGATTAGGGTCATTTGGAATGGTCTAACAGTGGGTCCTTACAATGGTTATTGTCATTTAAAATTCTTCAATGCTCCTGAGGCTTTCAAATTTAAATAAGCCTTGAATCCAGATTATTCCTAGGACGTTGATGCAAGCATTTTCTTACTTTGCTGGTTAAACGCATAGCATATATCTAACTAGGGCATCAATCTTGAAGCAGTGTAGCTACTTCCCCCAAATATGAGCACTTAGGTTATTAAAAATCATTTCCTTGGCTTGCTTCTCACCCAATGGCATTGAAGACCAATGGAGAAATTGCAAGTCAAGGTACACTCTCCATGACAAAGCCGACTAAGGAGTTTTCAAGCGGATCTGACAGAGAGTTTAGTATCTCACGAGCACAGCACAAAAGTTTCAATAAAATGTTTGCAGAACTAACAAATGAACTTCAAAATTGTTGATGCATCAAAGGTTAAACTTGTAGAGATGTTCAATCTATCCACTCACTTCGCAAATTGACAAGGCATGATATATAAACAAAAACATACTCAGGGAAAATGAAATCTAATCAATGTAGTTACTTGACCATGTTTGTGATGACCATGTTTGTAGTTACTTGACCTACAGGCATAACTGAGTGTCATAGATATATACACCGAGTGAAGTAAGTTGAAGGATATGATGAAGTGAATTGATTATTGATCATAAGAGTTTTTATGAGCTTAGCATAGATCTGAATACTTGCAAATTGAGTTTTATTTGAATTAGATCACTATTGTATCAGTTTAACCATTGTTACAACAAAATCTCTTAACCAAGTGGACTTAATAGTCTTTTGTATCTCCATATGACATTTAAGGAATGTTAATTGTTATGTTGTTGACCCCATCATGAATGCTGGTCAAAAGTTAACTGTTAGTGATAAATCCTTTAACCAGGTAACACCTAATAGTGTGCATTGTAACCTTTAACAGGGTTGGCTCCTAACCGAGCTCACTTCAGAAGAGTGAAATATTTTGGGTTACCGATCCCAGGTGGTTTTTCCCCTAGCAAGGTTTCCACGTTAAATCTTTGTGTTATGTGTTATTTTTTATGATTATTTTTCTATCATACTTTACATGTTGCATATTTGATTAATCAGTAAAGACAGATTTGGAGATTACTGGTATTCGGTAAATAAATAGAAAGATAGTTATTTTATCTTACCGAGCTATTTAATTTGTTGAATAAGTTTGAAAAAGTACATCTAAGAATTTGGGACTGTAGGATAACTGACTTAACTAATTAACCCCCCTCTCAATTATCTAACATTTATTTCATATTTGTATGATGCGGAAGGAGTTTGAGAAGTTGCATGGGAATCCAACTTCCTCCAACCATTTCATAACAAATGGTTTGTTAACCTTTGTTATGTTATGTGTAGTACCCCTCCATAGTTTTCTTTTTTGCTATTATTGCCAAACTTTGTTAGGCCACTTGTATGTGTGCTTTGTTTTTTTAGTTTTATTATGATTTTAGATGTATGTCACTTCATGGTGAATCTCTAATAAATGGATGTTTATTATGATTATGTTGACTCAATACATGTTGTTATTTATGATGATGTTATATTTGTTTTGAAATGTTATTTATAATGATGATTATACTTACCCCATACTTGCATGTGTATGGTGTTCATGTATGCTTTTATATTTTTGCTTGATGTGCTTGATGTGCTTGAGGGACAGAGTCGTAGTTACTTGCTTGCGAGATCCACATGATCAACCGATCCCCACCACTGTCTATTATATCTCTATATGTATGCACATGCTTATCTCTTATGCAGGTTTGTAGGTACCAGGCATCAACTTCCCTGAATTGTTAGGATGAGTGTGCCCTATCGCTAATCTCAATGGTAAAAGAGGGGAGATAATATTCAGTTCCAAATCCTAACCTAAGCCAATTATTGTCCTAAAGTAGGGGGCAAGATTTTGTGTTTCCACCCTTCTAAACTCATCCAATTGGCAAGAGTTTATACCTATGTCCTGAGTATGAATGTGGGTCCTTAGGTCTTTTTGATTCTTTGATTTGTGGTGTTTGGTGTGATTTCTATATTTAGATTATTCTATTTTTAGCTGTGGAATATCATTTAATTGATAACTAAATAAATGTATTTATTTAGCTTAATTATTATTTTATTGTATAGTGGTGGCAATAAATTAATTGGAGACTAATTATATGCAATTATTGAGTGGGGTTGAAATATTTAATTAATGAGAATTAATTAAATAACCTCACCTTAGAAATATTTAATCATAAATTTAACCCTTGTGCAATTAAAATATATTTATTAAATTAAGGGTTATTTTAGCATGTGTTAATTATGTCAAACTAAATATTCTAATTTTCAATTATTTAAATGCATTAAGTTGCACATTCATAATTGAATGGAATTGAATTAATAATATTAGTTTAAGTTTGGTTAAGTGCTTTTCAATAAAAGTTTAAGTGAAGAGTAGACTTCAGTTCAACTGAGACTGAATTGTAAACTAAAGTTCATCTTCATGCAAAGCTCTCTTGGAGTCGAATTTGAACTCTTGCATGTGAAAGGACATTCCTTTATGTATTGTGAGTTTTAGCCATTATTGGGGTACACAGGTTTTGGAGGAGGAATTTTGGGGACAGATTTGGGACAGATTTGGGAGAGCTCTTCGAAAAGCTTGGATTTTGTTTTCTTCGTTCTAGACATCATTGAATCTGTATAATCTGGATTGAGGTAGGTTTTGAATTTAATACTGTTAATCTTTTTCAGAATTCCTATAGGAAATTGTAGAAAGTGTCTTCCTCGTGCCTGTTGGATTTGAATGTTGAGAAGTTTTGTATGATTATTGCAATTTGATTTGAATAGTTTCGCCTATCTATTTTGTAATTTAATGGTTTTGAGGAATCTATAAAAAGAATATTAAAAAGCCCAATTAGACTAAGGTTTTGATCTTTATTGAAAATTAGTGGAGTAAATATTTGTGTTAAGAGAGTTTCTTGTTATTGTGGGATATCTCTAGGTAATCATGTATTATTGTATGGATTTATATATATATATATATATATATATATATATATATATATATATATATATATATATAAAATCCTGATTTGTTTTAAAAATTAAATTAATATTAGAATTTGATTAGTCTTGAATTAGTTTCTTATTAATATATATATATATATATATATATATTAAAAAAAAGAGGTTGTCTTATTTAAATTTTGTTAAAATTGAAAATTAATATTGAATGGGTTGAGGGGCTATTAACTCCCCCCAACCCCTAGCCCACGCAGCATCCCAGACTACCATGCGGTAGTACCCGAGGGTACTGTCACATGATAGTCCTCTTGGGAGGGTTGTCATGCGGTAGTACTCTGGGTACTGTCACACGGTACAGAGTGCACAGTTCTCTTTTGGTTTATTATTGCTTTGTTAATTCAAAACAAACTTTTATGATTTGTAAAATATTTTTGTTATTAAGTTTATTTATTAATTAGTTTAATTATTTATTTTTAATTTAAATTATTCTTAAATGTAATTTAGTTAATTCTAAATTTTGTTATATGGATTTAGATTTTTATTAAAGGGAAATTAGTTCAATCTAGTTTTATATAAGTTAATTCTTTCTATTGTTAAATGTTCATTGAGGTTATAGTTATGGATTTTGGTATGTACTTTATTTATTCTATGTTGGTTAATAATTGTATTAACTTAATTTGAATATAAATTGAATTGTATAAATTATGATTTAATCAGAATATTTAAATTACTAGATGTATTTGGGAAGTTAGATAAATTTCGTATTGTTTCTTTTAATTGTTTTTATCTGGCCTGGTTTATAGTGAAGACTATAGACACCCTTGGGCAATTTGATTTGGAATATTTTTAGGGGTTTTAGTTATCTTTTGGGGTATAAACCAAAGGCGGGTATATCAAGTGTTATGATTATCTCTTTTGGTTGCCTTACTTACTCTGATAGGTTGTAAGAGTTGCTCTAACCCTAGGTGGGTTGTTCTTGGGTTTCTGGTCCTGGATGTTGAATCTAGTTGTAGAGATTCATGAGTTGTGATAACTCAAAGTTCTTTTGATCTTGTGAAACCCTAGGTAGGTCATCAGAGTGTATATCAGGAAGTGGCTTGTAATTGGTGCCAGGGCCCGAAAGTGGCTACCAGGAGATCCTGTTACAAGTAGTTTAATAAGTGATAATTAAAAACATTGGGGATTTAAAATGAACCTAATAAGATATTATGTGCCTCACCCATGCTTGAGTTCCTGATTGAGTTTGACTAGGATGGGAGTGAGATGATGCTCGCTGCCTTTATGGACTGGATATGGCATAGGTAGTACCTTGTCTATACGAGAGGTTACTATAACCACATAGAGTCACTAGGGCACCGGGGTCTGAAGAGACTACCAGGATAACCTTAGAGTTGGCTTGTGTGATGACACTTCCTTTATGCATCTTGGATTTCCTACGTGTTTTGGTTGCCTTTGGTAGAGTATGTTATACCTTATTGTACTTTTTGTACCTTTGATTTAGAAGCTTTCAAGACCTCTTCCTTGGTTTCTGTTGTTTGTTATCCGAGTGGGATCTGATGTTATCTCCTTAGCACGATGGGAGTGGACCATTTAGGTTCATGAGGTCAGGTGGTAGTGATTCTTTTACTATTTGAGATTCTGACATTCATGCACCGAGGCTAGATGATCCATGTGGCAATTGTTCTTTCTTGATCTTCATTTGTGAAGATGTGTACTTGTTCTTCTCATTTTTGTGACCTTGTATCAGTGTATCAGATATTCAGAGTTATCATGTTGTACTTCTTTTCAGTTATTGTATTACATACCCTGCGACATGTGTAGTCGATGATGATTATTATGGTTACCATATGGTACCAATTGTATTTATGTAATCATGCATATGATGTTGTATTTATCTTTCAGATGTATTCTTGGAATTCATAATTATATCTTATCTACATTAATTAAATTTTTATTCTTTCATGATCTACGTCAAGGAACCCTTGAGAGTTGTATCCTATGATGGTTGTTTTGCTATGCTTTGCTTCTGCATTGTAAAACTTGATGTTGTTGAATGTTAACTTTTTAAAAAAATGCTCTGCAAACTTAGTTGCATGTTTAGGTTAAGTTCTCCTAGGTTCCCTGGCAAGGCATTACATTATGGTTTATTATAATTATTTAATAAATATTATTAATCCTAATTACCCTAATTTTATATTATATTTATTATTAACTATTATAATTCATATCTATATAATTGTACCTTTAAGGTACATGCTCCTTTACTCACATAATTATAATATATTTAATCAATTAATTAATAAGATAAATATGCATATATTATATACATAAGCATATGTATATCTGTGCACCCAAGTGTCTGTGTGTGTGTGTGTGTGTGTGTATTTATTACCACACACCATATTATGTATTATACTTATTTAATAATAATAACCAAGTACACTAGTAATTATTAGTGTTTATATAACCATAAAATACCACAAGGAGTTATAAATACACCTCTCTCAACTAAATATACACATATCTTAAATCATGGTCAAGCATCAATTATACACATGCACAAACCAAAATACAAAAATTCAAAGAGAACATAAAGTGACTAGAAAGAAAGTCAACACAATTCAACCAAGCCACCTAAAAGAAGTCAACCAAGAATGACAACATAAATTCACACAACATGACTCACCATAATGCAAATAATAAAGATCACAAAATTCCCCAGACCCAGGTGAGGTAAGAAAACTAATTAGGAGTCTTTATGATAAAAGGAGACTTTTGGGAAGACCTTGGTGCTATCTTCATCCAACAATAATCAAGGATTTGAGGGCATGCTCAAACCTATGAAGCAAGGTGAATTCGATGCCCAATACCTACAACCCTACATCACAAAGAAAGTATACATATGCATATATATATATATATAGAAGATGGTGAAAGGAATGACATGGTTCGATAGGTCATGTGGACCTTACTAGGTGAGTAACTATGACTTCTCCCCTTGTAATACAAATAGATCACATATACAAGATCATAAATAAGCATCACAAATACATAAGAATCATGAATAAGATATAGACTAAGGGATAGAACAACATCAATAATATAATTCCATCATAGGGTTAGTCACATTATCAAATCATTGACTAAAGAGATAATCATAATCATGCATGAAATCATAGAACAATAATAATAACAAAGTAAATAAGAATCATAACATTTAGAGAACCTAACCATTAAAGAGATCTTAAAACCATATTAAATAATAGTCGCATAACAATTAAGGCATAAGCATCAAGGTATCATAATCAACCCCTTTAGTCATTATACCTAATTTATCCACGGTAATCATATTCATTGATAAGGAGTACTTCATATAGTAAACATATAGATCTATCAAGTGACCACATAACATCAATGCCCCAAAATATCATGGGACATAAGAAGAGATGAATTTACACATGAAGTAACATACCTAAAAAAAATTATCGTTGCCAACTTTGGAATGAGAAGTTATTTTAATTGGAATAGAATGTATAATGCAACACTTCAAGCATTATCATACTCTTATCAAAACCAAGGATAAAAGCCCCTACAAAATTTCCTAACTTTCAAAAATCCTATCAAGGAAATTTTATGGTTGGAGGGGTATTACACATGCAAACCATCATCAGTTATATTTTTGGTCTGGGATAAAATAGGACATTGTTGACTTTGTGGCAAGGTATCTAGAGTTCTTGAGGATTAAGGAAGAGCATCACCATCCTTAGGGACTCCTCCAACCACATCTTATACCATAGCGAAAATGGGACTTTATATCCATGGATTTTATTGTGGGATTTCTAGTTACTCCACAAAGGAATGATTCTATCATGGTTACTATTTATAAACTAACCAAGGTAGAATATTTCTCTCATATCCGATCTTCTTATATTGTAGCTTCAATGACCAAGATTTTTATGGAAAATATTATTAGGCTACATTGCACATTCCACATAAGATCATATTTGATCGTGATCCATTCTTCATCTCAACTCTATGGACCTTATTACAACATGTATTAGAGGTGAAACTAAATTTTAGTTCATCTTATCATCTAGACACTAATGGTCATACAAAGCATATTAATTAGGTTTTGGAAGATATGTTGAGAATGTATGTTATGGATAAGAAAACTCATTGGGAGGATTATCTATATTTGGTAGAGTTTTCATATAATGATGGGTATCACAACTCCATAGGCATGTCACCTTTTCAAGATTTATACATTCGACCATGTTGTACACCCTTGATTTGGAACCGAAATCAGGACAAGTTTTCTGTTGGTCCTTAGATGCTAAAGGATATAGAGCAGTAGATTAAATAGATTACAAAGAATTTGGTAGTTGTATGGGATAGAAAAAATAAGTATGCGAATTCTCATAGGGTTGATAGAAAGTTTTCTCTAGGAGATCATGTTTTCTTGAGAGTGTGACTTCAAAATAGTCTGATTTGATATGCAACAACCAAAAGCTAGCACCTTGTTTTGTTGGCTTGTTTGTGATATTAGAGAGAATAGGGCTAGTCGCTTACTGCCTTTCTTTTTTTCCCTACCTAGCTTTCATACACAATGTCTTTCATGTTTCTATACTTACGAGATATATTCTAGATTTGGCACGTGTTGAATTGGAATGCTTTATAGGTATAGGATGAGAAACTAGCTTTGGATCCCATATGCATTCTACAAAACTGGAAACTGACCCTCAGGGGTCATACCAAGGGTCCAATGGGATCCTACTGATGAGGTTTCTGCTACCTAGGAGGAAGCTATCAGATTTAGAGATCTATATCCTTATCTCTTTATAGGCTTCCAGGGGTAAGCCTAGCTCTATGGGGAGGATGTAGTGCCCCTTCGTCCTCTCTTGGTTTTATGCTATCACCTATTCTAGTTTTGGTGTGGTATAGGGGTAAATGTATATATGTTGATTATTATTCCCTTTTCGAAGGGTTACTTTTGTGGACTTATGAATGTCATTTGTATTGGTAAAGGCCTTTATTTATTTGGACATGCAGTACATTTACCTTAATTTAAAAAAGGGATTTCATATGAGAGTCTTAATTCTATAAATAGCTTATATTCATATGCTTACATCAAATAAATGTCATTTACATATTTATATGGTCATTTAAATATATAGACAATTCTTTTGTGGTAGTATTTAATTGGAATCATAAAGTAAAACAAGGTAGAAATAATGCGAAAGAAATTTCATGAATTACAACTTAAAATTAAATTAAATTAAATAAATCAAATGAAATTCAAAAAAAACAAATTAGATTAATAAAACTTTTCAATAAAATAAATAACCCTAATTAACCAAAAAAAAGAAAAAAGAAAAAACTATATTACATATCACCTTTCTCTTTTATGAATGCACTTCTTGAATTATTTAATGGTTAGTTAGTTTTCCATATTTCGTGTGCTTTTGGCTCTACATTTGGGAGATCGTGTATTCTTGAAAAATGTTGTATTCAAATGGAGACTTTTGTTTTTTGGTTTTGTTTTTTGATAGTAACAATTGACCATTTGCTTACCTATTCTATTTTATTGAAGTTTCTCTGTAAACTTGTTATGTGAAAACCGGCGAAAGTTTTGTCCCTGTATATGGTTCCAGTTCATATAGATTCTTTCACATAATTCAGTTCATTGTATGTTTAATATCTTTGTGGCCCAATTATTTCAGTATTGGTTGCCACTTGGTCTCTTTTTTTCTATCCTCGCCTTCCCTCTTAAATTCAAAGACGTCTTCCATTTGTTTGACTATGTTTACTTCTATTGAGCCTCTATTCATGCATCTTTGTAAATGGTTAGTCTGCAGGAACTCATGCATAGCTACAAGTACATAATTGTTGTGTTCATTAGCTACAAGTACCTTTCTGGTTAGTCTGAAAAAACAAAAGAGTAATTTGATATATATGGTTACAATGTCTTTGTTTCTTTGCATGGAAATTTACCAACAAATGTCTCATTTTATGTGCGATTGGGATTTGTGATGTAAAAGGGTTAATATGGGTGCATTTAAATTCATTGTTACAAAGTATGAAGATATATAACCAATGGTCTTCCTTTCTTTATCAAACTTATAATGACTAAGTCTAGCACCTAAATACCAACATTGAGAGTACATAAAGGTTTTTTTTAACTATTAACACTGTTCCAAGTCACGGGTCTTAATTTGTAAAGGAAATTTATTAATGATTTTATTGTATATGTTCATATTGAATTTTAGTGTTTCCATACATTAAAACTGAACATTTATCATTGTAAATGTTACTTACACAAAGGGATAAATTGTATACATGATGTTTTTGAATTAGCTGCCACAATGGTTAAAGTATCTTATATATAAGAGGTGATTGGAAGTAGGTGAGAAGTATAAGATGGTTTTATTATTATTATATGATTTCTCATTATGGAAATGATGTTATACAATGTTGAATATTCATGGATTGTATATTGGTTGGTAGTTACAAATTATATAATGGTTATATGTGAAGACTAGTTTTATATGTTCAAAGGGACATTTTATTTTGATAATTTTAAATGATGAAAATTCATGTCCTAATTTTACTTGATGTAAAAAAAAGAATTGTGCAAATATTTCAAGGGTTAAAATCTATAATGAAACATGTATGTTGATTGATCTATGTGTTGTGTTTGAGTACTAAGATGGTCTCTTAAGATTTGTCTAGGGGTAGTGTCTCTCAATGGGGGTTGGGGCCCTAAAGTGGCCAGACTTGGGTAATTCATTGACGGGTTTTGTAATCAAGCAAAAGCTTAACAAATGAATTGGGTAAATATATTAATCAAGATAAAGTTATACCTCATCCATGCCTCTTACACTAGTTTAGGTAGAGAGTGGGACGGGGAGAAGATTCCTATGGTGTTAGGCATAAATGTACACCCTCATTACCATAGTCCCACATGAGTTCCTCCTTGGGGGTCGGGGCCCTGAGTGGTCAAACCTAGGTAACCCAAGGGGAGAACTATGTGATGAAACTCTTCCCTTGTATGCTCTAGAGTCTAGTGCTAATATGTTGAAAAGAAATTTTACATTTGTTTGATGATTACTTATCTATTTATTATTGATGTTTTATTAGCCCTTGTATTATTTTGTGGTTGTTGCTTGTGTTCCTTGAGATATAGGTACTTGTGCTTTGGAAGGGTGTAGTTTCAACTTCCTCATATCCTCTTGATGTTCTATATTATACTTTACATGTACTTAAAATGGAATTGTATCAGGTTTAACATGTGTTAATTTTATAAGATTGATTGTACTCTATGTAAGTGAATGTATTAGTATGGAATAATTTGTAATTGAATGTATGGTTTTAACATGTAAAAATAAAAGGTGTAACTAGTTTTATATTTTTCTTGGGAAAACATTGTTGTATCTTTATTATTAGACATCATGACGAATATTTACTTAAGTAATGATGTTAAGAGACCCATGAGGGCTTAGGAATGAACAAAAAGTTTCTTCAATTATAGCTCGATAGGAATAGCCAAGCATATTAATTATTATACATTCTTGTTTCTTGCATGGTAGTTGTGCATGTTGAGTTAAGTAATGTGAATCATCTTCATGGAATTGTTTATATGTTATTGAATAAAAATGTATTTACTCCCTTTTATGGTTAATAGGTGATGTCCTCGTAGGTCTCTTAGTGTGGGCATTACATCTGGTATTAGAGACAAGTTCCCACACTGGAAACTCTAGGTCTCAAAGCTCAAAATGCATATGTTTTAAGCTTCTTGTAAATGTTGTGTTATTTACGCTTTCATTTTACATGATGCTGGTAATTTGAACCTTACTCTTTTAAGTTTTATCACTTTAAGATTGTCTTGGAAAACTTATTCTTATTTTTATTATTTGTCTTGTGCTAGGATAGATCATGTTATTCAAAGAAGAGGGGTGGTCGTGAAAGGTCATGAGGTAGACCCCTAGAAAGAGGTTGAGAAAGAGATTGAGATTGAGGTTGGGGATAGAACACAAATTGGAGTCCCACACCACCCCCCCCCCCCCCCCGCCCCCCCCACTAAACTCTCATCAAGAGAATTCCCAAGGGGATCATCGGGAACTTTAGGAACATTATCAAGAGGAGAGTAGGGAAGAACAGTCTAGTAGTTAGGAGTTAGTTTTATAAGGTTCTCAAATGCATGATCTTTTGTAGAAGATATTGCACAAATTAGATGGAGGTTAGGAAAGGAGCCATTGTGATGAGACTCACTATTATAATCATGAGAAGAGATATAGGGATAGGAGTCCTAGGATAAAGGACACCATGGGTAACGAGGATGCATTACTTTCTAGTCACATCAGAGACCTTCTGAAAGCTATACCCCCTATGTTTAAGGGACTTCAGGGCAGGTCTATTACTGAGACATGGTTGATTGACATGGAACAATGTTTTTCTATGTATCCCTATAGTAGTAACACTAAGGAAAGGTGCACAATAATGCATTTGAGTGATTTTACCTCATATAGTGGCCCATGAAGGAGGATAAACTTCAAATTTATATATCGATAGTTACTTGGGAGGTTTCCCAGGAGAGCTTCTAGGCTCAATATTTATTTTATTAGTGAAGATAGAGTAGAGAAAATAATTTCATAATCTGAAGTAGATGACTATGTCTATGGAGTTGTATGATCATAATTCATATTTAGGGTTTAAGAATGATAATGTTATTCTTGTGCACCACTTTCTTAGAGGCCTTAATGGTTAGATAGTTGGAGGAGTAAGGGGTTTTGAACCCAAGACTCTTAGAGATGCAAAAATTAAGTCCACCCTTGTAGATCAAGATATGGCTATGGGCCTTGGAGGTCATGTTGGATTTCAGGTTGGAAGTGTCCCACAATCTAGATTTGGATATAGAATGAATCAATCCTAGGGAGATGGAAGCCTCCCGTCCTCTTTAAAGGGTGGTATACTTAGTAGAAGAATAAATTTATTCATGATCACAGTGGGGGTTTACTATATGGAAACTCTCGTAGCTTGATATATAACAGGGATAATCAGGAGACTCATACAGCCCAAAGTGCTTAGCAAAATGCTAGTCGAGGTATTTTTTAGTAACTAGGGGCACCTCCACTAGGGAGAAGTTATGGCAGAGGTGGTGGATTTTTTTCATGTGCTCAGCAGTGGAAAATTGTAGTTAATTTCCCTTAGTGTATAGATCCAGTCTCTATTTAGAGAAATTAGCTACTTTACAACCCAAAGTTGGTGATGTTGGTAGGTTACATAGAGATTTTGTAGCCTTGGACTAGAGGAAGACTAAGCATCATAGAATGATTAACGAGACAATAGGTTTTTTAGGGACTATCTCTACTTATATTTTGTTTGATTCTAGAGCTGCTAATTTTTTTATCTCTCCCATATTGATTGAGAAATGTGAGCTAATGAAAGATAAGAAGGGAGTTAGGTGGCAAGTATAACTATCCTTTAGGGGATAAAGTGGTCATAGAATCTTGTATCTATAGTTTCAAGTTTTATTTAGGACATTTTTCTACTACCATGGATCTTTGTGTGATTCCTTTGGGTTCTTATGGCATAGTGCTTGGTATGAATTGGTTAGATGCACATGTAGACACCATAGACTATAGAAGCAAGACTATTTGGAGTTTGTATTATTATGGTAATGAGTGGAATATTTTTGGGGTTTAGTGTCCCATCTCCCTTTGTATGATCTCTACAATGCAACTCAAGAGGTGCATGCATCAAGGAAGCCAACTTTTTGTAGTATTAGTTAATGATCTAGAGGAAGGTGAGAACAGAGACATCACCCTTGACCACCCACTGCTATAGGAATATATTGATTTCTTTCCTAGTGAGATCCCTAGGATTCCTCCTAATAAAGACATCAATTTCCACATTTATGTGGTGCCACATGTAGAGCCCATCGTCAAGGCTCCTTACAGCATGACCACTCAGGAATTGAGTGAATTTAGATTGTAATTAGAGGAACTCTTATCTAAAGAGTTTATTGGGCCCAATGTTTATCATTGGGGAGCCACAATTATCTTTGTTAATAAGAAGGATTGATCTCTCTAGTTGTACATAGATTACTGACAACTTAATAAGGTAACTATAAAGAACTAGTATCCCTTTCCTCGCATAGATGAATTCTTTGATCAAGTGAAAGGGGGGAAAGGTTTTCTCAAAGATTGATCATAAGTATGGTTGCCATCAGCTAATGATTCATGAGATGTATATTCACCACACAACATTCCATACTCAATATGGTCACTATGAGTTCATAGTAGTACCATTTGAACTGACTAATGCAACATCATTTTTTATGAGTCTGATGAATGGTGTATTCTGAACATATCTAAATTGTTTTTTCATAGTGTTCTTGGATGATATCCTTATATATTCCAAGACTTATGAGGAGCATGAACAAAAATTATATCAGGTACCATAGTATTTTTGTGATAATAAGTTGTATGAAAACCTGGCTAAATGTAAGTTATTTGAGGCTAAGATAAGATATCTTGGTCATGTCATTTCTGGGTATGGCATAGTAGTAGACCCATCAAAGATATTGGCTATAGTAGAGTGGTCAACACCCAAAAATGTTCTTGAATTTCATAGTTTTGTGGGGCTAGCAAGGTACTATAGGTGTTTTATTAGGAAATTTTCTAGGATATCTCATCCCATAACTTCTAATCAAAGAAAAGGAAAGAAGTTTGTTTGATTGGAGAAGTGTGAGGAAACTTTTTAGTGTCTAAAAGAGAAGTTGATCATTTCTCCAATTTTGGTAGTTCTTAATCCTACATGTGATTTTTTTGTGTGTAAAAATGCATCCCTTGAGGGTATTGGGGTAGTGTTGATGCAAGAATTTTGTGTGATAGCATATGAGTCCAGGAAACTAAGGACCATGAGATTAATTATCTCACTCATGATTTGGTGTTGGTGGTAGTATTTCATGCACTAGTAAGATGGAGACACTTCTTATTAGGACAAAATTTTGAGCTACACACTAATTACCATAGCCTACGGTATATTTTTACACAACCTAACCTCAATGCTAGACAATGGAGATGGATGGAGTTTTTGTGTGAATATGAATTTGAGGTTAGATATATTCAGGGCAAGGAAAATATTATGGTTAATGCTTAAAGAAGATTGAGACATGATTTATCACTTCTCTCTCTTAGAGTTGATTTGAGATGTCAAATCCTACATGCTCTTCCTATAAATACATGGTATCAAGAAATTAGGATATAAATAGATTCTAGAAGGCCCTTGGAGGGTTGGTTTTTAAGGTACTCATTGGAGACTGATGGCTTGTTGCAACATCAGGGTTGTATTTATGTACCTTCCACAGATGATCTATGTGTCTTGATATTATCTAAGCCTCATCATTCACCTTACTCCACTCACCCAGGAGTGAAGAAGATGCATGCATACCTTCATCAATTATTATTTTGGTGTGGGATGAAATGGGACATTGTTGACTTTATGGAAAGGTAGATCTAGAGTGCCAGAGGGTTAAGGTAGAAAATCAACATCCTATGAGACTCCTTCAGCCACATCTTGTCATAGAGTGGAAACGGGACATTATATCCATTATTTTCATTATGGGATTTTCTATTACCCCATGAAGTTATGATTGTATCATGGTCACTATTGACAAACTAACCAAGGTAGTACATTTCTCTCATATCTGGTCTTCTTATACTTCAACTTTAATGGCTGGGATTTGTATGGAACATATTATTAGGCTACATGGCATTCCACATGAGATCATATATGATCATGATCTAGTCTCCACCTTATCTCTATGGACCTCATTGTAGCATGACTTAGTAGTGCAATTGAATTTTAGTTTGTCTTATCATCCAGAGTCTGATGGTAAGATAGAGTGTGTTAATTAGGTTACTGAAGACATGTTGAGAATGTATGTTATAGATAGCCAAACATACTGGGAGGATTATATGTATTTGGTATATTTATCTTATAATAACGATTATCATAACTCCATAGACATGTAGCCTTTTTAGGCTTTATACACTTGACCATGTTGCACACCCTTGATTTGGGACCACCTTGACGACATGGTTCACCTAGAACCTAAGATGCTACAAGATATGTAGTTGTAGATTAAATAGATTAGAGAGAATATGGTGACTATACAAGATAGACAAAAGAAGTATGTGAATGCTCACAGGGTTGATAGACAATTTTCTGTAGGAGACCTTGTCTTCTTGAGAGTGTGACCGCAAAAGAGTATGATCTGATATAGAAAGGCCAAAAGCTAGCACCTCATTTTTTTGGCTTTTGAGATATTGGAATAGATAGGGATAGTTTCTTACCACCTTGCATTGTCACCTAGTCTAGCTCACATACACGATGTATTCCATGTTTCTATAATTAGGATATATATTCTAGATTTGAAACATGTGTTTAATTGGAATACAAGTTATAGGTAGAGGATGAGTAGCTAGCTTTGTATCCCATATGAATTCTATAGTAGTGGACACTAACCCTCAGGGGTCATACCATAAATAAAGTAAGGCTCCAAAGGGATCCTAGTGATGAGGCTTTTTCTACCAAGGAGAAAGCTGTCAAATTCATAGATCTCAATACTTGTCTTTTTGTAGGCTTCCAGCGGTAAGCCTAGCTCTAGATGTGGAAGAATGTAGTGCCCCTTTGTCCTCTCTTGATTTTATGCTATGACATGTTCTAGTTTTGGTGTGATACAGATGTACATGTTTATATGTTGTTTCTTATTCCCTTTTTAGAGGGCTACTTTTTTCGACTTATAAATGTCACTAGTATTGGTAAATTCCTTTCTTTATTTGGGTGTGTTGATGTATTTGTGATACCTTTACCTTATTTATTTTTAAAAAGGATTTCATTATTAGAGTTATAATTCTTAAAATGGTTTATATTCATATGCTTACATCATATAAATGTCATTTACATATTTACATGGTCATTTAAATATACAAACAATTATTTTGTGGTAGTATTTTATTGGAGACTTAAAGTAAATCAAGGTGGGAATAAATGTGAAATAAATTTCATGAATTACAACTTAGAATAAAATAGAACAAAATCAAATGAAATTCAAATAAAAAAATTATATTAATAAAACTTTTCAATGAAATAAATAACCGTACTTAACTCAAAAAAAACTATATTTTGTATTAGGTTTCTCTTTCTTGAATGCGCTTCTTGAATTATTTAATGGTTAGTTATTTTTCCACATTTCTCGTATTCATGGCTCTACATTAGGGATATGGTGTATTCTTGAAAAAAAATGTATTTTAATGGATACTATGGATTGGAGTCTCGAATTGGGGAAATTGAATTCTTAATTATGGGGAAACCGGTAACCAGTGTATGGTTTGAATTTTGGATGGAGGAATTACTATTTAGAAAATGGAATTTACAAAACTAGCAATCTCACTCATACATCTTATTATTCCTAGCTGCTAGGTAGGGTACTATTATGATTTCTTGCATTTCTTAAAGCTAAAGAATTGAGATAGAATGAAAATGGTTGTGCTCTTTATAATTTAATTTCTATGAAAGTTCTACTTCAGTAAATCAAATGAGAATATTGTTTTTTTTAAGTTTACTTGGGAATGGAACTTTTTCTAGAGATATTGGATAATTGTGTGGATATTCTTCTTGAATAATTTTCTTTAATTTCATACTTCTATCACTATGGTAAAGTTCTACTTGAACTTTAGTCTTGAGAACTGTGTTTGCATTCAGAGACTCCTTTTGATGTAAATTGTATGAGATGATCAGTTTCATAGATATTTGTATGAAATAGTGTTGTATATAAGTAGTTGTGCATCATCTCAAATTACCAAATTCATAATTTTTTATATCTTATAGAATCAAGTTGTATCAAGGTCTTTAAAGTGGAGTAAGATTTTATTGTTATAAATTATTGTACTGAGTCTGAGCATTACTTTTCATTATATCATCTATGGACAATTTTATTTCCTAATTTAGATATTTTCACATAACTATTTCCTTTCTTTTCTTTACCTTCTATATGTCTCTCTTAGGCTTGTACAGTTGGTGAGTGTGTGTATGTGAATTCCTTTTTCTGCCAAGCTCTACATATCTCTTTGAAGTATGAACCATGGGTAACATAGTCATATTGCAACACTGAGTCCTTTGTTCCATGTATGGGGAATCTAGTCTCCTAGTAGGTGTGTTTCTTTTGTGATGAAATCCTATTTAGTTGTGTTGTTTATGTTTCAAGCTTGGGTGTTCTATTTGGACTTGGTAAAACCTCTTGCGTATGCATCCACTGAGGTAGAGGAAGTGCAATTTTAGCTAGGATTTTGTCTACGTGAATAAAATATGAAGGGATAGCATCTATTTGGACAATGTAGTTTCCATTATCTTATGACATATCATCATAGTCCAAGTTGTAAACTGGGGGTGCCATATGGAATTTCTAGTTGTGCTTTGTACTAGTACTATATTCTCATTCTTTCCAATGATTTGGTCCTAGATGGTCTTTATTGCAATGGATTTTATTGGTTTTTTTGTTTAATAGTAAGATTTAACCATTTACTTACATGTTCCATTTTATTGAAGCTATTCTATAAATTTTTCATATTAAGACCAGTGAATTTTTTTTCCTTGTCTACGGCTCCATTTCATAGGGATTCTTTTACTTGATTTAGTTCATTGTATGTTTAATGTCTCTGTGGCCCAATTATTTTAGTATTGGATGCAACTTGGGCTCCCATTTTATATCCTCACCTAATCTCCCTTGTTGGGGAATGGGTGAAATTCAAATACATCTTCCATTTATTTGACTGTGTTTACTTGTATTGAACCTCCATTTGTGCATCTATGTAAATGGTTAGTCTAGAGGAACTTGTGCATAGCTACAAGTATATGATTTTGATGCAGCCAAGGATATGAGGAACCTCAAATAAGTCAATATAGTCCTTGCAACATGAGTCACACAATGGAAAAAATGAAATATAATTGAGAGATATGCAATATCAACCTTTTTATTATCATAAAATTACTTAATTTGGGCCTGTAATTTCTTTCATTCCAAGCACACATGCTTGAATTTATAACCTTTGATAGGTTACCTTTTTATACTATCTATTGATCCTAGATCTAGGCTCGCAATTAAATAAGGGCAGTCTGGAAGCTTTGCAGGAGTGGAATAGGAATTAGAACCTACAAAGAAACCTCCAAGATTTTATAGAAGTTGGCTCTTCTCTAGGTGGACTTGGTAAAGGGGAAGGAGTTTGAATAAAATTGAGGTGATGTGCAAGAGATTTTGAAACCCTTCAAGCTCTAGTTAGAAATAATGAGAATGTCAGACCCCAAAAATGAGCACAAAATGCCATAGAATCTTCATTTTTGGAAAGAGAATGTGATGGAAAGATCATGTATATATGCCAGAGTATTCATATCTTCTTGTGACAAGCACTCGTTAAGGATCATAGGGAAAAGCCCTTATTACCATACTAAAATAACTATTATTAGATAAAACTATTCATAGAATGGCATGGTATAACCTCAATCCACAAGCATTGAAAGAGTACCCAGACATGATCCAATAACTTGTAAATCAAAATAGATTATAAGAGCCTGAAAAGAAACAAATGATAGCTATACTTGTTTCTAAGAAATAACATAGAACCTTAAAACCATCTATAAAACACAAAGAAATACATATAAAAGCAACACAAGGCATAGTCTAATGTACTTCATATATTAAATATGTAGATAATAGAAGAATAGGGTCAGATGAATGCAAATATAGCTATATTATAGTTTTATTCTCTTGAAAAAATCTCCTAGAATATAAATCCTATCTCTGACTGAGCTCTCCAAAATCCTTCTCTATTGCAATGTGCACATAGGTCTTTATAGAAAGAAATACCTCAATTGAATCTTGAAAATACAATTGTAAAGGGGCTATGATTGTGCCATATAAAAGCATCATCATGGTGTTTGTTATGGTTTTTTCAGACATTCCATCCTTTTAGTTATTATCCTTTTTCTATGCATGGCATGTGTGACACGTATCCCCTTTTTGAAACTCCCATCATCATGATAGAGGAAGTGCCTCAATTTTTTCCATTGGATGAACAAGAAGCATTATTTTATTTGAATTATAGACACCATCGTATCAACTAGATAATTTTATTGTGGGATGGACACATGGTGAGCCATCAGGATTTTATTTGATATTGACTCCCCTTCTTCTTTCAAAACTTTGTAACCTTGACATGTAGCACTCTCTCTAGTGAATATTCTATGGGAAGGGTGACATCCTCTAAAAGAAACATTCGACTCTTGGGTCCTCTTGATATTTTTTATGAGTTCATTAGAAAGTGAAAGGGCTCTAATTAAGAATAGTGGAAAGTTTATCAATATTTTTTTGACTCACAGGGGATCTCAACCTACTAAGAAAGAACCTCAAAGTATCTAGTTCCATAGATTAGTACCTTACCCATTGGGAAAAGATTCATGAATACAAGCAATTGAGAGAAAAAAAACTTGTGCTAACGTGCAGTTAAAAGAAAATAGGAAACTAAAACATGCATCTCCTTATAAAGAATGAAGCCTATGTCGAGAAATTCTTGGAAAAGAAAACCCCTATCCTACTATGTACAAAGATTTACATTGAAATGAAATTAAAAAAAATCATTAACTAGATTGTTAAATTAGTTTCTCTTCCTAACTAGTATATGATATATTACATATTTCTTGATAAAAAACTAGAAAAGAAAGACTGGAAGGTGTCTGGCATACCAAAATGCCTCCAAAGCATTGAGAATAAATAAACTTATCCTTGTTTGATTATTTCCCTCTTGTGGCATATGGGTAAGTTTTATTAGGAATAGTCCCAAGGAGATAACTAAGAGGGGGGGTGAATCAGTTATCTACAAGTTTCAATTATTTATCCAATTAAGTATATTTAAACATTAACCATAAACATAATGAAAGAAAACTCAAACACAACACCAATATTTTGGTTACAGGGAAACCCAAATAGGTAAAAACCCCGGTGGGAATTAACACCCACTAATAATCTGCACTAGTATTTTATGATCCTTCTTAGAAAATCCTTAACCCTATTAGGATTTGTCTTTACAATGTATTTAGTACAGTGACCTAGTCAAGGGTCGAACCTGTGTGTGTGAATTTTGTACCTAGCTGTAGACACAACACTTCAGTAAAACATTAGAGGTTAGCAAAAATCAAAATCATGCAATGAAATGGAAACTAAACTAACCAGGTGATTTACTACCTTCTAGTAGGTGTGAGTATGATATTCTCATATTAGACCGAGACTAGTGACATTGATGACACCTAAACAAAGGATTTTGAATGCAGAATATGGATGTAAATTAATCTATATTTTTGTATTTTCTATGCAATTGGATGAAAAACTGGACATGAAACTAATCTAGATGAAACTGATATGACATGAAATTAATCTAAAAATGATATGCTAAATGATATGAATGCTCAAAAATAATGAAAATCTCACAATAGCTTTGATTCGCAAAGATGGATTCTTTGATCACCAATTCGATAGTGTGAGGATGCAATTTCGTGGATCTTTTTGGAGGAGCTGAAGCCTTGATTTTATAGAAATCCAGGGCTTTGGAGGTGCATGAGAAAAGTCATAAATCACTCTTGATGAACTCAGGTTGATTTTTGAGTCAACAAGGAATCAGAGATAATTAACTCATATAATTATGCAAAATCATGCAAGAACAACTTTTTAACTCAAATCAGAAGTTTAGATCAGCTTTGAACTCAAAATAGATTTTGAGTTTCCAAAATTTAACAACTTGCATTGATTTCCTTATTTTAAGTTTAACTGCTCTTTGAATGTGCACAATTAATTATGAATTAATTAAATAAATAAAGTGATTTATCCTCAACTTAACTGATTTTTGACTTAAAACAATTGATTTATGGGTTAATCAATTATTAAATCAAACTTTTATTCAAAAACTATATCATTAAATTTGACAACTGACTTTAATTAATTAAATAAGAATTTAATCAATTAGTCATGAGATTTTTTATTTATTGTCAAAATTAAATAATACAATTTAGGAATAAATGTAATTAAATTCAATTAAATAATTAAGTGGCAGAATTAAATCTAATTAATTAAATATTCAGAATATTCAATTAATCAAACTTTAGGATAAAGTAGCTTTATCACCAAATAATCATTAAATTAAAGATAATTATGATAAATAGGAATATTGCTAGGAATATTCCCCGATGCAAAATTTAGGATAATCAATTAGGATTCGATGATGTTCAGATGTGCCTTAGGTTAGGACTTCGATGTTGATTTCGTTCGATTTGAAGATGTAGGAGGTTAATGAACCTATAGCCCATTTTTGGGGTATTACATTTTGCCCCTCTTTGAATTACTATGTGAAGCATAGTGGTTCAAAGATTAGTCTATTTTTGATAAAGATGTTTGAAAGATGAACCAATGATTATGAAAAAGTGTCAAAATGCCTGATTCTAAACCTTATGATTGCAAAGAAGTGAGTGACCAATTCCAGACCCGGTTGTCAATAAGAATCACCTTGGTATCACATCTGAACCCTTCAGTTATGAAGAACCAAGGAAATAACACTAATGAACTGATGGTTACGAAAAGCTGATACAATTTACAAGATAGATTAGGATACTAGATTGATATGGATCTCAATGAATCTGATATGCCCCAAGTGATGATAGATTTTCCCCAAGCGACAAGGACTTTTGATGAGTTAGCAACTAGACATGGTTGTTGTCTTGATTACTAAGGAAAGATTGATTACAGATTTAGATTTACAAACTTGAATGATGTGCAATACCATGCCCCCTTCGGGATTAAAATTGAAATCTGACAAGAAAAGTCAGTGTTATGGTTTAGAAGCATGTTAATTGATTTGAGAAGTGGTTATACACATTTGAGAACACATTCGGCATCATTTAGAGGTCCTAGAGACCAAGTTTGACTAGGTTAGACCATGAGTTGACCATGGCTGAGCAAGTTGAAATTTTGATAGTTTGATGGAAGATAATTAGCTAAGTTGAATACTGGATTTTTGTGATGATTGAAGGTTGATTATGCAAGTAGTTAATAATATGAATGATCTCAGATTTCAATTTTGATCCTGAAAAAGGATTCTACTTGTTGTTTCCTTGGAGGAACCTTCATATGAGATTCAGCTCTTATTTAAAGATGTCTAGCATTTTGCCTGTGAAGAATTGTTTAAGCGGTCAAACAATTTGTGAGATCATGCAAATATGCAAAGTGCAAAAATGACATGCAGAATGAAATGCAAACCTAAGACCTAGGACCTAGTCACTGATCATGTGTCGGTCATTTTCATCATTGAATTTTTAGGTAACCGGATAAATCAATACAATGCCCACTAGTTATGAGACCATAGACATATGAATATCAATTTGTATGCTCAAGAATCAATACAACACCCACTGGCTAGACAACCATGGACATATGAATATTGATTTTGTTTTCAGAATGTCGATTTAGATCTATGCACCAAGGCATAAATGTTAGGATGACCTGAATATCATGTCCATTTTGATATAGCAATTTCTATAAGAATCAAAACATAAACATTTTGATGACCTGAATATGCCTTGCATTACAAACACATCAAACAGTCAAGAGATCATTCTAAATCCTGTGTGAATTACCCATAGTGACCCTTTATCATTAACATCCTTAGGCAAGATCGTGTTTCACAGTAGGAGAAAGAACTCACTCAAAAAGACAATAGTTAGATCAAACTTCCTTGAATTTTCTGGGTATCAATGGTCGAGGTACTCATGGCCATCCAATCTGAGATAGAGGCTCTTACAGACGGACACCATTTCAATCTAGAATTTCCAAAGTTGTTATATTTTCACATACAAGCAGAAGACAAAGAAAAGATTACGCCCCCAGTCATCACTCTCTAAATCCTGTAAAGGACATCATCAAAGAGCTCAAAGGGACACAATATGCAAAAATCACAATGTGAATCAGTAAGCATACGAGGAGATAAAAGCATGAAAAGCACAAATTGTTTTCAGTTTGTTTTGATGTTTGATTGCGTTGTTGTAGATGCAAAATCCTTTCTAGAGAGGAGACTGACTGACTGACTTGGATGAAGCTTCAAAGGACTCTGACTGGATATGACTCATCTAAGATGCACTAGAGGCCATAGGATATGACATTGATTTCCCTTGAGTGTTAAGCATTGATAGGATATAGACATTTTTGCCAATGGTGTACAGACTGACTTATTGAAAACTAGAAATGCAAAAACAAACCGGGAGATAAGTACAAACTAAAGCAAGACTGAAAGCTGGGAAAAACCAAGATTGCGCTGATAGATGGATCATTTTGAAACAAGTGGCACCCATTTGCCTGGTTTTCACCATCTTGGCAAAGATTCTATTTTTTTCTACCAAGGCGCCTATTTCTAGGTTTTCACCAAGGCACTTTTTTTTTTCTCTTTTTTTTTGAATTTTTCATTTTTCAATTTTTCAATTTTTTTTTCATATTTTTGATATTTTTTATTTTTTTGTGAATCATCAAGGCACCTATTGCTAGGTTTTCACCAAGATGTTCATTTTTTCAGGACTTTTTCAGATTTTTAAGATTTTTTCAGGACATTTTACCATACACTGAATGCCTTAGGTGTAGAATTTCTTTAGATGGAGAACGTTGATTGGTTCTCGGAGCTGTTCTCCTTCAATCATTGAGAATTGATAGGCACCAGAGCCAAAAGTAGCAGTGATAACAAAGGGACCCAACCAGTTGGCTTCAAACTTCCGCTTTTATTCTCGATGTGATTGATTTTTAGGATTCTCTCTCAAGACTAGATCACCAACCTGAAATTCAATGTGTCTAACTTTCTTGTTGTAGCCTCTAGACATTCTTTTCTGATACACTCTGAGATGATTATACACTACTTGTTTGTGCTCATCTAGTAGTTCAAGTTCTTGCAACCTAGACACTATGTAATCATCATCAGTTACTAGACCATGCATTCTAATTCTTAGTGATGGGATTTCAACCTCAATAGGTAGTACCACTTCAAACCCATAAACTAAAGTGAAAGGTGTAGCCCCAACAGGTGTTTTGATGCTTGTTCTATAGGCCTAGAGAGCTGGATTGATCATGAGATGTTAGTCCCTTCCTATTTTATTAACTGTATGATGTAAGATTTTCAATAGATTCTTGTTAGAAGCCTCTACTTGTCCATTCCCTTGAGGATAGTAGATAGAAGACCAACATTGTGTAATCTTGAATTTGGCACATAGAAAATCTAAGTCTTTATTCTTGAATTGTCCACCATTATGTGTGACTATGGAATGAGGAATATTATATCTGCATATGATATAGTTCAAGATGAACATAGATATTTGTTTCACAGTTGCTTGTGTTAAGGGAACCACCTCTACCCATTTTGTAAAAGAGTATGTAGCTATTATGATATGGGTATGTCCATTAGAAAAATGAGGATGTATGGATCTTATAAGATCAAATTCCCATTAGTAAAAAGGCCATTGTGTAGTAAAGGGAATTAAATCTTTCCCTGGAGCATGAATTAAGTTACCATGTACTTGGCACTTTTGAAAGTTCTTAGCAAACTTGATTGCATCTTTCTCCATTTCAGGCCAATAGTACCCAGCCCTAATAAGCTTTCGAGCTAGTTTTAAACTGTTCGACTGTGAGCCAAATATACCCTCATGGACTTCCTCAAGTGCACATTGAGACTCTTCCCATTCTAAACATCTAAGTAGTGTACCATCTAGACCTCATTTGTATAGATCATTACCAATGATGACATATCAGGAGGCATTATGGATTAGGTATCTTTTCTCATGGTGATTGAAGGTATCAGGAATGATTTGGTCTTGGAGATAGGAGAAAAAAATTTTGTATCGAGATGAATCATGACCAACAATAGTGCAGATCATTTGGGTTTTAGGGGAATCATATGCAGGATAAGATAGTGCTTCCACCAGGAACTCGTAGTGTAGCTCATGTTCAGGCTACTGTAATAGAGTAGATAGCATTGCCATTGCATCAACAGCCCTATTCTCTGTTCTAAGAATATGCTCAAAGGTGATAGATATGAAATATTTCTTTAGATCATCTACCATTCTCTTGTATGGAATGAGCTTTTCATCTTTAGTTTGGTACACATCATTGACTTGATGGATAACAAGTTGGGAGTCTCCATGAATGTGTAACTCTATCACTCTCCACTCAATTGCTATTTTCATACCATTAAGAAGGGCTTCATATTTAGAAATATTATTTGTGCAAGGGAACTTTAATCTAAATGCTTTTAGTATTGAGTACCCTTGAGGAGTGATAAATAATATGCCTACTCCAGATCCATTCTATGTATAGGAGCCATCGAAGAACAACTGCCATTCTCTAGAAGAAAGATTCATGATAGAGGAATCTGGGAATTCCATTTGCATTGGTGATCATCAAACATAGGTGCATCCACCAATTGATTAGCAATAACTTGGCCTTTAATAGCTTTTCTTTCAACATATTCAATGTCAAATTCACTTAAGAGCATAACCCATTTGGCTAACCTGCCTGTGAGGGAAGCTTTGCTTAGTAGGTACTTGAGTGGATCAATCTTAGCTACCAAATGAGTGGTATGGGCTAACATATAATGTCTCATTTTCTATGATGCAAAGATCACAACTAGACCAGATTTCTCAATCATTGAATAGTTCTCCTCATATGCAACCAAAGTTTTACTGATATAATATATAGCTCTTTCCTTTTTATTCTTATCATGTTGTGCTAGCAATGCCCCCAATGATGTACCTATTGTGGAGACATACAGGATCAATGGCTTCCCTTGAATAGGAGGCATCAAGATAGGATGATTTGATAGATATTTCTTGATATGGTTAAAGTTGTTCTCGCATTCTTCATTCCATGCAAATGTCACATCTTTATGTAAAGGTTTTGTAAAAGGTTGTGAGATATCCACAAGCTGTGATATGAAATGCCTGATAGATTGTACTCTCCCTTGTAATGTTCTCATTTGACTAATATTCTTTGGGGGTTGCATCTCCATTATAGCCTTTACTTTAGCTGGATCAACTTCAATGCCCTTCTTTGAAGCAATGTATCCTAAGAGTTTCCCAAAAGTGGCACCAAAAGCACACTTCTTAAGATTTAGTCTGAGACTAAATTTTTCCATTTTGTCTAGTATCTTGCTCAAGTTATTTAGATGTTCAGCTCTCATCATAGATTTTTCTAAAGTATCATCAACATAATCCTCCATAGTTTGATGCATCATGTCATGAAAAATAGATGTCATAGCTCTCTGATATGTAGCACCAGCATTTTTAATCCCAAATGGCATAACATTCCAACAAAAGGTACCCCAAACACACGTGAAAGTAGTTTTCTCTTGATCCTCTGGAGCAATTTTTATTTGATTATATCCAAAGAAACTGTCCATCAAAGAATACATCTTGAAACCCATAGTCATGTCCATTATCATATCAATGTTAGGTAGTGGAAAATCATCCTTAGGGCATGCTTTGTTCACATCTCTAAAGTATGTGCACACTTTGATTGATTTATCTAGTTTAGAAATAGGTACAATATTTGAGATCCATTTAGCATAGTCAATAACACAGATGAATCCAGCTTTTAGTAATTTCTCTAATTCGGCTTTGACAAAGAGTGCAACATGAGGATGCATCTTTCTTAATTTTTGTTTAACCAGTTTTACTCCAGGAGCAATAGATAAATGGTGCATTATAAGATCAGGATCCAACCCTAGCATATCTAAATATTTCCATGCAAAGTTTATCTTTTTCTCTGTTAGGAATGTAGTAAATATTTTCTTTTCTTCTTTTGATAATGATTGTGCTATATGGATCAACTGTGGTTCCTCAGTTGTTCCCAAATTGATTGATTTTGTGGGCTCAATTAGAACTGGAGATCTATCTTTTAAATGACTTAGAAGGACATCAAATATCTCATCCTTAGGTGCCTCAGAGAGGTTTTCACCCTTGGATACATCTTTTATTTTTACTTTTGTAAGTTCTGAGACTGGCACAAAGTGGTTTTCACCCTCAGAACTCCTTTTCTTTTTATTTCTATTCTTATTCTTTTGACTAAGATAATTGTGTCCAACTCCGTCATGTTGACGCTTGATTCACTGATGGAAGTCCTCATAGGCTCAACTGCATTTAGGTAGCAAGCAAGGGCATAGTCATTTGGGAAGGTATAAATACCATAGCTTGGATTTGTGGAAGTTTGGTCAAGAAGGTCAGGATATTGGATAGTCAAAGTGGGGAAAGATTTGGAGATAGTGTTTACAGATATGGATCTATCATCATTGGTCCTAACCTGACGCTCAATTTCAAAGGTGATATTACAACTTAAGATGTTCAATTCATGAATAGGCTCAATGTCATTATGGGAGTCCACTTCAACCATCAGTGGATCAGACTCGTTAAGTTCATTATTTCACTCTAGACTTACATTGGGTTAGGTGCATATTAGTGAATAACATCAATATGTTTCTCTGTGACAAGCTCATCTTCCTCTGGAATGACTACCCATTCATAGTCATTGGATTCCTCATCTATGCCTCTGGGAAATTTAAGAACATGAGTAAAGTTAGGGTGAATACCCCAAGAAGGGTTACCCTCATATTTTGATTTGAATTCATACTCATGGGAATTTATTTTAGAATCATTGGAATTCTCTAAGTGCTTAGCTATAGTGATAGACCTATCTTCCCTTTTTTCTATTTGATTACTTTCAAGATTAGCTGGTTCTTGTGTTGCAACTATCTCTTGTTCCATAGTAGGCTCTTGTGTTTCTACTACATTGATCCTCTTTATTGGTTCATCTTTAGCATCAAGGAGGTCTTTTATTTCTTTAGGAAAACACTCATAAGGAATGATCTCCTTAGTAGTATCAGAATCATTACTATCAGATTTTTCTATTTCTTCTTTCTCAAGAAGAGCTTCTTCTAGCTTGATTTTCTCTATGACATGTGGGGAATTCTTGCTAAGATAAAAAGGCTTCTTCTTGTATCCTAGACCTATTTTACTCTTTTTTTCTCAACCATGATGGTCAAGGGATGATAGAAGACCCTTACCTTGTAGTCCTAGAGGTCCTTGTCCTATATATCACATCTTTGTAATCAATCTGTCCCCTGGACCATATGACTTAGAAGGAACCTTCGATGTTTTAGAATCACATGATTGATCAATTTGGGATTTAGGTTCTTCTTTGTAGACCCTTGCAAGCATAGCTTCATCCTCTTCAAATTCTTGTTTTGGTACTTGTTCTGTGACAAATTTTCCTTTATACACCTCAAGAGGTTCTTTAGATTCTAGTTTGGACTATTTTAGAGTTTGCCCATAAGACTTAGGTGAGACAAGGAGAGATATCAAAGATAAGACTGGCTCTATAGTATATTCTCCCATACCTTTTTCTTTGATTGTGACCTCTTTAGCAATATCTTCCATCTTGGATGTTGAAGCAATGTCTGACTGTTTAGTGGAATATTCTCTATTATTAGGAACAAATTTATCAGTGCTTTCCTTCAATGCATTGCAAATTGTAGAGACGTCAGCCGGGATGGTTACCTCTACTCCTTCATAAGGAAATTTCAAGCATTGATGGTATGTAGAAGGAATAGCTTTCATTTCATGTATCCAAGGTCTCCCTAGAAGGATGTTGTAAGCCAAAGGTATATCAAGAACTTGACATGTAGTATCTCTGATGACAGGACCTGTTCTGATAGGCAAGAAAATCATTCCCTTGGAGGATCTTTCTTCTTCATCATATGCCTTGATAGTTATTTTCTTTCTAGGATCAATGGCCATTTCTAAAAATCCCAATTGTGTGATCAAGCTGTAAGAACAACTATTCAGACTAGCACCCCCATCTATCAACACATGTTTGACATGATGGTTTTGGATTAAGACTTCTATATGCAAGGGCTAGTTATGCGGATGACTCGAGGAGTTATCATCTTCCTCTAAAAAGGAGATATACTATGGAGACATAAGATGACCAACCATAGTCTAGAACCTATCTAAATCAAGGTTATCAGGAACATTGGATCCGAGCAAGGCTTTGTCTAGAATGGCTCTATGAGCGGGAGATATTCGAAGCAACTCAAACATGGAGATTTTAGCATTAGTATGCTGGAGTTGTTGAACAATATTGTATGATGTAGGCCTCATGTCTTTAGGATTTAAAGATTTGGATGTAGCCTTCTGTTTAGAAGCGGAAGATAGATTAAAAGGCACCTTAGGGACATTTGATGAATCTGGGATTTGTCCTTGCAGATGCACCTAAGCTTGTGATCAAGTAACTGTGTTAGCTGATTGATTTTCTCTATCTCTTCTTACAATTGTGATGACATTGCAACGCTCAGATAGGCTTGGTTCAACCATATTGATAACAGAATTATTTCTAGAATAAGCATAATTGACCTTAGCACCCACATTATGCTGAGAAGATGAGTCTCCTTGACCATGTTTTAGAAATGGCTCCATGAATGTTGTATGATCATTATTGCTCTTATGATTATCAATCATGATTTCTCCACTATCAATTTTGTCTTGAATGGTATGTTTCAAGCACAAGCAGTTACTAGTTTTATGACCCATACTATGATGAAAGTCACAGAATTTGTTCTCCTTCCACCATTTTGGTTTAGGTTCAGGATCAGATTGTCAGATCTCAGGAAAAGAGATGATGTTATTAGCCAACAGAGTTTTCATAGCTGATTCCAAAGATTCTCCAAGAGGAGTAAACTTTCATTTATTATCAATAGACCAAGGTTTGTACTCTTTAGTCTTTTGAGATGATTCGGGTACCTTTTGTTCTGAGGCTTTGATGGCTTGGGTACCAATGGTTAGATTGAAAGCTGGTGCCTTAGATTGGCAATGGATAGTATCAACAACACCATCTATGATGATGCCTTTATTCTTATTCCAATTTTTGTTCTTTTCCTTAGAACTAGATTCATACATGTCCTTTTGAAGTGTGATGTCTCCTTTTTTCTCCTTTTTTCATAAGAACTTTTTAAATTTTGATTGCATTGTCTACCATCTTATCAAAAGATGTATGATTTTTAATTTGTAAAGGATAGTTGATTTCTGGAACAAGATTATTGATGAAGATTTCCAGTTTCTTAGTTTCTGGAATAGGTCTAGCATATAGAGAGAATTTCTTTCTTCATATTTTGAGGAATGTCAAGAATGGTTCTCCTAGATATTGTTTGAGATTGTAGATGTTGATCATGGTGACCGGATGTTGAATGTTATAGGAGTATTTCCGATAGAAAAATTTGATCAACTCCTCAAAGGTTTTGATTGTTGGAGGCATCCTAGAGAACCAATGAATGGTTGCTCCCCCCAAGGATTGAGGAATGAGATGCATCAAATAGGTTGGTTCATGCATGAACTCCATAGATTGAGTACAGAATTCTCTGACATGATCTTGAGGATCAGAGTTTCCATCATCCTTATTGTATTTAGGCATTTCCATTCTTTTAGGGAATGGTGGCATGTACAAGTCTTTATCAAATGGAAAAGGGCATAGGGTCTCCATGGAGAACTCCTTAGGTTCCTTTTCTTTTTCAATTTTGTTAAGTTTGACTTGCATGGCATGCATTTGCTTCATCATAGTTGTGATAGGAGTTTCTTCCTCATGCGTAATGATGTCTTCAACATTAAATTTGGGAGGAATTTTAGCTCCTTAATGAGCTAACTCTAGAAAGTATGTTTCTCTATCTTCCTTCAAGAAATGCCTCATCATTTTCTTGAATTCATCATCATTTTGATATTGAGCAATTTCAGAAGGTGTGGGTTCTTGATCCATACCATGTTGAGAGTGAGCTCTTTGAGACCCATGGTTTGTCCCTCCATGAGACATGTTGTTATGAGAACTACTAGGGATAGATTGATGTGGGGTTGTCTGATAGCTTTCATGAATTGAAATAGGAGGTGTTTGTTGATTAATTGTGTGGATCGATGCAAGAGGGGTTATGTAACCACTTTTCAAGAATAGTTTTCCAAGAGCATCTTCTCTGATAGATTAGTGTTGTAGGATTGATGGATAGTCTGAGTGATCATAGAAGATGTCTCTAAAGAGATTTTGGGTTTTTCTCTATGCTTTTTTGATGAAGCTCTGGTTTCCACCATTAACCCTCGGTGAAGCAAGAGAGTGAGATTAAGACAATTGAAGAATGAATTGATTCAAGAGGATCAAATGGTGCAACCTTGTCAATATTTGATTGATTGAAGATTAGATTGGACTTAAATGAAGGATATTGTGCCTTGGATGTATGGGTAGATGCCCAAAAGATAGCAGACATGAGTTCGTAACACTTAGCCATTTTAAAGATTGATTGAAGATTGATAATTATGACAAGCTTTTGACACAAGATGAAAAAGACTCAAATCAATTAAATAGAAGGCTAAATCAGACTCAAAAGGTCACTTTAGGAAAATAATTGGATTCTTTTCTAGTTTCTGCTTTGTTCCTGACACAGTGATTTGTTTGATAGACTCTGGAAATAGGCTGTGAAAGCTGAATGTATGGCAATTTTGATAATTTTTTGGCAATTTTTAAAAATTTCTCAAACAACTTTCTGCAGGCTCATATCACAATGGGTATGCTCTGAAATGACAATTGACAAAACTCGTATGACAATTGCAAAGCTCACACGATAGTTGATAGCAGGATTTTGACTTTTTTTATTTGACTAGTAGCAAAACTCGTACGACACTATACAAGCTATCATACGACAATAGAAGGGTTCTAAAATGAAAATAGCCAAAACTCGTACGACCTTCTAACCCTATGAGATGACTTTTGACTCTAGAAAGGATTTTTGCTTTCGAGTTTGCAAATTTAGGTTTTTAGTTTCAGATTGTTTGCAAAATTTGTCTGTCTAGATTTGAAGATTATACCAGGATCATTCATTTTCAATAACCAAATAGATAAATAGGCACACAAAACAACAAGTGATTCCAAGCACGTCTAAAAAAAATGAACAGGGGACAAAGAAACCCTGCGCATGAACAATCAAGTGATGAAATGTGCTAATCCCTAGGAGTGCTAATTGTGTATGCTCCAAAAAGTTTTGCAATAATGCACATATTCCTAGAAAATGAAAATTTTGGCCTCACTAGGGTTTGTAGTAATGGTCTGACTCTGTAACTTTTGTGATCTCAAGAGGGTGAACTCCAATCTAGGTGCACCAGGGTTTTGACACAGTCTAAGAATTTAATACATTAGGAGCTGCTAGGGAGATCTAACAGCCCAACAAGAGATCACACCCGTGAAGACTTCCTCCACAAGGACATTTATATAGCGGTTGTCACTACCATGGTGAAAATGGCTATTACCGCTTGAGGTTCCATCCACATGGTTGACCCAATTAAGGGAATGTCCACTATGGTTAACCCTCTCTAAAGGTGACTCACAAAATATACCACAGGGGGACTAGATTAGATTCAAGGATCTGGGTTTCTAGTACTATCCAAAAGGAAGTAGAGCATAATCTCCTAGCCTCTTCTCCTCACCAAGACAAAGCAGACAAATTAATCTGACATGCTAAGACTGAAACTATCTCACCAAGATCTATGATGTCAAAAACTCATGATCTATCAACCTCTCTGGAGAGAGAATGTATCAATCAAAAGCTGAAAACTATAAATCCAGTAAAATGCAAGACTATTTTAGTATCCTCCCTACCTACAAGGGGATCCTTCATCAAGAAGAGCTTCACATGCATGAACAAGTGAATGAAGCCCACTCTCTCGAGATCATCCACAAATAGTGTTCATAGGGCCTATTTACTATGTGTAACAGATATGCTGAAAGAAAATCTATGTTCTTTTTATAGCCCAAAATGAAGTCTGTGATATGAAAGCAATAAAAGTCACACAAGCTTGACATGTGAGAGTTCATTTTTAAATCTAAATCAAAATATTATCAGCTTGAGAAGAATACCTAAATTCCTCACAATGCGCTTAGTAGATTTTTACCTGTTTTAGCAATTTTTCTCATGCTTTCCAAATCAAAATCAATAAATACCAGTCAGAAACATAAAATGACAATTTTTAGGGTTAGCTATCACTCCAAATCTAAAAATCAAATCTAGAAAATGGCCTAAAAATATGAAATGACAATGAAATCTTGGTACCAAAACTTGTACGATAGTGGGTTACCTCCTAGATGACAATCTGGAAACTCGTACGATAGTGGGTGTCTTCTCATACAACAATCGAGCTTCCAAATGACAATATGAAACTTCAAATATGAGCCTCGATCAAATCAAAAGTCGTACAATAGTGGGTACTTCTTGGTATGAGTTTCTGACAAAAATCATATGAAAAATGTACGAACAGAAAATAAAGATGACAATTTTAATCAAAAAAGGACAAGAAATTGATAGAAATTGAATGGAAACCCATTTCAAGGCCCCACAATGGGTGCCAAAAATGTGTGTGAATTTTGTACCTAGCTATAGACACAACACTTCAGTAAAACATTAGAGGTTAGCAAAAATCAAAATCGTGCAATGAAAAAAAAACTAAACTAACCAAGCAATTTACTGCCTTCTAGGAGGTGCGAGTATGATATTCTTAGATTAGACCGAAACCAGTGACATTGATGACACCTAAATGAAGGATTTTGAATGTACAATATGGATGCAAATTAATCTATAGTTTTGTATTTTCTATGCAATTGGATGAAAATTTGCATATGAAACTAATCTAGATGAAACTGATATGACATGCAATTAATCTAAGAATGATATGCTAAATGATATGAATGCTCAAAAATAATGAAAATCTCACAACAACTTTGATTCACAAAGATGGATTCTTCAATCACCAATTCAGCAGCATGAGGATGCAATTTCATGGATCTTTTTGGAGGAGCTAAAGCCTTGATTTTATAGAAATCCAAGGCTTTGGAGGTGCATGAGAAAAGTCATAAATCACTCTTGATGAACTCAGGTTGATTTTTGAGTCAACAAGGAATCAGAGATAATTAACTCACATAATTATGCAAAATCATGCAAGAATAGCTTTTTAACTCAAATCAAAAGTTTAGATCAGCTTTGAACTCAAAATAGATGTTGAGTTTCCAAAGTTAACAACTTGCATTGATTTCTTGATTTTAAGTTTAACTACTCTTTGAATGTGCACAATTAGTTATGAACTAATTAAATAAATAAAGTGATTTATCCTCAACTTAACTGATTTTTGACTTAAAACAATTGATTTATGGGTTAATCAATTATTAAATCAAAATTTTATTCAAAAACTATATCATTAAATTTGACAACTGACTTTAATTAATTAAATAAGAATTTAATCAATTAGTCATGATATTTTTTATTTATTGTCAAAATTAAATAATACAATTTAGGAATAAATGTAATTAAATTCAATTAAATAATTAAGTGGTAGAATTAAATCTAATTAATTAAATATTCAGAATATTCAATTAATCAAACTTTAGGATAAAGTAACTTTATCGCCAAATAATCATTAAATTAAAGATAATTATGATAAATAGGAATATTGCTACAAATATTCCCCGATGCAGAATTTAGGATAATCAATTAGGATTTGATGATGTTCAGATGTGCCTTGGGTTAGGACTTCGATGTTGATTTCATTTGATTTGAAGATGTAGGAGGTTAATGAACCTATAGCCCATTTTTTGGGGTATTACAGGACCCTGTTAGGAGTCTTTTACAATTAACCCTATTAGGGGTGAGGACACACTATCCAAGAGCACATTTCTCAAAGGGGTGAAGGCTACAACCTTTTGAATAACAAACACACACTATATCTGGATCTTGGTGAATTGCGCTTTGACCTGTTGTCTAGATCAGTTCCAATGTATAACATAGACTCTTTACTTGGTCACATAGACCTTCTACTGATGGATCAACACTTCGAACTCTCTGCTCTACTCTTCACAATCAACTCTAAACCATACCTTATCAATCACAAATGACTTCCTATAAATATCTTTCCTCAAAATCATATAATCAAGTCGGCCTATTAGAACTACCTTGAAATCATATTAGAGAAACCATAACACATTCCAATAATAATTATGTCGGCTCTACCAAATTAACTAAAACTTTCTCCTCAAGCTAAATTATGTCATGTGCTCTTAACCAAACATTATTAACTCTTCTCTAATCACTAATCCAAGGGTTCATACTAAAATGATAGGTGCAACTCCTGAACCAATATAATCACTGTCGGCTCTTTTGAATAAACATGAGAAACTGCTATTGGTGAATAGCGACTGCATAACTTCACTTCTACTAATCATCAAACTCTGTGTCCATGAATGTAACATCACTAACATGTCTCCATCACTTGTCCAAAGGTGCAAGGCTCCATGATGACTCTACGGACAATCACTCATAGAACACTGCCTGTGACTCTGTAAGGAATACTGTTGACACACACTACTATATAATTGTCTGTACTAACAATTAACCTATGCATCCATGATATCATGTTGATAACATGTCCATGCTTCATATACTCAAGGCTTACTACATGACTCTTCCACACATGCTACTTACCATATGTTTTCATCAATGATAAACATACAGTCAGCACTGGCTTGCTGGAAAATCTCCAACAATCTCCCCCTTTGGCATTGATGGCAACATATGGAATGAAAAACACCATCAATCCAAATGAACAATTCTTTTATAACATTCTCTATTTCCTCATCAAAAACTCCCCCAAGGATGGATCCTCCATCAACTATTGCAACTCCTTTCTTCACATTCATTACTGAATATGCTCCCTCTGTCATGCCCAAAATTTAACCAACCAAAAAAGAAATAATTTTTTTTATTTTATTTTTTTAAATGAAATGTTAAAGAGTAATGTTCGAAGGTTAAGTGTAAGTGGACATCAGTTAAGTCAGCCATAATCTAGGGTCAAGTTTTGGAGAGCATTACGCTAAGTAGCAATAGGACGATTGGGTCTAACAGACTAAAGTTCATAACTATTGTTGCAAAAGTATTGAGTTTAGAAAGAAAAACCCTAGTGTATACAGTTTCCATTTAGAACTTCCGATCATGATGTATTCAAGGTACCTAGGGTACTAACATCTATCCAATTTCATAACAATTAATCAATAGCTAATATGTGTATGCATACTTAGGTTATGGCTTCTGAATAGGGTTGATCCAACTAGTAGATAATTGTTTTTATTTTCTCCAATAAAGGAATGATTGCAATAATGATAGAATTACAATATTTAACCAACAATAACCCTATTGGTGTTAACTAGAATCCAAATGTTATCTAAACATTGGAAGTTATATTATCATCTTCTAATTCCTACAATTCACCTTACTTGTACATTGGATTATTTATGACACACTGATTCATTAACTCATAATCCTATTAGCCAATAGCGGCTACTAATTTAACTTAAACCAAATGACCTACTATTACTGCTCCTATGTAATTACTAAATTAAATGAACTATCTAAAATATCCAATTGATTTATTAATTAACCTATCCATTAACACTAATTTTAGTCATTATTAATAAATGAATGCAAGATTAAAATGCTTACACCAAATAAGACTAATAAATTAGCAAGCCAAGTTCAAAAGGGAAACTCCCTTAACCCTACAACTTGATTTATTATGTTTGACTCCAAAACATTACTCCAACCCTATTAATTAGTGATTTATCTTTTTTTTTGGCCAACAATAAATTTTAAACAAATCATAAAATTAATAACTACTAAGTAAGACTAATCAACTAAGAAAATAGTGACAAAACTCAAAGTTAGCTCTAACCTATAAACCTACCCTACTAATCCTATTAACTAACCTTTCCATTAAAAATCTCCTAACCAAATACTAATAGTATGAGAGGAATATTAGCAACCCTTAAATTAAACTATTAACTAAAATTTATCACTTATCAAAAACTAAGAGAAATCCCCCAACTTACAACCTATCCATTCTAACCTAAGACTCTATTACTTAATAACCAAATGATTACATGGTGAGTCTAACATATTAACATTTATTCCATTACTTACTAATTAATTGGTTAATTTATTGACTAAATGTGCTACCAAAACAAAATTATACATAAAATTACAAAACAATTGAATATCACATTAATACACCTACTGTCCTATCATCTTAGCACTATCCACCTTCCCCATCCCATCATGGCCCACTTGCCAAGTGGGTGGGAAGGTGGGAAACCCCAAACTACCTAACAACTTGCATAGAGGAATGAAGTGCCTTTTGGAAAGGCATGCGCATGTGTTCAAGTTTGAGGTGGGATCCACCATAAATTCCTCTTCCTAGCACTGCCCCCAAGAAACCCACGCAAGGGAAAGGGAAAGTGCATGACACAAGAGTGAAAATTAATGTTGACAACAAGGTTAATGATGCATAGAACCATGCATAAGAAGGGGGAGACTTTCTTGTCAAAAAGGATATGTGCATATTTCCATGTCAGATCCAAGTACACATGGAGGAGAAAGGTCTTGTCTTCAGGCAAGGAATTAATACCATGTCAGCAAGGGTAATGAGCATGGAAAGTTAAGAGGAAAGGTGGTGCATTTTTTGAGTGAGATAAAAGAGGTAAGTCAAAGCATGGTGACATGACAAGGTGATCCCCACTTGCAAGCAGCTTTCATAAAATAAGTTTAATACAAACTCTTCTTCCCAAGCCCCTACACCAGATATAAAGGTGAGGAAAATTTATGACAAGTTTTATGTTAAATAATATTATTGATAAGGGCTGTAATAATAGGGTGGGTCCCTCATGCATCCAAGTGGAGGATATGAGTTGGAAAGCTCTTTTATTGATTAAAGAATTATCTAGTTTAATAACAACATTGATTGACTAGGAATTAGTGACTAATAGTTAGGTTATTTTGGGAGTTTAATTTATGTTGATTCTAATTAGGAAGCATAATGGAAAGGGAAGGGAATATTCTCTATGGCAAGGGAATTATTTCCTTCCCATACAAAATCCAGAGAGCATTTTTGCTCTCTAAAAACTAGGAAGTGCTATTTTTCCATAGCACCATTTTTCTTTAAATTTCTTTGCTTGATTTTGGAGAGCCAAAGGAATGCATTGACTTATCCAATTAGTGTATTATACAAGGAGAATTATGGGTTGAATATTAGTTGTATGATATTTTAACATAGTAATCTAACATGTCCATTTGTTCATTGTTTCATGCTCCAATTTAGAAGAATAAAATGAGATTTTATTCAAATAGAGATTGATTATAATGAATATGAAAGTTACAATCAACATTAGAGATTTTACTAATTTCATTCATCAACCAAGGTATGCAATCTAATGAAATTATTTCATTGTCTATTCTATCAACCTTGGATATTATTTCACAAAGAAGAATAACTTTTCTATTACAAGAAATAGAATACACTAAGCATGAAAGTAATGAGTCATTATTTTCATTATGGTAATCTCTTCCAATACAAATAAATATCCTTCATGATGGAGAAGTCTTCATATTTACATGACTAACATACAATATTCCAACTCATAATGAAGAAAGCATTCCACATGTTACTTGAAGATGGTTTTCAATACATTACAATATGCAACAATAGGAAGATCTTACTACAAAGATCAATAATACAACAACATAAGGTGCTTCCACACAATCACACCAAAGAGTGAATTCCTTCAAATCTTCATCCACATGGATCTTGACATCAATACCTACAATGAAAGGGGGAGAACCATGGGATGCTCACCTCCCAACCTAGGTCTCTATGAGACCACCCCCGAGCTTGGAGAACCAAGGCTAAATAGGTATGCTCAACAAAATGCTCACAACAATACACATATGCATGAACAATAATTAACTCCCTCCCAAGGCTACACAAATGAGTTTTATAAGCTCATTGAAAGAGGGTGAAGGTGGGATTTTCCAAGGAGGAGAATGCCATTGCATCCAAATTTTCTCAACATGAGTATTTCATTGCCTCTTCAAGGCTACATTATCAAACCTCCATACACATAATTTTCTTATCAACATCCTCAAGATGTAAGGATACAAATGGCTTCATGGAGCCCATACACCATGAATTTATCCCTCTTATCTGAGAGAAGAGACTCTCACTACAATGGAGAGCCCAACTAACCCCTTCACCCAAGGCCACTTCTTCCCTTCCCAAAAGGGTGAGTAATGCCTCACTCCCATGAACAAGAACTCCCTCATTCAAGAAAAAATAAAACCATAAACATGAATTCAAAACCCAAATCCCATCCCCTTAAAACAATAATACAAACAACATTTCACATATGCAAGAGAGAGCAAGAACAAAATGCTAATCTAATGGAACAAATAAGAAAACTTCCATGGAAATGAGTAAACCAACCTTCACAAGTGTTATGGCAAATGAATTTTGAGAAGAGCCAAATCCCCTTATCCTTCCTCAATCCAAACCCTAATGTCTCTAAAAGTAGAGAGTGGGTGAACACCCACTAACTCTACCAAGGGCCTATAAAAAGACCTCCAACTTCTACCCACCTACCATCAATAAATTCAGAGTTGACCCTATGGTCCTTTGGCTTTTCCTCATCCCCTATTATAAATGCATGATTGAAAAGGAGTGTGGAGTTGGGTAAAGGTCAAGGCTTCATCCAATTTCGTAGCTTATAGTAAATGGGTCATAAAATGGGTCACCAAGGTCAATAGGGGGTTATAGTTGTGTTAAAAACATTCCTAACCCATACCCCTACTACTTAGGTACTTAAATTATGCAAAATATGACCCTTAGAACCTCTTTTTTGGCCTCTAGGAGTGGCTATAAAAAATTAATTTAAATAATCACATAACAAGTGTCAAGTGACACTAATAATTGCACATCACATACAAAATGTCATGTCCTGAATGGCAACATGAAGTTAACTAATAACACATGCAAATTCACATTTACAACAAGTTCACATTACAACGAGGTTTTCAATCCCATATCGAATTAAACCTTGACTTACTCAATTCACATATAATTAGCCTTGATTCTCTGAATAATTCCATGGTTCTCTTACTTTCACACTAAACATCGAGCATCAGTAGTTCAAGGTAGTAAAATCACATGAAATATACATATCTAATTCATTATTTAACAACATAAATCAATATGCAGAATTCAATCGTAATTGCAAATTTTTCATTCAATAATGTTTAAACATCATAATTACATAATCATCATGACATGTCATCCGTGAAGTAATCAAATCTAAACATGATCCAATCTTCTCATCAATTCACATTACTAAACATGCATAATCAAAATCATGACATACTCTAGATTATAATCCACATAATATAATAATCATCATCAAACATAATGTCTCAAGTCTCTGTCAGGATAATCAGCAAGTGTATCAATGTATCAAATCATGAAGTATCAAAATGTGAATGATCAAAAATGTTATGATGGGTTGGGGTGAGGCCTCACACCCCCTTACTGTATATCTTCTTTTATGTTCTTATTTCTTTTCTTGTTTTTAATGACTTTATACTACTCTTCCTTTGACATCAATGGAAAAGGGTGCCAACTTATTTAAGCTCTGGTACTAATCCTAAGGTAGAGTAGTCAACCATCCATCAATCCCTAAGGACTGATGCTCTTTCCACTTTCTCTAAGCAAAATCAGGGAAGGGAATTACTCCCATCTTCTCCCTGAGATACTCAAAAGTATCCTTTGGTAAAGGCTTTGTGAATATATCTGCTAGCTATTCTTTTGTGCTTACATAATCCAAGTTGACTTCTTTCTCTGCCACTTTCTCTCTAAGGAAATGATACTTAATCTCTATGTGCTTTGTCTTTGCATGTATCACTAGATTCTTTGACATGTTGATAGTGCTAGTGTTATCACAATGAATAGCAATAGGATAATCGATCTAAATTCCAAAATCCTTTATCATTTGCTGATCCAAACAATTGTGGAACAATTCAAACCTACTACAACATACTCTGCTTCTATTGTTGGCTAAGAAATGCAATTCTTCTTCTTGCTTGTCCAAGTGACAAGTCTATCACCAAGAAACACTGCTCCTCCTGATGTACTCTTTCTGTCATCAACGCATCCTGCCCAATCTGCATTTGTATATACATGAAGCTCAACATTATCTAAGTTAGGATACCATAGACCATAATCTATAGCACCTATAAATATTTGAATATTCTCTTTACTGTCATGAGGTGACTTTGTTTAGGCTCTACTGCAAATCTACCAACTATGCCAACTGCATTAGAAATATCAGGTCTAGTTTGAGTAAGATATATGAGTCTACCAATCATAGACTTGTATAATGTCATATCTACTACTAGAGAATCATCTTCTTTTGTAAGCTTGCATCCTATTATCATAGGTGTACCCATTGGCTTGCAATCATCCATCTTGAATGTCTTCAAGATCTCTTTCACATATTTAGTCTGATTTATGAATATACCTTTTTCTATTTGCTACACATTCAATCCCAAAAAGTATTTTATAGGTCCAATCATGCTCATCTCAAAATCACTCTGCATCTCCTCAACAAATTCTGCACTAAGTTTGTCATTACCCCAAAGATAATGTCATCAAAAAATATAGCTACAAGTAGTAGACCTTCAGATGTCTCTCTTATGAATAGATTAGAATCTACTACTCCTTTCTTGAATCCAATTTTTGTTAGATATCCATCAAGTCTCTCATACCATGCTCTAGGGGCTTTCTTTAGTCCATAGAGGGCTTTCTTCAATCTACATACCATATCAGGTTTGTCTGATAAGCTGAATCCTTCTGGCTTCTCAATGTATACTTCTTCCTTTAGCTCTCCATTCAAGAATGCTGACTTAACATCTATCTGATAAACTTTGAAGTTTTTGAATGTTGCAAAAGCTAAAAACAACTTAATGGCTTCTAATCTACTCATAGGTACAAAAGTGTCTGAATAATCAATACCTTCTCTTTGTGCATATCCCTTACATACTAACCTTGCTTTATTCCTTACTACTATACCATCTTCATTCATCTTGTTTCTAAATATCCACTTTGTTCCAATCACATTCTTATCACTAGGTCTTGGGACCAATTCCCAAGTATCATTCTTAATAATCTGATTTAGTTCTTCTTTCATAGCATCATGCCAATATGAATCATTACATTCATCTTCAACACTTAGAGGTTCAATATGAGATAGTAGACATACCACTTCATTGCTTGTTGAATTCTTTGCTTTTTATCTTGTTGTGACTTTGCTGCTCTGATCTCCAATGATGTCATCCTTAGAGTGATATCTAGATGTATACTTTAGGTGATACTAAGTCATCTTCCTTCTGAGTTTCTTCTTCACTTGTTTCAAGGTCATTGAACAATACATCAATACTGTCAAAAATTTCTTCAACAACTGTCTCACTAGTGGAAGGTATGGGTTCTTCTTCAATCATTGATGAGTATTCATGATATCTTTATTGAACCATAAAATTTTCATCAATCTTGACATGAGAAATTTCAATGATATTTTTCAATCTTAAATTAAAGCATATGTAAGCTTTTCTTTTAGTAGAGTAACTAAGGAAAATACCTTCATCACTTCTTGCATCAAACTTTCCTACTGCTTCATCTCTCTTGATGTAGCACTTGCTTCCAAATATTCTAAATTATTTTACTATGGGAACATTACCAAACCATAGCTCATAAGGTGTCTTGTCCATGCCAGGCCTTAATTATATTCTATTAATTATATAGACTATTGTATTGACCACATCTCTCCAATAGGTGTGTGCAACTTTTCCTTCAATCATGATGGTGTGCATTGTATCAAGGATGATCCTATTCCTTCTCTCTACAATCCCATTCTACTGAAGGGTTCTAGGTGCACTCAAGTGTCTCTTTATGCCATGTTCTTCATAGTACTCATAGAATCTGTCAGATGTGAATTCCCCTTCTCTATCCGACCTTAGACATTTTATCTTTAGTCCAAATTCATTCTCAACCTTAGCTTTGAATATTTTGAACTTCTCAAATGCTTCTAACTTATGTTTCAAGAACACAACCCACATCATTCTAGAATAATCATTTACAAACAAAATGAAATACCTTTCACCATACTATGATCTTGTTTGAGTTGGTCCACATAGGTCTGTATGAATTAGATCCAACTTGTTCTCTACTAAATTATGCTTTCTTTTTAATGAATTTCTCACATGCTTTCCCATCACACATTCCCTGTAAATAGTATCAACCAGTTTTTCTATGCTAGGTAGGTCTCTTACTACCTTAACATTACTAATCTTTACTATGTTATCAAAATTGATATGACATAGTCTTTTTTTCCATAGCCAACTATCATCTACTTTAGCAACAAAACAACTTTCTTTTGGATTAAGCTAAAAAACATTACCTTTAGTCTTTGATCTTGATGCAATCATTTCTCCTTCCTTGTTGTTAATGATGCACTTGTTTCCATTGAACTCCAACCTGTAACCTTTTTCAAGTAACTTCCCAACACTTAGTAGGTTATGTTTCGAACCATCAACATAAAGAACATCATCAGTTCTATTCTTTCCATCCAAGGTGATGGCTCCCCTGCCAATTGTGGGTTTAGGAGTGTTATCTCCAAATCTAACTATGCCTCCTTTGTATCTATCCAAGTGAACAAATATATCTTTTTCTCATGTCATGTGATGTGAACAACCACTATCAATGATCCAATCTATCTTGATGTCAGCTTGTGAAATTAGTGCTAACTCTTGTGAATTCTTTTCATCTTCAAGAGCAATGAATCCAATTTCTTCTTCTGTTGATTCTTCTTCTGATACTCCATCTCCGGCATAATAGCATTCCTTTGTATACTTAGGCTTGAAGTTATTCTTGAACTTTTTAACTCTTGTAGGACACTTAGATGCAAAGTGACCAATCTTATTACATGAAAAGCATTTGAATGGTAATTGACCTTCATATTTTCCTTTTCCTTTCTTTTCTCTTTTAGCAATCATAGCAATGAAATAATCTAGAGCTTTTTCTTCATCATCATCATCAAAATTACCAGAGGTGTTCAAGGATTTCTTACCATGGACCAAAGCTTTGAAGGTTGTCTCAATTTTAGGCTCTATCTTCAAACTTGATAACTCAAATGCAGAAATCCTGCTGATTAAAGTTTCTCTTTTGAAGTTTTCTGAAAATTGCATAGTCTCATCAAAGATATTTATCTTGCTCTCATATTTTGGTGTCAATGTAGTCATCAGTTTATCCATGATGTCTTCTAAAATTTCTCCACCATTATTTCTAATTCTAGCAACTGCTTCATTAATCCTTTGATTGTAGGCTCTTATGTTCTCTTTGGGTAGCATCTCCAATGTATTGTACTTTTTCTACCATGTCTTTATGTGCATATTCTTTTCTTATTTATCTCCTCCAAAAATGTCTTCTAGGTGCTTCCATATCTTGTATGTTGTGTCTACTTTCTTTATCTTTGAAAACTTACTATCAAATAGGGCACTAATAAGGGCTTCTTTTGCTATTGCATTCTAATGAAACAAATCCTTCTACTTACTAGTAGCATCATCCTTTGCAAGATCCTCTAGAGAGGGGATCTGAACTTCTTTGATAGCCACTTCAAAAACTTGAAAAGCAATGCACTGCAAATGTGTCATCATCTTGTTCTTCCAATCAAGATAATTCTCTCCATCAAACTTAGGACTATTTTTTCTAAAGAATTCCATCTGATCAACCTCAAGCTGTTAAACTTTCTCTCTGAGGCACTTGGCTCTAATACCAGTTATTAGGAATAGTCCGAAGGAGATAACTGAGAGGGAGGGAGTGAATCAATTATCTACAAGTTTCAATTCTTTATCTAATTAAGTATATTTAAACATTAAGCATAAACACAATGAAAGAACACTTGAACACAACACCAATATTTTGGTTATGAGGAAACCCAAATAGGTAAAAACCTCGATGGGAATTGACACCCACTAATAATCTACACTAGTGTTTTATTATCCTTGTTATAAGATCCTTAACCATGTTAGGAGTTGTCTTTACAATGTATTTAGTATAGTGACCTGGTTAAGGGTTAGTCCCTATTAGGAGTCTTTTACAATTAACCCTATTAGGGGTGAGGATGCACTGTTCGAGAGCACACTACTCAAAGGGGTGAAGGCTACAACCTTTTGAATAACAAACAAACACTATATCTAGATCTTAGTGAGCCATTCTTTGACCTATTTTCTAGATCAGTTCCAATGTATATCATAGACTCTTTACTTGGTCACATAGACCTTTTACTGATGGCTCAACACTTTGCACTCTCTGCTCTACTCTTCACAATCAACTCTAAACCATACCTTAGCAATCACAAATGACTGCCTATAAATATCTTTCCTCTAAATGATATAATCAAGTTGGCCTATTAGAACCACCTTGAAATTATATTAGAGAAACCATAACACATTCCAATAATAATTCTGTCGGCTCTACTAAGCATGCATCAGAAACTGGGACCTATCTAAATGAATAAGTGTAGATGCACACTACACAATATCAGCTCTACCAAATTAACTGAAACTTTCTCCTCAAGCTAAATTACATCATGAGCTCTTAACCAAACATTATTAACTCTTATCTAATCTCTAATCCAAGGGCACATACTATAATGATAGGTGCAACTCCTGAACCAATATAATCTCTGTCGGCTCTTTTGAATAAACACAAGAAACTACTACTTGTGAATAGTGACTACATAACTTCACTTCTAGTGATCATAAAACTATGCATCCATGAATGTAACATCACTAACATGTCTCCATCACTTATCCAAAGGTGCAAGGCTCCATGATGATTGTATGGACAATAACTCATAGAACATTGTCTGTGACTCTATTAGGAACACAGCTAACACATGCTACTATATAACTGTCTCTACTAACAATTAACCTCTACATCTAGTATATCATGTTGATAACATGTCCATGCTTCATATACTCAAGGCTTTCTACATGAGTCTTCCATGCATGCTACTTACCATATGTTGTCATCAATGACAAACATACAGTCAGCACTAGCTTGCTGAAAAATCTCCAACAAGTTTATCCTCTTCTCCATGAATCTCATCTTCATGTTCATGTTAGAATAACAATGTCCTAATCAACTAAGACGGGGATGAATCATTTGATACCAATAATGAATACTTTAAACAAATTCAAACTTATTGTTGAAAACAAAATACTAATCTGAAAAGTAAATGCAGCAATAATACACATACACATGAACACTGAGACTTGTTCTCAAGGAAAACCCTATTAAAGGGAAAAAAAACCCCATGGGGATGGTACCCATAAATATCTACACTATGAGTATAATAACTATCTTTTAAGAGTTCTAACCCTATTAGGAGTTGATTATTACAATAGGCAGGTCATGGTTAAAGGACATACCCTGCTAGAAGTCTTTTACAATGTGATCCATGTTGAGGAATCAACCCTGCTAAGATTCCAGCCTTTCTAGAGGCAATAACCCTATTAGAGGTGCATAATAGATCAACTTGATCAAGATATTTGATAGTTAAAGCCACCTTCAGGTTCTCCAAATGTCACAACTTCAAGGGTAAGACAATTTTGATCTGAAACTACTTCCAGCACTCAACCACTACCAAGAAAGCTCCATCTTGTGCCCAAATCCACAACTATTATTCTCCAAACAATAACCAATGTAGCCTCAATCTTGCATTCACCTCTACAATTTCCATATATAGTTTCTTACAATCTCTCCTATTAATTTTCCAAGGATCTCAATCCTTATATACAAGTTACAACAATTAAATTTGGGTCGGCCTACATAGGATAAATCCTATTTACAAAATACAAATAGACCCATGATAAGATGCACATGGCACCTCTTACACTATTATAGCATAATAATTACATCAATTAATCATCCAGATTCATAAATCAATCTCGCTCATCAAATTACTTGAAATGTGTTCCTAGTTGTCTTCCAAATAGGTCTTTACCAATGCACACACCATAGTTAACATCACATGTATGATAAAAACTCAATATTATTGCAATAATATCTCCAGCCAGTGTCCAACATGAACTATTTTCACTCAGCATGACTTAAACAATCATGAATTCTATCCACAAAGTTATGCAATCAACTCTATGAAAATTACAGTTTCCATCTCCTGAAAAACATTCATCAGTAAATCAACCATAACTATGTCATATCAATTCATAATAATGTGTGATCACAACCAATGACCCAAGACATCATGTATATTCCCCATATAAGTTTGCACGTGCTAATTCATTGTATTGTGTTTGTACAATTCTCTGCAACCTATTTGCAAGCTTCTCTGAATAACCAGTTAGTAATATATATTGTCATCAATGAAAAACACTGAGTGCTAGCATCTAGAAATTATTCCAACAATCTCCCAAACATATTGGAATGCAATAATTCCAATCCAACTTCCAACAGCTCAAAGGTGAGCATGACTAGTGATGACTTGTAGATATGAGCTAGATGCTTGATGGGAAATTCCCCTTTTTTCTATGTTGACCCTTTCACCTTTTTATAACCACTAGAGGTCAACTCTAATGGTTTATTTCCTACCATGGAGGTATCCTCTTGTTGCATATCATGGCCTTCAGGTCTTGAAGTCTCTTATTTGAGGTCAACAAATGCACAAATAGAATTGAATTCACTCAGAAAGTCATCCTCGGCATTGATTTCCTCTAGGATTCCCTTAAGGTTGAAATATTCTTGTATAACATAGCTTGGTAGAATAAGAAACTCTTTTTCCTAAACTATTCTCTTTACTATGTTTCCAGTGCTTTTCTTGATCTCCTCCATATCAATGAAGAAGGGAAGTTCCTCAAAAAGAGGGACATAATCTTCCTCCTCTTTTTTGTCTTCCTTGTTCCATGCTTTTAAAGAGGTTTGTTGGGGAAAAACCTTCTCAATATCCTCTTGCAAATCATCCTCTACTTCTCTCCTTTTCTCCCTCTTCCTCTGAAGTCATTTTCTCTGACCTATGAGTAAATGGGACCTCATGGTCAGATGGATCTACATCTTTCAGCCATATTGTCCTTTCTTCTCTAGCAGAAACATGCATTGCAAGGAACTGCTCTTGTTACATTCTAAGGACATCATCTTGCTACTGCAACATGTAATCTTGATAATCAATCTCTTATCATTGATGATGATATTCTTTCTCCTCCTCAATATCTTTCAACTATGCTTGGATATTTATCAACATCTCCTTATAGTTGATTTATTCTTGACTTGCCATGTTATGGTTGTGGATGGGAGGGTAAGCATGTTGATAGGATTTAAAGGGAACCTCCTGTGACTGGCGGTAATATGTGGGAGTAGGAAGCTAGTAGGAATCATGAATTGGCTCATAGGTAAGTATGGCAGGGGAATATGGAGTAAAAATATGAGCACTCCTGGCCTGATATTATTGGTAGAGGGGCGCAATACTTGAATTTTTATGAAAAGGAGGGGTAAAAAAAATTTCTTCGTAATATCCTCTATTTCAATGCAAGGGAAGGGGAATGTCATACTAATGAGATATCAAAAGTGGAAAAGGGAAAGGCTGCACTAGGTAATTTGGCTCGTACCATTAGAATTTGCCCAAAATGTTGGCTACAAAGTTGTCAAGTGCTTAGAATCTACCTCTTGAAGGTTGAATACACTGAAGAATGCACCAAATATTAAGCTATTAAATCTTTGTCCCACTAGGTGTACCAAGAAAAATTTTGATCCCAGATCTAAACTCCCACCTAAATGAGGGCAGTCTAGAAGCTTTGTAGGATTGGGATAGGAATTACACCCTTCAAAGCAATCTCTAGGATTTTACAGAAGCTGGCTCTTCTCTAGGTGGATTTGGGAAAGGGGAAGGAGCTAGAACAAAATTGAGCCAATGTGCCAAAGATTTTGAAACCCTTTGAGCTCATGTGAGCAATAATGAGGATATTATTCCTTAAAAATGAGCATAGAATGTCAGAGACTCTTCATTATTGGAAAGAGAATACAATGGAAAGATCTTGGACACATGTGAAAGAATTCATATCTTCCCATGAGAAGCACCTATTAAGGCTCACATTGAAAACATTTAAGGTGTGAACCTAGGTGAACATAATACATGATTCCAGAAACACTCCACAAGATACACAATAGAAACTAATCCAAACTAAAGAAACGCATGAAGAAACTCAGCAAATGAAAAAGTAGAAAAAAGGGAATAAAATATTTTTGGTTTATGCAAGATTTCCAATAACCAAAGATTTTGTTGTATCAAACACCCAGGGTTATTGAAAAAAAATCCTTTCACTTTCCTAGGGATAAAGGAAAACCAAGATGGTCAACCTCATTATCCATGGAGAATATTCAACTAGTTTATCTTTCAATTTCATAAGATACTCCTTATACTATTTACCTCTTGTACTTCTACCAATTATACTATCTAAAATATCTTCTATCTCATCTGTTCTCTTCTTAGGATACTATTGTTCAACATTTGATCCATCAGGTTCACCAAAATCTATTACATGATACCCATATAAATCTATTACATTGAATTAGGTGATATGTCCATGTCATCTAACTCTACTTCATATACATTAATTGAATCAAACCTCCTCAAGATATTACATGGTTCAAACTTCCTCATCTTTAGCTTTTTATATGTTCCAATTGGAAATCTACCCTTCTTTAAATAAACCATCACTTCATCTCTTGCTGCAAATTCCTTATGTCTCCTATTCATATCTTTTCTTTTATTATACTTTTGATGCATCTTCTCCAAATTTTGTCTAACTTCATCATGAAATTACTTCACAACCTCTACAAATTCTTCTCCTTTTACACTCCCCTTAACCTCTTGACTAATATTCCTTAACTCTAATACTCCTTTAGGATTCATGTTTGTAATTATTTCAAATGGTGTCTTCCATGTACTCCTATTCACTAAATTGTTATATGCAAACTCTGCTTATGCTAGGATTAAATCACAATTCTCAGTCTTCTCTCCAACCAAACACCTTAACAAGTTTCCCAAACTCCTATTTACTACCTATGTTTTTTCATCTTTCTGTGGATGAAATGTAGAACTAAACTTCAATCAGTAATCATCTTCTTCCAAAGTGTCCCCCAAAAATAACCAATAAACTTACTATCCCAGTCTGATTACACTTTTGTTTTAAAGAACATGAGAGGAAAATATAATAGGGTTACAAAACCCCTCATCAGGAGGCATATTTTGTTGACAAAGATGTAGATTGGAGTTTTTGGGTTCAAGGAACTCAAGAGTTTGTATCCTAAGGATCTTGATTTTTGTGAGGCTTAGAGAGGTTGCATAGAACCTATTGCTCTAGATAGGACCAGATGTTGAATTTATAATCCAAGATGGTATGTTATTTAAAGGTATCCAATTATACTCTTAGGTAACCCATGCAACCTCACAACTTCTCTAAAAATCAAATTTTATACATGTACTACATCTATACTCTTCTTACAAGGAATGAAATGTGACATCATAGAAAATCTATCCACTACCACAAATATAGAATCATTACCTCTCAAGGTCTTAGGTAGTACAAGTACAAATTCCATGCTAATATCTTCCCATGGTCTAGTTGGTAACGGGAAAAGTGTATCCAATCCAATTTTTTGACTGCTCCATTTGGAAACTTAACAAATTTTATAACTCTAAACAAATTTCATTACATGCTTATGAATTTAAGGCCAAAAATAATTCTCACTAACAAAAGCCACTATCTTGTAAATACCAAAGTGTCTAGCTAATCCTCCATAATGCTTTTCTTTAATCATATTATCCCTCATTGAACTCGTAGGAATACAAAACTAAGATCCTTTGAATAACATACCTTCTTGAATGAAATAATCCAACCATTTTCTTTGATCTATTGTAACAAGTTCTTTGCAAGCTCTCCAAGGTTCTACAAAATCAAATTCATCCTCATAGAAGGTCTTCAACTAATCAAATCCTAACACTGCAACTTTCATCTCTATCAAAAGATTCCTTCTTCTACTCAAGGAATCAGTAACCTTATTTGACTTACCACTCCTATATTTCAACACAAATGTATAGAACTACAAGAATCTAGCCCATCTCATATGTCTCTGGTTCAAATTACACTAACTGTTCAAATATTGAAATTCTTGATGATTGGTATATAACACAAGTTCCTTAGGAAATGTAAGTAATGTCTCCACTTCTTCAAAGCTTGAGCTATGGCATAAATTTCTTGATCATAAACTTAATATCTTCTCTTGGTATCATTCAACTTTCCACTAAAATAAGCAATAGGCTACCCTCTTCAATTAACATTTCTCCAATTGTATCCCTACTTGCACCACAAACCACTTGAAATACCTTATTTAAATTAGATAAATCTAACATAGATTGTTCAGTTACCTTTTGTTTTAGTAATTCAAAACTCCTTTGTTCTCCATGTGTGTCTACTTGAATTTTTTCCTATCCCCTCTCATTGTCTTAGTTATAGGATTACAAACTGAATAAAAATTCCTAATGAAATTTTGGTAGAAACTATCCAATCCATAATATATTTGTACCTCTCCAACACTTTTAGGTGTAGGACACTCAATAATTTCTTTAACCTTCTCAGGATCCATCTTCAATCCATCTACTGAGATCACAAAACCCAAGTACACTATTTCCTCTTTCATGAAAGAACATTTCTTGATGTTTATCAACAACTTCTCTTCCCTTAATCTTTGCAACACTTGTCTCAGATGCAACAAATGATCCTCCTTGATTTTGCTAACAATTAGAATGTCCTCAAGGTAAACAATCACAAACTTACACAATAATTTCTTCAATACTTCATTCATCAACCTCATGAAAGTACTCGATGAATTGGTCAGTCCAAAAGGAATCACTAACCACTCATAAAATCCTTTATTTTTCATTAATGTTGTCTTCCACTAATCACCTTCCTTGATTATGATCTAATGATAACAACTCTTCAAAAAAATATTTTTGAAATACTTTTCTCCACTAAAACAATCTATTATATCATCAATCCTAGGTAAAGGAAACCTATACTTTACTATGATCTTATTAATAGCTCTTGAATTAGTACACATCCTCCATTATCCTCTCTTTTTAGGTGATAAAATTGTAGGCACTACACAAGGACACAATCTTTGTTTGATCAAACCTTTATTTAGAAATTCTTTCACTTTCCTATTCAACTATTCATTCTCTGCAAGTGTCATCCAATGTGCTTCTTTATTAGAAAAACTAGCTCCAGGGATTAGATCCATGTAATGACTAATACTCCTCATAGGTGGCAATCCCTCAGGAAAATTATCTAAGATTATGTATTCATATTATGTGAGTAACTCTTGTATCTCCTTTGGTTGTTCCCCTTTTAAATATAAATCATACTTCTTAGGGATCAAAGCATAACACATACTATCACTTTTAAAATCATCCAATAATTTCCTTCCTTTAACCAAGAAAACTCTAACACTGGTATAGATTTCATTCTTATCTTTCTCTATCAAAGGTAACAATACTTGTTTCCTCCCATTTGCAACAATAGTATACCTAGTCCTTCTTCCATCATGAAAATATTGTCTATCATACTGCCATGTCTACCCAACAATATATGACACACATCCATAGGCATAATATCACAAAGAACTTCATCATGATAATCACCTATCTTCAATTTTACCAAACATTGTTCACTTAGCAATATCTTATGATCATCCTTGATCCATGCAATCTGATAAGGCTTTGGATGCTTCAACCTTGGTAACTATAACTTGTCCACCAACTCTTCCAAAGATAAGTTATCTGAACTACCACTATCAATGATCACTTTGCAACATTTTTCTTCAACTTTGCATCTGGTCTTGAACAAACTCTTCCTCAAAAACTCTTCTTGGTTTGTCTCCTCGCGACATAAGGCTTTTCTCACCATTAGGGATTCTCCATTCTCTAGTTGATTCAAGGATTTTTTAGATGTCTCCTCCACATAAGTAAATCTATTTTTAGTCTCATTCCTCTTTCTTGAATTCACTTGGGTGCATTCAAAGGTTATGTGTCCTCCACATTTAAAAAAGGTTCCTTTAAACACTTTTTTTCATATTTTCTATAATTACTCAATCCTTCTCCTCTATGGAAACTCCTATCATCTCTTTAGTATGAACTTTCTATTAGTCCTGAGATCATATTACTAAGAGGGGGGTGAATCAGTAATCGACCAATTATTCAATGTTTTAACCTCTTAAACTTTACAACAACATTCACAAGATTAATTTAATAGAAGAAAATGAAAATCATAACCATAAGCACATCCACATAACAATAAACATTCGACACAAAGATTTATCTCATGGAAACCTAATTTGGGAGAAAACCATGGTGGGAATTAGTACCCACTAAATGATGTACTCTTCTAAAGTAGGTCCTATGAGGATCTTAACCATGTTAGGAATTTACAATAGTATTGTTAGGTGTTACTCAGTTAAGGGATTTACCTTAGGCCTGTTAGGACCTTTACCCTATTAAGAGTAGTCTTGTCAGAGGACTTAAGACACAAGATAATGTGCCACCCTGTTAAAGGATTTACATTAAGGACCTGCTAGGATCCACCTAATTAAGGGATTTTTTACTTTTTCAACTATTAGGGAGCAACAAAAAGAATTCAATCTATAGAATATAACTACCTCTACTTGATTAGATCCACTAAATCATGAAATCTCTTCACAATACACTTAACTTTGTCTTATCTTGATCGCAACTCCCACTTTACAAATGTACTTTCCCAACACACTATCAACACACTTAACTTCCAACTTCATCCATTACATACTAAACTAGTAAGTCCACTATCTTAATCAAGCCCTAAATATGAAATAGATTTGAATTTTAAATATCTTGCTTAGATCTAATGAGCCACAAAACAAAATTTAATGTACAAAATAATTTTCCAAGACCGCATCAGCCTATACAATAAATTAGATCTAATTCTGTGTCAAGGGTTCAAACATGTTTTTACTAAACAAATGCTTCCTCTAGAATCTTCTACACATGATAGCATCGAACAATGTGATACCAAATCATCACCTCCAATCACAAAGATGGCACCAAATCATGACTAACTTAGTTGATCCCACTACAGCCTCAACATTGATCATCACTCAAAGATTCATCAATTGTTACTCAAGAACACAAATAATTTAACCTATTAACAACTCTACTTTTGCTCATTGATCACCCATCCTACATACCGGTCACTCAAATTAGTTGTGGTTGCAACCATAGCTTCTACATACTATCAATAGCATTCTTCTGTGACCACACTAGATAAGTCATCATAGATTTGACAAACCAATCAAATCACCTATCACCTATCACTAATTGTTCTAACAGTTGCACTGATAACCTTAATCTAATCATAACTTTATTACCGGTCTACATGAATAGTAGTGGTCATGCATTTAACATTCAAATACATCCCCAAGTCTCTCATAAGAATCGCTACAAGTGAAACTCATCACAACACCTTGATCAATTACAAGCATCAAGTCATCCTAGGAAAGATTACATTCTCAAAGAATAGGAAAATGTATTACATTATAGGTTAGGACCTAAATCATAAGAATCATGCACAACTACATGAAACATAAGGTGCAATCCAACAAGAAGGTCAGCCAAAAGTAAAGTAACATTGAGAGATGAACCATGAAGCTTCATCAATCAGGAAAATCCTTCGCATGATCTGAAAACACAAACTAGTCACAAAATGTGAAGAATAATGAAGTCCCACCAAGAATCCATGATATCTCATACACGAAGAAACCAATTGAGGTGTGAACCTAGGTGAAGGTAAAACTTGATGCAAGGAACACTCCACATAGTGCACAATAGAAACTGATCCAAACTAAGGGAACACATGAAGAAACCTAGCGACTGACAAACTGGAAAATAGGGAATAAAATGTTTTTGGTTTATGTAAGATTTCCAAGAACCCAAGATGCACTCCTACTTTATATTGTTGTGTTTATTAACGTTGAACTAGTAATTGTGAAAAAAACAAAAAATTAATTTTACATATATGGTTACAGTGTTTCTATGTATGTGTGTGGAAATTTACCAATGAAAGTTTCCTTTTATGTGGGATTTTGATTTGTGATGTAAAAGGGTTAATATGGGTGCATTGAAATTCATTGTTACAAAGTATGAAGATATATAACCAGTGGTCTTCCTTTTATTATCAAACCTATAATGACTAATTCTACAACCTAAATACCATTGTTGAGAGTACATAGAGGTTTGTTTTGAACTTCTAACACTATTCCAAGTCATTATGTAGTAATGCATGCCTTAGCAAGTCTCTATGTGAGATTTAACATTGAGTAATACTTCTATTGTATATGTTCATATTGGATTTTAGTGTTTCCATATATTAGACTGAACATTTAGCATTTTAAAAGTTACTTACACAAAGGAATAAATTGTATACACAATGTTTTTGAATTAGTTGTCACAATGGTTAAAGTGTCTTATATATAAGAGGTGATTGGAAGTAGGTGAGAAGTATAAGATGGTTTTATTTTTATTATATGATTTCATGTTATGGAGATGATATTGTCCAATGTTAAATATTCATGGATTGTATATTGGTTGGTAATGATAAATTCTATAATGGTTACATGTGAAAACTGTAATACCCCAAAAATGGGCTATAAGTTCATTAACCTCCTACATCTTCAAATTGAATGAAATCCACATCAAAGTCCTAACCAAAGGCACATCTGAACATCATCGAATCCTAATTGATTATCATAAATTCTGCATTGGGGAATATTCCTAGCAATATTCCTATTTATCATAATTATCTTTAATTTAATGATTATTTGGCGATAAATCCTATTTATCCTAAAGTTTGATTAATTGAATATTCTCAATATTTAATTAATTAGATTTAATTATGCCACTTAATTTTTTAATTGAATTTATTCCTAAAATTGTATTATTTAATTTTGACAATAAATCCAAAATCCTATGAATAATTGATTAAATTCTTATTTAATTAATTAAAGCAAGTTGTCAATTTTAATAATATTGTTTTTGAATAAAAGTTTGATTAAATGATTGATTAACCCATAAATCAATTATTTTATTTTTCAAAATTAGTTAAGTTGGAAATAAATCACTTTATTATTAAATTAATTCATATTAAAACATGCACAATCACAAAATTAGACAACTATCAATTATTAATTAAATCTAAACTCTATTTTGAGTTAAACTCTGCTTTTGCATGTTTTTGTGAGTTGATTATCCTTTATTTAAAAATAACTCAAAAATCAACCTGAGTTATTTTGAGTGATTTATGGCTTTTTTTCATGCACCTCCAAAGCCCTAGATTTCTATAAATTAAGGCTTCAGCTCTTCATTTGAGATCCATCCATCCACGAATTGCACACTCACGCTGTCAAATTAGAGACTGAAGAATCGATCTTGAGAATTTGAGTTGTGAGATTTTCATTGTTTTTGCATAGTATCCATATCATTTAGAATATTATTGTTAGATCATTTTAGCATATCAATTCTCATATTAGCATACATTCATATCAAGTTTTCATTATCATAATTGCATAGAAAAACCAAAAAAATAGATTAATTGCATTCAATTTCATATCTAGATCTTCCATTCAAATCCTTCATTTAGGTGTCGTCAAGGTCATTGATCTTGGTATAATTTGAGAATACATACTCGCACCTACTAAAAGGCAGTAAATCACCTGGTTAGTTTAGTTTTTCATTTATTGCATGATTTCAATTTCAGCTAACCTCTAATGTTTTACTGAAGTGTTGTGTCTACAGATCAGGTACAAAATTCACACACATATTTCTGGCACCCACCGTGGGGCCCTAAAATAGGTTTCCCTTCAAATTTTATCAATTTCTATCATTTTCTTATCTTTTTATGTTCCCAGCTACAATTTTTACTCTGTGTCCATACAATTTTCATATGAGTTTTGTCAGAAACTCATACCAGGAGATACCCACTATCGTACGACAGTTGATTTGATCAAGGATCGCACAAGCAAAAATCTAGTGTCATTTGGAAGCTCGATTGTCATATGATCCGATACCCATTATCGTACGAGCTTCTAGATTATCATCTGGGAGGTAACCCACTATCGTACGAGTTTCAATGCCAGGGTTCAATTGTCATTTCATTTTTTTAGGTAGTTTGTCAGATTTGGTTTTCAGATTTTGATTAAAAGCTAACCCTAACAATTGAAATTCTCTATTTTTTATTGATTTTCACTGGTTTTTTATTGGAAAAAGTGCAAGAATTGCTAAAAATAGGTAAGAATATACTAAGCACATTGTGAGGAATTAAGGTAACCTTCTCAGCTGATAACATTTTGATTTGGATTAAAATGAACATCTTGCATGTCTAGCTTGAGTGCCTTTCTTTTCCATATCACACATTTCATTTGGGCTCTAAAAATGAACATAGATTTTCTTTCAGCATCTTTGTTACACATAGTAAATAGGCCCTATGAACACTATTCATGACTCTTGAGAGAGTGAGTTTCCAATGAAAGTCTTCTCAATGAAGGAACCCTTGTAGGTAGGGAGGATACTGAGGGCATCTCACGTTCTACTAGATCCGTGTCTTCAACTTTTGATTGATACATTCTCTCTCTGAAGAGGTTGATAGATCATAAGGGGTTGACATCATAGATCTTTGTGAGATAATCTTGGTCTTAGCGTGTCGGATTTATCTATCTACTTTGTTTTGGTGAAGTGAAGAGGCTAGGAGATTATGCTCTACTTCCTTTTTGGATAGTACTAGAAACCCAGATCCTTGAATATGATCTAGTCCCCATGTGGTATATCATGTGAGTCACCTTTAGAGAGGGTTAACTGTAGTGGACATTCCCTTAATTAGGTCAACCATGTTGATGGAACCTCAAGCGGTAATAGCCATTTTCACCGTGGTAGTGACAGCCACTATATAAATGTCCTTCTGGAAGAAATCTTCACAAGTGTGGTTCATTGTTGGGTTATCAGATCTCCCTAGCAGCTCCTAATTGATTAAATTCTTAGACTGTGTCAAAACCCTGGTGCATCAGGATTGGAGTTCACCCCTTTGGATCATAAAAGTTGCAGAGTCAGACCATTACTAAAAACCCTAGTGAGGCCAAATTTTCATTTTCTAGGAATATGTGCGTTATTGCAAAACTTTTTGGAACATACACAATTAGCAATTCTAAGGATTAGCACAAGTAAGTCACTTGATTGTTCATGCACAAGGTTTCTTTTTCCCTTGTTCATTGTTTTCAAACATGCTTGAAATCACTTGCTTGTTGTTTTACGTGCTTTCTTATCTATCTGGTTACTAAAAATGAACAAATCTGTCACAATCCTCAAATCTAGACATTGAAATTTGCAAACAATCTGAGACTGAAAACCCAAAATTTGCAAAAAATTGAAGTAAAATAACTTTTTGGAGTCAACAGTCATTTGGTAAAGTCAGAAAGTCATACAACTTTCAACTACTGTTGTCTCAGAACCCCCATATTGTCATTTGGTATCAGGTATATTATCGTACGAGTGTTCTTGCCAATCATTTTCAAAAGTCAATTTCCCTATTGTCAACTGTCGTATGAGCTTATCAATTGTCATTTCATGCTATACCCACTATCGTACGAGCCTATAGAGAGTCATTTGAGAAATTTCAAAAAGTTGTCAGAAAGTTGTTAGAATTGCTAGATATCCAGCATTTCTAGCCTATTTCTAGAATCTGTCAAACAAATCACGGTGTCAAGAAAAGAGTAGCAAACTACTGAGAATCCAATCATTTTCCTAAAGTGGCCTTTTGAATCTAATTTAGCCTTCTATTTAATCAATTTGAGTCTTTATGATCTTGTGTCAAAACCTTGTCATAACTATCAATCTTCATTCAATCTTCAAAAATGACTAAGTGTTGCAATATCTTGTCTACTATCTTTTGGGCATCTACCCATACATCCAGGGCATAGTATCCCTCATCTAAGTCAAATCCAAGCTTCAATCAATCAAAACCTTGACAACATTGTGTCATCTGGTCATCTTGATTCAATTCATTCTTCAGTTGTCTTCATCTTATTCTTTTGTTTCACCCAAGGTTAATGGTGGAAACTAGAGCTTCCTCTCACAAGAAATTGGGAGAAGCACTTAACACTGGAACTTTGTCTACTCACATAGGTCCAACTTTCGAGCAACTCTACAATTTTGGTCTTTACGAAGATGACGATGCTAACAACCTTCAATTAAAAATTGGTTACATTCCTCCTTCATCAACACATGAAGGTAATCAACAAACTCCTCCTCAATCTATCCCAAGGAAAAATCCTACCATGTCTCAAGCAGGGACAAACTTTAGCTCTCAAAGAGCTCAATCTCAACATGGTGTAGATCAGGAACCCACACCTGAAGAAATTGCTCAATATCAAAATGATGATAATTTTAAACAAATGATGAAGCATTTCTTGAAAGAGGATAGAGAAGCATACTTTTTACAATTAGCTCATCAAGGAGCTAAACTTCCTCCCAACTTTAATGTTGAAGATATCATTACACATGAGGAAGAAACTCCACTCATAGCTATGATGAAATAGATGCATGCCATTGAAGTAAAACTTAATAACCTTGAGAAAGAAAAGGAACCCAAGGAGTTCTCCATGGAGACCCTATGTCCTTTTCCATTTGACAAAGACTTGTACATGCCACCATTCCCGAAAAGAGTGGAGATGCCAAAATATGATAAGAATGATGGACACTTTGATCCTCAACATCATGTCAAGGAATTTTGTACACAATCTATGGATTTCATGCACAAACCAACCTATCTGATGCATCTCTTTCCTCGATCTCTGGGAGGAGCAGCCATTCATTGGTTCTCTAGATTGCCTTCTACTATCAAAAATTTTGAAGAGTTGATCAAATTGTTCTATCAGCAATACTCCTACAACATTCAACATCTAGTCACCATGATTGATATCTATAATCTCAAGCAATATCCAGGTGAACCATTCTTGACATTTCTCAAAAGATGGAGGAAGAAATTCTCTCTATATGCTAGGCCTATTCCAAAAACTAAGAAACTAGAAATCTTCATCAATAATCTTATCCTAGAAATCAACTACCCTTTACAAATGCAAGATCATACATCTTTTGATAAGATGGTAGACAATGCAATCAAAATTGAAAAAGTACTTGTGAAAAAAGGAGAAATCACACTTCAAAAGGACAAGTATGAATCAAGATCTAGTTCTAAAGACAAGAACAAAAACTGGAACAAGAATAAAGGCATCATCACAAATGGTGTTGTTGATACTATCCATGCCCCATCAAAGGCACCAGCTTTTAATCTAACTATTGGCACCCAAGCCATAAAAGCTTCAGAACAAAAAGTGCCTGGATCATCTCAAAAGAAGCCAGAATACAAATCTCGGTCCTCTGATAATAAACAAAAGTTCACTCCTCTTGGAGAATCTTTAGAATCAGCTATGAGAACTCTTTTGGCTAATAACATCATCTCTTTGCCTGAGATCTGACAATTTGATCCTGATCCTAAACCAAAATGGTGGAGAGAGAATGAATTATGTGATTTCCATCGAGGTAAAGGTCACAAAACTAATAACTTCTTACGCTTGAAACATACTATTCAAGATCTAATTGATAAGGGAGATATCACCATTGACAATCATAAGAGCAATAATGATCATACAGCATTCATAGAACCATTTTTGAAACATGGTCAAGAAGTTTCATCTTCTCAGCCTAATATGGGGGCAAAGGTCAATTATGCTTACCTTGGAAATAATGTTGTTATCAATATGGTTGAACCTTGTCTCTCTGAACATTGCAATGTCATCATAATTGTGCGAAGAGATAGAGATCATCCTTTAGCTAATGCAATTACTTGATCACAAGCTCAGGCACATCTTAATGGACAAAGCCTAGATTCATCAAATGTCCCTAAGATGCCCTTCAATCTTTCTTCCACTTCCAAAGAGAAGGTTGTTTCTAAATCTTCCAATCCTAAAGACATGAGGCCAACATCTTATAGAATTGTTCAAAAACTCCAACACACTAATTTGAAAATCTCCATGTTTGAGTTGCTTTGAATATCTCCAACTCATAGAGCCATTCTAGACAAAGCTTTGCTCGGATCCAATGTTCCTGATGACCTTGATTTGGACAGGTTCCATACTATGGTTGGACATCTTACATCTCCACAATATATTTCCTTTTTAGAGGAAGATGACAACTCCTTGAGTCACCCACATAACCAGCCCTTTCATATAGAAGTCTTGATCCAAAACCATAGAGTCAAATGCGTGTTGATAGATGGGGGTGCTAGCCTAAACATTTGTTCTTACAGCTTGATCACACAATTGGGATTTTCAGAATTGGCTATTGATCCTAGAAAGAAAATAACTATAAAGGCCTATGATGAACAAGAAAGATCTTCTAAAGGCACCATTTTCTTACCTATTAGAGCAGGTCTAGTTATCAGAGATACTATAAGTCAGGTTCTTGATCTACCTTTGGCTTACAACATCCTTCTAGGGAGACCATGGATACATGAGATGAAGGCTATTCCTTCTACATTCCACTAATGCTTGAAATTTCCTTATGAGGGAGTAGAGGTCACTATTCCAGCAGACATATCCACCACTTGCAATACATTGAAGGAAAGTGTAGATAAGCTTGTGCCTAATAACAAAGAATCTTCCATTGAACCAACTACAGAAGCATCCACATCTAAAATGGAAGATCTTGAAAAAGAGGTTAATATCAAAGAAAATAGTATGGGAGAATATACTATGGAGCCAGTCTTATCTTTGACATCTCTCCCTATCTCAACTAAGTCTTATGGCCAATCTTTGAAATAGTCCAAACCAAACTCTAAGGAACCTCTTGAGGCATATAAAAAGAATTTTGTAGCAGAACAAGTCTCCAAGAAAGAATTTGAAGAAGATGAAGCTATGCTTGCCTGGCTATACAAAGATGAACCTAAATATCAAGTTGTTCAAACTAGTGACCCTACAGTATCCAAAATCCCTTCTAAGGCATATGGTCTAGGAGATAAACTGATAGATCAGATGGGATATCTAGGTAAAGGACCTCTAGGAGTCAAAGGACAAGGTCTTGAGGTACCTATCCCACATATTGGTCAAGCAAATAAAGACAAAGTTGGCTTAGGCTTTAAAAAGAAACCCTTCCACCTCAAAGGTAATTGTTCTCATGTCATAGAGTAGATCACACCAGGAGAACCTCTTCTTAAGAAAGAAGAAATAGAACCATCAGATAGTGATTCAGATAGCTCAGAACTCATCCCCTATGAAAATTTTCCTAAAGAGATCAAAGACCTTCTTGATGATAAAGATGATCTAATCAAAAGAATTAATGTAGTAGAAACACAAGAACCTACTATCAATCAAGAGATAGTTGCAACACAAGAACCATCTAATCTTGAAAACAATCAAGAAGAGGAAGGTGGTAGTGATTCTGAGACAGATTCCCATGAGTATGAATTCAAAACAGAATCTGAGGGTAACCCTTCTTGGGGTATTCACCCTGACTTTACTCATGTTCTTAGATTTCCTAGAGGCATAGATGAGGAATCTAATGACTATGAATGGGGATCCATTTTAGAACCAGATGAAGATGAACTTATTACAAAGAAACATGTTGATGTTATTCACCAATATGCACCTGAACCCAATGTAAGTCTAGAGAGAAATGATGAACCTATCAAGTCTAATCCACCTATGGCTGAATTGGACTCCCACAATAACATTGAGCCTATTCACAAATTGAATGTCTTAATTTGTAATATCACCTTTGAACTCAAGCATCAGGTTAGGACCAATGATGATAGATCCATATCCATAAACACTATCTCCCAATCTTTCCCCACTTTGACTATCCAATATCTAGACCTTATTGATCAAACCTCCACAAATCTGAGCCATGGTATTTATACCTTCCTGAATGACTATGCCCTTGCTTGCTACCTCAATGTAGTTGAGCTTATGAGTACTTCCATCAGTGAACCAAGTGTTAGCATGACAGAGTCAGACATCAAGTATCTTAGTCAGAAAAATAAGAATAAAAAGAAAAAGAAAAGGAGTTCTGAGGGTGAAAACCACTTCATGGCAGTCTCAGAACCTACAAAAGTAAAAATAAAAGACATATCAAAAGGTGAAAACCTCTCTGATGTGCCTAAGGATGAGATATTTGATGTCCTTTTGAGTTATTTACAAGATAGATCTCCAGTTCTAATTGAGCCCACTCAATCTGTCAATTTGGGAACAATAGAAGAACCACAATTGATCCATGTAACATAGTCTTTATCAAAAGAAGAGAAGCAAAAATTTACAACATTCCTAATAGAAAAGAAGATCAAATTTGTATGGAAATATTCAGATATGTCAGGGTTGGATCCTAATCTTATAATGCATCACTTATCTATAGCTCCAAATGTCAAACATGTCAAGCAAAAATTGAGAAAGATGCATCCTCATGTTGCACTCTTGGTAAAAGCTGAATTAGAGAAGCTCATAAAAGTTGGATTCATCCAAGTTATTGATTATGCAGAGTGGATCTCTAATATTGCACCTATTTCAAAACTAGATAAATCAATCAGAGTGTGCACATACTTTAGAGATGTAAACAAAGCATGCCCTAAGGATGATTTTCCACTACCTAACATTGATATGATAGTGGACATGACTGTGGGCTTCGAGATGTATTCCTTAATGGATGGTTTTTCTGGATATAATCAAATAAAAATTTTCTCCATAGGATCAAGAGAAAACTAATTTTACATGTGCATGGGGCACCTTCTATTGGAATGTCATGTTGTTTGGGCTAAAAATGTTGGTGCTACATATCAAAGAGCCATGACTTCTATTTTTCATGACATGATGCATAGGACTATGGAGGATTATGTTGATGATACTTTAGCAAAATCTATGATTAGAGCAGAACATCTAGATGACTTGAGAAAGATACAAGATAGAATGGAAAAATTTAGTCTCAAACTAAATCCTAAGAAGTGTGCTTTTGGTGTCACTTCTGGAAAGCTCTTAGGATACATAGTTTCAAAGAAGGGCATTGAATTTGATCTAGCTAAAGTGAAGGCTATCATGGAAATGCAACCTCCAAAGAATATTAGTCAAACGAGGACATTGCAAGGAAGAGTTCAATCTATTAGAAGATTCATATCATAGCTAGCAGACATATCACAACCTTTTACAAAAACATTACATAAAGGTGTGACCTTTGCATGGAATGAAGAATGTGAGAACAACTTTAACCATATCAAGAAGTATCTATCAAATCCACCTATCTTGATGCCTCCTATTCATGGGAAGCCTTTGATCTTATATGTCTCTGCTACAAATACATCACTAGGGGCATTGCTAGCACAACATGATGAGAATAAAAAGGAAAGAGATATATACTATATCAGTAGAACATTGGTTGCATATGAGAAGAACTATTCAATGATTGATAAAGCTTGTCTAGCTATGATCTTTGCATCACAAAAATTGAGACATTACATGTTAGCTCATACCACACATTTGGTAGCAAAGATTGATCCACTCAAGTACCTTCTAATCAAAGCTTCCCTCACAGGTAGATTAGCTAAATGGGTCATGCTCTTAAGTGAAATTGACATTGAATATGTTGAGAGAAAGGCTATCAAAGGATAGGTTATTGCTAATCAATTAGCAGATGCACCTATGATTAATGATACACCAATGCAAATGGAATTTCTAGACTCCTCTATCATGACTCTTTCTTCTAGAGAATGGCAGTTATTCTTTGATGGCTCCTATACATAGAATGGATCAGGAGTAGGCATATTATTCATAACTCCTCAAGGATACTCAATCCCAAAAGCATTCAGATTAAAGTTTCCTTGCACAAACAATATTGTAGAATATGAAGCCCTTTTGAATGGTATGGAAATAGCAATTGAATGGAGAGTAACAGAGCTACACTTTCATGGAGACTCTCAACTTGTTATCCATCAAGTCAATGATGTGTACCAAACTAAAGATGAAAAGATTATTCCTTACAAGAGAATGGTAGATGATCTAAAGAAGTATTTTCTATCTATCACATTTGAGAAAATACCTAGAATAGAGAACAAGGTTGTCGATGCAATGGCAACGCTATCTACTCTATTACAGCAGCCTAAACATGAGCTACACTATGAGTTCCTAGTGGAAGAACTATTTTATCCTGCATATGATTCCCCTGAAACCCACATGATCTGCACTATTGTTGGTCATGATTCATCTAGATATCAAAACCTATTTTCCTATCTCCAAGACCAAATCATTCCCAATACCTTCAACCATCATGAAAAGAGATACCTTATCTGAAATGCCTCCCAATATGTCATCATTGGTCATGTTCTATACAAACAAGGTCTAGATGGTACACTACTTAGATGTTTAGAATGGGAAGAGTCTCAACGTGCATTAGAGGAAGTCCATGATGGTATTTTTGGGTCACACTCAAACGGTTTAACACTAGCTTGAGAACTTATTAGTGTTAGCTTGTGGTGACTAATCAGGAAAGTACTATCCAGGAAAGTACTGTACATTTTTCCTCCCGACCTCGCCGGGGTTCGGGGCCAGGCCGGGCCTCGAGCGGGGGTTTGGGGGCAGCAGCCCCCAAGAGCAGGGGTTCGGGGGTGCAGCCCCTGAGGAAAAATTTTTTGAGGCTGACTACTTTTTCGGCCATTTGGGCCGACTACTTATAACTCATTCTAACCCTAAAGCGGAAAAATATTGTATAATATGGCTTAGGGTTAGGGATTTTTATGATGTATGATTTTAGTACTTGCGGCAGAATTGGGCTGTAAGGGATTACGGATTGTAATCAGGTTGTAATCACTGGATAATAATAATATTGGACTTGCTGTTGGTGGATGTAGCCCAGGGATTGGGTGAACCACGTTAAATCTATGTGTCTTGTGTTCTATTCTGTGTGGTTTATTATTTTCTGATATTAGTTATATTTGCACATAATTGTTATTTCTGCCTTGTTAATCCTAACAAGTGGTATCAAAGTGAGGTTATTTCATTCGTTCTTTCATCTATTCTCTTAAGCAGGTCTCACGAGTTAGTGGGAGAGTCTCTCGGTTAAGTGGGAGAAATGGCAGACGAGGGTAGGCTGAAGGTTGATAAGTTTAATGGGCAGAACTTCCAGTTATGGAAGATGCAAATGGAGGATTATCTCTATCAGAAGGATCTATGGCGGCCATTAGAGGGAGTAGCCAAGAAAGAGCAATCAATGTCTCAGGAGGATTGGGATATTTTGGATAGTAAGGCACTGGGGAGTATTTGTCTATGCCTGGCACAATCGGTGGCATTCAATATTACTGAAGCAAAGACAGCTAAAGATCTGATGGAAACCCTAGCGAAGTTGTATGAAAAGCCTTCAGCTTCAAACAAGGTATTTCTTATGAAGCATTTATTTAATATGAAAATGGTAGAAGGTGGATCAGTTACTGATCATTTGAATGATTTTAATATAGTTACAAGTCAATTAACCTCAGTTAAAATTACTTTTGATGAAGAGGTTAGGGCTCTCTTGATTTTGTGTTCTTTGCCAGAAAGCTGGAATGGCTTGGTAATGGTTGTTAGTAATTCTGTTTCTGGTTCTAATACCCTAAAGTATGATGATGTTATTGGTGTTATATTGAGTGAGGAAATTTGTAGGAAAAGCTCAGGGGCATCCACATCAGGTAGTGTATTGAATATAGAAAGCAGAGGCAGAACAAGAGATAGAGGAAACAACTCTAGAAATCATAGGAAATCAAGAGGAAAATCAAAGGGAAAGAGGTCCGAATCTAAAGGGCCAAATGATTGCTGGTACTGTGGAAAACCAGGTCATAAGAAGAAAGATTTTTGGTCTCGAAAGAAAGATCAAGGAGACAAAAATGATGGAAACAAGGAGGCAAATGTGGTAAGTAACAAATCTGAGGAGGATGCTTTGCTCTTGTCCTTAGAAAGTATTGATGATTCATGGGTTTTAGATTCTGGGGCTTCATTTCATGCTACACCCCATAGAATTTATTTTGTTGATTATGTCCAAGGGGATTTTGGGCTAGTTTATTTGGGAGATAATGAACCCTGTCAGATTGTTGGAAAGGAAAAAATTAAGATTAAGTTGCAGAATGGGAATCATTGGCTACTACAAGAGGTAAGACATGTTCCAAGGCTGAGTAGGAATTTAATTTCAGCAGGGCAACTGGGTGATGAGGGTTGCACAGTTACTTTTAATGATAAAAATTGGAAGGTTTCAAAAGGTTCCTTAGTAGTAGCAAAAGGTGTGAAAGTAGGCACCTTATATCTTTGTACAGGTCATACTGTTCCTTCTACTTTAATTATTTCAGAAGATAATGAATATTCAGGAATAGTGGCTGCAGTTGAGCAGGAAGAACATCAAACTATTGCTGTAGATTCTGACACAGCACTGTGGCACAACAGACTCGGGCACATGAGTGAAAAAGGTATGAAATTACTTCATTCAAAGAAAGTTTTACCTGGTCTGAAATGTGTCAATATGGATTTCTGTGAAAGTTGTGTTTATGGAAAACAAAAGAGAGTTAGTTTTGTGAAGAGTGGGAAGGAAAAGAAAAATGAGAGATTAGAGCTTGTGCATACAGATGTATGGGGACCAGCTCAGGTATCTTCCCTTGGTGGCTCTCTGTATTATGTTACATTTATAGATGATGCAACAAGAAAAGTATGGATTTATTTCCTTAGACAGAAATCTGATGTATTTCAAACTTTTAAGAAATGGAAATGCTTGGTTGAGAATGAGACTGGTAAAAAGTTAAAATGTCTCAGATCTGATAATGGTGGTGAGTATTGCAGCACAGAATTTGAAGAATATTGTTCCTCTAATGGTATTCGTAGGCAAAAAACTATACCAAGGACTCCACAAGAAAATGGAGTGGCTGAACACATGAACAGGACAATAATGGAGCGTGCAAGGAGTATGAGGTTGCATGCTAGGCTGCCCAAAAATATGTGGGCAGAGGCAGTGAACACTGCTATTTATTTAATCAATAGAGGCCCCTCTACTCCTTTGGACTGTGGCATTCCAGAGGAAGCATGGAGTGGTAAGAAGGTGAGTTATTCTTTTCTCAAAACCTTTGGTTGTGAAGCTTTTGCACTTATAGATTCTGAAAATAGAACCAAGCTAGAAGCTAAGTCAAAGAAATGTGTATTTGTTGGGTATGGCATTGATGAATTTGGTTATAGGCTTTGGGATTTTGAAAATCATAAAATTGTAAGAAGCAGGGATGTCATATTCAATGAGAAAGTATTGTACAAAGATCTGTTGCTGCAGCATGAGAAGAAAGAAAATGACTATGTAGTACTGGATGATACTCCACAAGTTCATGTTCCAGTAGTTCCTTATGCTCCGCAACAACAGCAACAACAAATACCACACACCCCAGTGAGTGTTAGATGGTCAACAAGGCTAAGTAGACCTCCAAAAAGATTTTCTCCATCTTTGTATTCTATTCTGTTAACAGATGCTGGTGAACCTGAATGTTATAATGAAGCTGTGCAGGTGGATACAAAGCTTTAGTGGGAGTCTGCAATGACAGATGAAATGGACTCTTTGCTGAAAAATCAGACATGGGATTTATGTAAATTACCTGTAGGTAAAAGGGCTTTACAGAATAAATGGGTTTACAGGATCAAAGAAGAGGATGGAGGTACGAAAAGATTTAAAGCCAGATTAGTCATAAAAGGATTTGCACAGAAACATGGTATTGATTTTGATGAGATATTTTCTCCAGTTGTTAAAATGACTTCTATTCGTACTATTTTAAGTATTGTGGCTACTGAAGATTTGCATTTAGAGCAGCTTGATGTTAAAACAGCCTTTCTTCATGGTGATTTGGATGAAGAAATATATATGGTTCAGCCACAAGGATTTGAGGTCAAGGGTAAGGAGAATTTGGTGTGCAGATTGCAGAAAAGTTTATATGGCTTGAAGCAAGCACCTCGGCAATGGTATATTAAATTTGACACTTTTATGAATGGGCATGGATATAGTCGGTGTCATTCTGACCATTGTGTTTATTTTAAGAGGTTGGATGATGACAGCTACATTATTTTATGTTTATATGTTGATGATATGCTTGTAGCTGGGTCTAACATGGATCACATTAAGGGGTTGAAACAACAGTTAGCAAAATCTTTTGCTATGAAGGATTTGGGGGCAGATAAATAAATCCTTGGAATGAAAATTTGTAGAGATAGGAAAAATAGGAAATTGTCTCTATCTCAGGCTGATTATATTGAGAAGGTGTTGCAACATTTTTCTATGGAAAATGCCAAAGCTGTCAGCACACCTTTGCCTGGTCATTTGAAATTGACTAAGGATATGTGTCCCAAGACACCAGAAGAAGAGACTAAAATGTCTAAGGTACCTTATGCTTCAGCTGTAGGGAGCTTAATGTATGCTATGGTATGTACTAGGCTAGATATTGCACATGCAGTGGGAGTCGTTAGCCGTTATATGAGTAACCCTGGTATTGAGCATTGGAATGCAGTCAAATGGATTCTCAGATATTTGAGAGGCACATCCAGTAAGTGTTTACACTTTGGGGGTTCTACTACTACTGTACAAGGCTATGTTGACTCAGATTTGGCAGGAGATATAGATAGCAGGCGGAGTACTACAGGTTATATATTTACTATTGGTGGGACAGCAGTGAGTTGAATTTTTAGACTACAAAAGGTGGTTGCTTTATCCACTACAGAGGTAGAGTATGTTGCTACTATAGAGGCAGCCAAGGAGATGATATGGCTTCAATTCTTCATGGAAGAATTGGGACATCCACAAAAGGATAATTTTCTACATATAGATAGCCAAAGTGCCATTCATCTTGCAAAGAATTCTGCTTTGCACTCAAAGACAAAACACATACAGTTGTGGTACCATTTCATTCGATCAGTTTTGGATGATGGATAGTTAAGGCTGGAAAAGATTCATACTGATGATAATCCAGCAGATATGTTTACAAAGGTAGTAACAAGGGAGAAGTTGAACTCATGTTCAGCTTCAGTTGGTCTTCTAGACTGACCAAACTAAAGGAACAACTGAGTCCAAGGTGGTTCAATCCAGTGGGTGCCTCATGTGGGTAGCGGTATTGCTACAGGATCAGTCTCCAAGTGGGAGGTTTTTTAGTATAGTGTGGATACTGATCAGTCACCAAGTGGGAGATTGTTAGCTTGTGGTGACTAATCAGGAAAGTACTATCCAGGAAAGTACTATACATTTTTCCTCCCGACCTCGCCGGGGTTCGGGGCCGGGCCAGGCCCTGAGCGGGGGTTTGGGGGCGGCAGCCCCCAAGAGTAGGGGTTCAGGGGCGCAGCCCCTAAGGAAAATTTTTTTTAGGCCGACTACTTTTTTGGCCATTTGGGCCGACTACTTATAACTCATTCTAACCTTAAAGCGGAAAAATATTGTATAATATGGCTTAGGGTTAGGGATTTTTATGATGTATGATTTTAGTACTTGCGGCAGAATTGGGCTGTAAGGGATTACGAATTGTAATCAGGTTGTAATCACTGGATAATAATAATATTGGACTCGCTGTTGGTGGACGTAGCCCAGGGATTGGGTGAACCACGTTAAATCTGTGTGTCTTGTGTTCTATTCTGTGTGGTTTATTATTTTTTGATATTAGTTATATTTGCACATAATTGTTATTTCTGCCTTGTTAATCCTAACAATTAGGGCTGGGTACTATTGGCCTGAAATGGAGAAAGAGTCTATCAATTTTTCTAAGAATTGTCAAAAGTGTCAAGTACATGGCAACCTAATTCATGCTCCAAGGAGAGATCTAATTCCCTTTACTACACAATGGCCTTTTCACCAATGAGCATTTGATCTTATAGGAGCTATACATCCTCATTCTTCTAATGGACATACCCATATAATCATAGCTAAAAATTATTTTACAAAATGGGTAGAAGCAGTCCCTTTGACACAAGCAATTGGAAAACAAATATCAATGTTCATATTGAACTATATTATATGCAGATATGGGATCCCACATTCTATAATCACAAATAATGGTGGACAATTCAAGAACAAAGATCTAGATGATCTATGTGCCAAATTCAAGATCACACAACATTGGTCTTCTATCTACTATCCTCAAGGGAATGGACAAGCAGAGGCTTCTAATAAGAATCTATTGAAAATCTTGCACCGTACAGTTAATAAAATAGGAAGAGACTGGCATTTCATGATCAATCCAACTCTCTAGGCCTACAAAACAAGTATCAAAATGCCTACTGGGGCTACACCTTTCACTTTAGTTTATGGGTCTGAAGTGGTACTACCTATTGAGGTTGAAATCCCATCACTAAGAATCAGAATGCATGGTCTAGTAACTGATGATGACTACAGAGTGTCTAAGTTACAAGAACTTGAACTACTAGATGAGTGCAGACAAGAAGCATATGATCATCTTAGAGTATATCAGAAGAGAATGTCTAGAGGTTACAATAAGAAATTCAAACATAGAGAATTTTAGGTTGGTGATCTAGTCTTGAGAGAGAATCCTAAAAATCAATCACATAGAGAATGCAAGGGGAAGTTTGAACCCAACTAGCTGGGTCCCTTTGTTATCACTACTACTTTTGGCTCTAGTGCCTATCAACTCTCAATGACTAAAGGAGAACAACTCTGAGAACCAATCAACATTCTCCATCTGAAGAAATTATTTGCCTAAGGCATTCAGTGTATGGTAAAATGTCTTGAAAAAATCTTAAAAATCAGAAAAAGTCCTTAAAAAATGAACATCTTGGTGAAAACCTAGCAATGGGTGCCTTGATTATTCACAAAAAAATCAAAAAATATCAAAAGTACAAAAAAATTGAAAAATGAAAAGTACAAAAAAATTGGAAAAAAATGAAAAATACAAAAAAATGAGAAAAATAAAAAAGTGCCTTGGTGAAAACCTGGAAACAGGCACCTTGGTAGAAAAAATAGAATCTCTGCCAAGATGATGAAAACCCAGCAAATGGGTGCCACTTGTTCAAAATGCTCCATCTATCAGCATGATCTTGGTCCTTCCCAGCTTTCAGTCTTGCTTTAGTTTGTACATATTTCCCCATTTGTTTCTACATTCCTATTTTCAATAAGTCGATCTATACACCAATTGGCTCAAACATTTGTATCCTATCAATGCTTAACACTTGGGGGCAATCAAAGTCATATCTTATGGCCTCCAATGTATCTTAGATGTATCATATCTAGTTAGAGTCCTTTGAAGCTTCATCCGAGTCAGTCAGTTTGTCTTGTCTCCAGAAAGGATTTTGCATCTACAACAATGCAATCAATCAAACACAAACTGAAAAAAATCTGTGCTTTTTTTTACATGCTTTTATCTCCTTGTATGCTTATTGATTCACATTGAGATTTTTTTATATTATGTTCCCTCGAACTCTTTGATGATGTCCTTTATAGGATTTAGAGAGTGATGACTGGGGGCATAATCTTTTCTTTGTCTTCTATTTGTATGTGAAAATCTAACAACTTTGGATATTCTAGATTGAAATGGTGTCTGACTGTAAGAACCTCTATCTCAAATTGGATGGCCATGCATACCTCGACCATTGATACCCAAAAAATTCAAGGAAGTTTGATCTAACTATTATCTTTTTTTGAGGGAGTTCTTTCTCCTATTGTGAACTGCGATCTTACCTAAGGATGTGAATGATAAAGGGTCACTATGAGTAATTCACATTGGATTTAGAATGATCTCTTGACTATTTGATGTGTTTGTACCACAAGGTGTATTTTGGTCATCATGATGTTTATGTTTTGATGCTTATACAAATTGCTATATCAAAATGGACATGATATTCAGGTCATCCTGGCATTTATGCCTTGGTGCTTATATCTAATCTGACGTTCCGAAAATAAAATCAATATTCATATATCCATGGTTTCATAATCAGTGGGTGTTGTATTTATTCCTACACATACAAATCAATATTCATGTCTATGGTTTCATAACTAGTGGGCATTGTATTGATTTATCTGGTTACCTAAAAATTCAATGATGAGAATAACCGACACATGATCAGTGACTAGGTCCTAGGTCTTAGGTTGCATTTCATATTGCATGTTTGCATGATCTCACAATGACTAAAAAATTCTTCAAATATCTCTTCAAATCTAACAAAGAACTAAAACCTAACTCAAAGGTCTCTTCAATCGAATCACAAGCAGTTATCCTCCTGGGTTAATCATCCTTTTTGACATACGACTGAGTACTTGTCTTCATCAATACCTGCAAAACATATGTGTATCATTGCATTTACATATCATAATCATTTGTTGCATCACAATTCATCCATGTGCATAAGCATAAATCATACATACATATTTCCATAATCAAATACATTTGCATAACATCCATACATTTGAAAGAAATCATTGCATTGCATTGATCCATACATACATTCTACTCTACTCATAGCATATGCATCACATGATCTCATCATAAATCAAAACATGACAAGTACATATGATGTCACAACCAAAATATCGATCTCATATATATCAAAAATCTTGAACTAGTCAAGGGTGCACTACTGGCACAGTATACAAAAGAATGAGCTCAGCTGAGCTATCAAAATTAGAACAGTATATCAATGATCAAAAGAGTACAATATATCAAAATCAACATATCAAAAATGTTAGAACATATAACAGGATAGATCAGCTATCAGCCTGATCCTCACCATCTGGTGGAGGTGGAGGTGGTGCATCCAGCATTGGCTCTGCTCTCAAGGCCCTAGTGCCCTTTGATGCCATCATGTACTGTGAGTAGGAGGGAACTCTCTGTGCAGTAGGAACAACTATATAATATGTGGACACATAGTAAGCTTCCCATGAGGTCTGATGAATCACCTCTACCTACAATCTTTGTACCTCAATACACAGCTCAGTCTGCTATCTATCTACCTCTATGTATCACTCCTCCCATCAAGCACTGCACACCTTCAGGTCCCTGACCTGTGCACTAAGCCATCATCTAGGTATCATCTCTAAAGATATGTCTTAAAGCTAAAACACTTGAGTTCCCCGAACTCACATACTCCGGTCATCGGCCTACATGGAAAGGGATGCGTAGTATCTGGTACACATCCTCAGGGGTAACAGTGATCTCCCCCATCGGCAAGTGAAAGGTCTGGGTCTCTGAGTGAAACCTCTCAATTAATGCAATCAATAAACCTTGATTTACCCTAATCTCAGGTAAATGTATCAAGTGCTCGAATCCACAAGAAGCAAGGTGGACCCTCATAGGGTTTGGAAAGGAGACACATAATCTCTGAGTAGCAGGATGAGAGATCTGTACATGTACATCTAGGTATATAACCTACACAGAATGAAAACAAGAAATCCTATCAGTAAAGTGGGTCACAGAATAGGTTACAAGGATAGAAATGAGGTAGTTCAATGTTTTAGAAGGTAGGTTAACAGGTCAGCAATCAGGCTAAGGAATCATAAAATTCAAAAATTGGACTTAATACTGAGTTTTGTGCTCACTATTTTCCATACGACAAATCAGACTGGCATGAAAAGTTGTACGACTTTCCACATCATACCAAATGACAAACCATAGTAGCATGACAAAGCATCCCTCTTCGTATGAGTTATGAGGGACCTAATGGAATGTCGTACAACTCATGGGTCCCTCTGGTACGAGTCATGGGGGCTTATCAGATGACAACCTAGCTACTATTGAAAAGTCATACGAGTCTTGCTAGGGAGTCATACGAGTTTCTGTGCATGCAAAATTCAAAAATGGAAAAGACGTATAAAAAATGGCTAAAATCCTATAAAACATGGAAAAATTGACATTTTAGCAAAGCACAAAGGTCCACCTACCGCATGTTCGTACTACCGAGGTCTCTGGTGTCTCCGGCTGCGCTCAAATTAGTGTGAACTCACAGGTACCTTTGGTTCTACTACTCTATCTACCATTTTGCTCAGAGGGCTCCACAAAGATTTCTAAAGTCAAAAGGTTGAAATGAATTGAAAATGACCCTTCCGGCCTTTATATAGCTTTTGACCTAATTTTCAAAAGTGCTTCATTTTTCATGAAAATTGCACCCCTAGTTAATTTCGACATTCTGAATCCATTTTCGGGATCAAAATTCAAATTTGAGATCATTTACTATGTCAAAATAGCGATTTAAAATTTTTAGACCTAGGACGGTCTACTGCTTGCATAATCGACCTTCAATCGTCACAGAAATCTAGAATTCAACTTAATTGATTATCCTACGTCAAACTATCAAAATTTCAACTTGGTTAACCATGGTCAACTCATGGTCAAACCTAGTCAAAATTGGTCTTTTGGACCTCCAAACAATGCAGAATACGTTCTCAAACGTGTTTAACCACTTCTCAAATCAATTAACATGCTTCTACACTTCAACGCTAACTTTTCTTGTTAGATTTCAATTTTAATCCCAAAGGGGGTATGGTATTACACATCATTCAAAGTTTGTAAATTAAATTTTGGAATCATATCTTTCCTCAGTAATCAAGACAACAACCATCTAGTTGTTGATTCATCAAAAAGACCTCATCTCTCGGGGAAAATCAATCATCACTTGGGCATATCAGATTCATTGAGATCCATATCAATCTAGTATTCTCTTAATCTTGTAAATTGTATCAGTTTTTGTAACTATCAATTCAATTGTGTTATTTCCTTGGTTCTTCAGAAACTAAAGGGTTTAGATTTGATACCAATTTGACTCAATATAAGGACAATCAGGTCTAGAATCGGTCACTCACTTCTTCACAATCATAAGGTTCAGAATTAGGCATTTTGACACTTTTTCAGAATCATCGGTTCATTTGTTGTTATAGTTAACATTATCTTGGGTCATTCAGGACCTATTATCTTCATATCAATTTCAATCAGTTTCTGTCTCATATCAATTTCAATTTCAACATCATACACAGACTGTCTTTGAACCACTGCGCTTCGTACAGTAATTCAAAGAGGGGCAAAATGTAATACCCCAAAAATGGGCTATAAGTTCATTAACCTCCTACATCTTTAAATCAAACAAAATCAACATTGAAGTCCTAACCAAAGGCACATCTGAACATCATCGAATCCTAATTGATTATCATAAATTCTGCATTGGGGAATATTCCTAGCAATATTCCTATTTATTATAATTATCTTTAATTTAATGATTATTTGGCAATAAATCCTATTTATCCTAAAGTTTGATTAATTGAATATTCTCAATATTTAATTAATTAGATTTAATTCTACCACTTAATTGTTTAATTGAATTTATTCCTAAAATTATATTATTTAATTTTGACAATAAATCCAAAATCCTATGAATAATTGATTAAATTCTTATTTAATTAATTAAAGCAAGTTGTCAATTTTAATAATATTATTTTTGAATAAAAGTTTGATTAAATGATTTATTAACCCATAAATCAATTGTTTTATTTTTCAAAATCAGTTAAGTTGGAAATAAATCACTTTATTATTAAATTAATTCATATTAAAACATGCACAATCACAAAAGCAGACAACTATCAATTATCAATTAAATCTAAACTCTATTTTGAGTTAAACTCTACTTTTGCATGTTTTTGTGAGTTGATTATCCTTTATTTAAAAATAACTCAAAAATCAACCTGAGTTATTTTGAGTGATTTATGGCTTTTTTTCATGCACCTCCAAAGCCCTAGATTTCTATAAATTAAGGCTTCAGCTCTTCATTTGAGATCCATCCATCCACGAATTGCACAGTCGTGCTGTCAAATTGGAGACTGAAGAATCGATCTTGAGAATTTGAGTTGTTGTGAGATTTTCATTGTTTTTGCATAGTATCCATATCATTTAGAATATTATTGTTAGATCATTTTAGCATATCAATTCTCATATTAGCATACATTCATATCAAGTTTTCATTATCATAATTGCATAGAAAAACCAAAAAAATAGATTAATTGCATTCAATTTCATATCTAGATCTTGCATTCAAATCCTTCGTTTAGGTGTCATCAAGGTCACTGATCTCGGTATAATCTGAGAATACATACTCGCACCTACTAGAAGGTAGTAAATTGCTTGGTTAGTTTAGTTTTTCATTTATTGCATGATTTCAATTTCAGCTAACCTCTAATGTTTTATTGAAGTGTTGTGTCTACAGATCAGGTAGAAAATTCACACACACAAAAACTAGTTTTATTTGTTCAAAGGGATATTCTATTTCGATGATTCTAAATGATGAAAATTTATTTCCTACTTTTAATTGATGTAAAACAAAAGAATTGTGAAAATATTTCAAGGGTTAAAATATATAATGAAACATGTGTGTTGATTGATCTATGTGTTGTGTTTAAGTACTACGATGGTCTTTTGGGAGTTGACAAGGCATAGTGGCTCTTAATGTGGGTTGGGGCCCTAAAGTGGCTAGACCTAGGTAACCCATTGGCAAGTTTTGTAATCAAGTAAAAAAGTAACAAATGAATGAGGTAAATATATTAATCAAGATAAATCTATGCCTTGTCCATGCCTCTTACGCTAGTTTAGGTAGAGGATGGGATTGGGAGAAGATGTGTAATGCCCCACCAGGGAGCCCAAGATAATTTAACCAAAAACATGGTACTAAGTTTACCAAATATTTTTCTTCTTAATAGTTTACAATCCATAATGAACAATATTGTAGAATCAATATTACATAAGAAAAACATACTCATAATGTAACTTACTTATAGGTTACAAGTCTCAAGGTTCCATGGTGTATAATTATGTATAAATTCATTAATATACTAAGTACAATCCATAACATAATCACATGATATATCTTAGATTCATTTAAAACCCAATTCAAAGTATTATTTATCCTTTACTGAATCATAATGAAATAACATGAATCATGAAGTACACTAACATATTCATTACAACTAAATAATAAGATACAATCCATAGAGTATAATTGATACATTATGGCATACATAATAACATAACTTTCACTGTAGATGTCGAAGGGATAACAATAACATAATACAAGTACATATACATCTTCTAAATCAATGTCACTAACCAATACATAAAATCGAATACAAGATATACATCTCATGATAATAAGAAGAAAGTCTCCAAGCAATGAACAAGAAGATACAAGCAACATGGATCATCCAAGCACAAAGTCACGAATGTCAGATCTCAATGGTAATAGAATCACTAACACCTGACCATATGGAAACAAGAAGTCCACTCCCATCATGTTGAGGAGATAGCACCAGGCCTCACTCAAGGAAATAACAAAAAAAGAAAGACTAATGCAACAATACACAGGGTAAAATGGTAATAAGTGGTTACAAGATTATCAAGTATAAATTATCATGACACAACTCATGTGTACCAAATGCAATGTAGGAACCTAGGACACATAGGGAAGTGGCATCGCATAGTCATCTACTTGAGTTACCCTAGACTAGCCACTCTAGACCCTGGACTGGCCTCAAGAAAGACACATGTAGAACCAATAATCCTCTCATGAAGATAAGGAAACCAATCATGCCAAACCTCAACATCCTCTAGATGGGAAAGAATCTTCTCCCACTACCATCCTTAGTATGTACTAGCACTCAAGGCATGGGTGAGGAACACAATTATCTAATTAATGTTTTCTCTAAATAAATTTATTAAGTTATCACTTATTAAGTCAACTTACAAAGGATACCCAGGAAGCCACTTTAGGGCTTCAGCACCTCCAAAGTAAGACACTTCCCTTCTATGCTCCTAGATAACCTGCCCTAATTATCCTAGTAAGAGAACCAAAGAGAAAGAGAAACCAAAACCATAAAATATTTCTCATAAACCAATAAACCATGAATGCTGTCAAAGAAAAGTACTAGAGCATAACAAATATCTCATCCTATACAAGGATTTTGAACTGTCCATCCCATACTGGACATCTCAATAATCAAATACCAAATCCACATAATCTCATATCACAGAACAATGGTCCTTAATAACATCAAAAGCATCTCTCTCCAAAATGGAGTAAGTTATAATAAAAAGGGCCATCATAAAAAACATAGAACAATCATAGTAGAATAAACAAGGTGACCAAGTTAATTAAGGTTCAATAAAATAATGGTCGTCACCTTTTGTGGTTGAATAAAATAACAATCGAGACTCAAGAACACAAGACATAACATCACAGATGCACCCAAAACCATACATACATAATTGTGACATCAAAATGGTTATGATCCTTCTACAGTATAAACCCATAGAGTGAAAAGGATAGTAAAAAATATAAAACCATAAAAATATTCCAAGTCTCAAAGGCAAGAATCCCAACTAGGGCATTACCCTACCCATACAGGAAATTCATCAAAACAAGACAAACATGACATAAAGCATGCATATGTAACGTATATGATGTCTTAACAATCCAACTATGTCATGTAGTTAAATAGTTTCAATTCCACTAATGTCTTAATATAAGGTATGACATTAAGTATTAATATTAATCTCATTGATAGAGTATTACTTAACTCTTGTTAAAAATAAATGTTAATACATGATTTCCAATTAACTTCGATACATTCGTAACCTAAACAGTTATAATCTAAATCAATTAGGTTATCATATAATAAATATTAACACCTTCCTTATAAATCAATTTATAATTACCTTTATATAAATTAATTAACATAACATAAAACAATTTAAATTTAACTTAAATATAAACCCATTTAAATGTAAATTGAAGTTTAAATTTTATTATAAATTTAAGTATAATATAAAACAATTTTAAAGATTACTACTTAATTGAACTAATTATAAATAAGCTAATTTATAAATAAATTTAAATTTAAATAAAATAAACTTAATCCTAAATTAAATAAATTTAATTAAATTAATAACAAATAAAATTAACTTTTAAATAATATTTAATATAAAAGTATATTTGTAGACACCTAAAATCCCTTTGCTAAATAAAAATATTTTATTTTGCAAAAAACCTCTAATGGCATCATCATTTATTATTTAATTAATTAATTAGTTTTTATGCCATTATCCTCTCCTATTTTAATTAAAAATATTTAATTAAAGAATCCCTCCCAAAAACATTTAAATCAAATTTAAATGATTTTCCCTCCAATTTATTCACTACTACATTTGGGGCCAAATTTCGACAGAAAATTCTGATGAATAATTCTTTTTTTATGAATTTGGTGTTTTTTTTTTGTAATAGTCCTCGATGGTGTCGGTATTCTGATGGGTTTTAAATAGACCATCGGAATTCCAATAGTTTCGAGGTATAGATTAAAAAAAAAGGTGAAATGGCCCAATCATTTTTATTTTGATTGCAGAGAAAAGGAGTGGGAGAAAAGGAGCAGGTCAAAGTTGAGCACGAGAGAAGGTATGCAATTTCTTCATCTTTGATCTGGTATCTTTGATGGGAAATGTCTTTCAAGCCTCTGACATCATATTCGACCACAAATTTCAAATGCATTGCATTTTATTTGATCATGAATCATGAAATTGGATTCACGTTTGTTGATATTACTCGCACGGTCATTGTATATTGTTGAGATGCTCACTGAAATGACCACATTCTATTGGTGTCATGCCCTACCCTATGCTTTATCTCCATTATTTGATGTTATTGGTGCTTGTGCTCAAGGATATCGATTCACTATTTTGAAATGTTTGGATTCACGTTTGTTGATATTACTGGCACGACCATTGTATATTGCTGAGATGCTCTCTGAAATGACCACATTCTACTGGTGTCGTTCCCTAGCCCATACTTTATCTCCATTATTTGATGTTATTGGTGCTTGTGCTAAAGGATATCAATTCACTATTTTGAAATGCTTGGATTCACATTTGTTGATATTACTAGCACGACCATTGTATATTGCTGAGTTGCTCTCTGAAATGACTGCATTCTACTAGTGTCGTACCCTAGCCCATGCTTTATCTCCATTATTTGATGTTATTGGTGCTCATGCTCAAGGATATCAATTCACTGTTTTGAAATGTTGACTGTGGTTATCAAATGGACAGTCCATGAGCTTCTAACTAGGCACCATTTGTATTGATAGCTTAGGGCATCAAATGTATTGTATCATTGACAGTTGAGACTTTGTTAAAAGGAAATAGGACAAAGAATGATTTTGATTTATTTTCTCTATTTTGATCCCTAAGTGGTTGCCCCCATGATTTTTATTTTGAGTGCAATTTTGATAGAGTTTTACTTGGTATTTTCACTAGGGTTTTCAGTATATTGAGCTACAATAGAACACGATTCTTTTTGGTGCTTTTTTTTTCCCATATTCAGTAGATAAAAATCATGGCAGCAACCACTTAGCCATATTTTTGATGTTCCATTTATTTTACAAAGATACAGGTATGTGGATTTATCATTTAGTTGCTTGCAGTTATTGGTCAAATGCAAATATTTTGTCAAGTTGAAAGGGCAAGAAATCAGTTTGGTGTTTTCGGTTTATGTTAAAATTTGATTTGGTAAACTCCTCAGAAAATACACTACATGTTCTAAAATGTATAGAAGTTTAATTTTAAATGTAAGATATATATCTCATCCATAGTAATCAAAAGAAAGGACATGAAACTAAGGAGATTTACCAATCCAAAAATATAAGCGAATAGAAAACATGATTGGTACCTTATGAATTGGTTTTTGAGGTGCACGATCTTCATCAATCTCCTCAAAAGAAGACCCCTCCTCACTGCTACTGCTTTCTTGTTTAACAATTGGTTTGGAAAAATGCATTTAACACAAAAAAAAATAAAAATTATAAAACTGAACCAATGACATGTTTACAACAAAGAAATAGAATGATAATAATATGCTAAAAAATTTATTCTGTTTAATACACACCAAAGGACCAGTCCCAACAATTCTTAAACATACTTTATCTGATATGATGAATTGTTAATAAAGGTCTAATTCTATATACTGCTAGCACGAAGGAAGACTTGACCTTGCCAAATCTTCCTTGTACCACACAAAAAACTGTGTTATAACTATGTCTACTCCAACCTTAATTGTTTAAGAATTCATCATATCAAAAAAAGTATGTTTAAGAATTGTTGGGAGTTCTCTTAGACATTTGTTGTAAACATGCCATTGGTTCAGTTTTGTAAAAAAAAAATTTGTTAAATGCATTTAAATGGAACATTAAGCATAGTAATAATATACTTAATCTATTAGTAATTGGCAGATTAAATGCAGATAACACCTTTAACAGTTTAGCATGTTATTATAAGATACTAAAGAAGACCTGCTATTTTTCAGACAAATCTTCATTGTCCCCCATAATCAAGACAATGAAGATTGAACTCCTGGCCCACAACAAAGGACATTGTAATAAGACCTTTTAATCCTAGTGACAAGAACATAGAAGCATTCTAACTCATTTGTAAAGAAAATAAGCTTTCTATAAAATGAAAGGTTCAACCTAATTAATACTAGCACTTGCACTCAAAGGATAGTGATCTGGCTGAAAGACTTAAGAGAGACTTTGACCCAAGAGCTTCATCATCAAGCTCTACAACCTCTTGTAGCTATCTTCATAGCAACAAGAGTCATTGGATATGTCAAATTTCTCAGAAGTTTGTACTTAGTTTGTAGGTTGACTTTGTACAAAGTAGATTGTAATTGAAAATTTAAAAACTATTTGCATCTAGTCATTATTCATGCACTATGCAATATGCATTGTGCAACGCAATGAAATCAGCAATGTGTATAGAAATGACAAAACTATATTCCACAATTCTTGGGATAAACTCTAAATTTATTTTCTTTTTATATCTCTATGCTATTGAGACCACTTCCATTTTATTAAACACAATTTTTCCCAATTAAAAATCTCAATTAGAATAAGATATAATATAGTGTTAGAATAAACTTTGTACAAAGACATGTAATGCTTATGTTAACGATCAAACACACATAAGGATTCATTGTTCTATTTAGTGTTCCATGGGACAGTGGATTACCAGAGTTGAAGAGAATTTAATATTTTATTGATATTCCTCTTCTTTGTTTCATACATCTTGATGCAGAGCCCTCTACTATCACCTTAAGGAGACCAAATCAATTCAAGGATTCAACAAGTAACTTGGAATCCACTCAAGGAATTAGCTCAACTCAAGGATTAAGTAGAGTTCCTTGACTTTTTTAATCACTTCCACAACCCTACTACACAATTTCACTTACTCATTTCTTGGCAATTCCTCCTAGCACCATCTCCATCCTAGGCCACCTAGTGCACCTAGTGCCTCCACCATGTCAAAACCTCAACTAGGCTTTTCACCCTGATCCTAACATCAAGTATCATCTCATCATGGTCTATTCACCATGTTTCAACACCCCATTCACTCTAATCTATTCAAATTACACCATTCTTCTTCTATGGCCCTTCTAGGCCTATCTAGTAGCCCTACACACACATAAATCAGCAAATTACACCCAAAGTCTCCAATCAACCTAGCAAAGTACTTACCTTTTCATGAAATACCCTTTTTAGAGTTGCTAATCCCATCTCAATCTCATTCTTCCATCCTTTGAATGGTGAATACTTACATCCCCAAATGCTCTTCTCCTAGGCCTAATTAGCCCTCACTCAACAAAGCAACTCCTATTTCCAGTTGTCTCCAGGACTCAAAGGCTTGAAACAGTCTTCCTAGACCTTCCAAAACACAAGATTTTCAAACTTTCAAAGTCTCACCATTTGTTTGATACTAAGCATATTGGAAATAATGTAACGGAGACATTGTGGAAGATATTGGATGGAAGGTGTGATAAAGAAAAAATTGTCAAAATTTGTAGTAAGTCTAATCGAAAGGCCTTGGACTCCTAAAATTTTGAGTTATAAGGTTATTGTCCTTCTCTATAATTCATTCCAATAAGTCACCTAGGGAACTCTTAAATATACTTTCAGAGTTTCTATAAAGCATTAACTAATTGGAGATGAAAAATAACATATTCGGTTCATGCATATGTGGTAAAAATTCATGAGATACTAAAGAAGACCTGCAATTTGTCAGACAAATCTTCATTGTCCCCCACTAAAAACTAAGTAATAACTACTCTACCCTTAATTTGTTTAACAATGCACCGTATTAGATAAAGTAGGTTCTATCACACATGGAACAAACTCTCTTCAAACTCACAATATGTTGCATGTGTAGTACCAAAATCGTGAGATTATAAAGAAGGCCTCACTCCTAATCAGGCAAATCTTCCTTGTACCGCATAAAAATCTGTGTGATAACTATGTCTACTCCAACCTTAATTGTTTAAGAATTCATCATATTAGATAAAGTATGTTTAAGAATTGTTGGGACTAGTCCTTTGGCGTGTATTAAAAAGAATAGAATTTTTAGCATATTATTATCATTCTATTTCTTTGTTGTCAACATGTCATTGGTTCAGTTTTGTAAAAAAAATCATGTTAAATGCATTTAAAATAAAGGTCTAATTTTTTTAGATTGCTAGCACAAAGGAAGATTTGACCTAGCAGTCTATAAAATTAGACCTCTATCTATAGCTTTGTCTAATTCTGTAGACTACTAGGTGTGTTGTAATTTGAAGATTTGACTAGCAGATTAAATGTAGATGGTTTGAAGACAAATCTTCAAAGAATTAGTTAAGCATATTATACTAACATGCTAAACTAATAAAGGTGTTATCTGCATTTAATCTTCCAATTACTAATAGATTAAGCATCTTATTACTGTGCCTAATGTTCCATTTAAATGCATTTAACAATAAAAAAAAATTTACAAAACTGAACCAATGGCATGTTTACAACAAAGGTCTGATAGAACTCCCAACAATTCTTAAACATACTTTATCTTATATGATGAATTCTTAAACAATTAAGGTTGGAGTAGACATAGTTATCACACAATCTTTTGTGTGGTACAAGGAAGATTTGGCTAGGTCAAATCTTCCTTCGTGCTAGCAGTCTACAAAATTAGACCTTTATTAACAATTCATCATATCAGATAAAGTATGTTTAAGAATTGTTGGGATTGGTCCTTTGGCATACTGGATTTAATTCATAAATGGATTTAATTTTGTTTTGTATGTGAAATTTTGGGAGTTGCATGAGAATTTTTAGTGTCTAAACACTCAACTAATCCTTGTAACTGATTAGGAGTGGTTGGGGAGTTTGAGAGGAAGGTTTATAGATGTCTTTGGAATCCATAGTACGATAGAGAAGCCTGGTGTATGGATGAAATAGGAAATCAAATAAAAGACAAGATTTCTAATTGAAATCAGTGATCTTAAAGGTGTTAAAGTCTTGTTTTGGTTTTTCCTTTCCACTATGCAATAAGGAATACTTTTCAAACATTCATATTCACTTATTGAATTCTTTGGAGACTACTAGTTTGACTGTCCATGCGTTACTAGTGACTAAGATTCATTAAAGGATACAAAACCATTCATTTTGGGTTATTATGTGTGGATTCAAATGTAGGTTTGATTTGGTTAATGTTTAGAAGAGATCAATAAATTATTTAAAGACAATATTACATGTTTGGAGAGGTTTGAGAGGCACCTATCATGACTGTACCCTCACAAACAGTGGCATAGACTGGTTTTACTAAGTTTCCTTTCTCTATTTTGAGGTTTAATTGTAATTAATAACCATTCCATGGACTCAGAGGCCTAGAATCCATGGAACAAGGACTATTAACCATGTACAATATTAATCTAACTTGGAAGTTGCAAAAGTTTCAAGGAAAAGAGTGATCACTGGCTGTGACAGGGAGTGTTCCATTAAAATTCATGGCACAAGTATAGCGGTAGGTGTTTGGGTTGAATGACATAGATATTTTATGATTAGAATAGTCTTGTATGGTGGAGTGAATCTTGAATCAATCACCAATTTATCCAGGAAGTTCTTGAAAGGGAGAGATTGAAGAAACCCTTGAATCAAGGGTTTGGTGTAACTAATTTGTGGCTTTTGATGTTCCCCAAGGTTTGGGTCTAGTTCCTCATGGATTTAGAGTTTTTGTGTCATAAAGAGACACTTTCTATAGTTTTGAGGCTTGAGGATACAAACAACTAGTAGTTTCTTTGAAAAAACACCAAATTTCTAGTGGATTTGCAAGGGTATAGGCAGGGTATTGCAATTTGGTCCAAAGTACCAATACCTAAGTCTTTGGTATGTTTATTTATGGCCAAAAGGGTTTCTATATCTATTTTTATATCTTCTAGTGTTTTGGGGAAGTGTGGAGTTTAAAGACCAAAAATGTCTCTGGAGGGCTACAAGGTAGAGCCATTAGGCCTCTGTGACAATCTGAAGCTATTTAGCCATTTGGGAGTGTGGGTAACCCTTGAAACCAATTTAATATACCCTCATACACCTTAAAGACACCAAATCCATCATTGGTTTTCATTGGGAGGAGTCTTGGTTGGGTTGAGTCTCTTGAAGAGTCATTTGGCATTATGGGAAATAGTTCATTTGTAAACCAAATTTGAGTAACTTATCTTGTCTACCAGTGCACCACCATTTCCTCTGCATTAAGGGCTTAATTAAGGATCCAAGAAACCAAACTTCTCAAGACCACTACAAACATCACGACTGCTCCTTGTTGCCAGCAGGTCACTGCTCATTCTATTTTCTGACTAAGCGATCAAATTTGGGGAAGATTTAGTACAAGCAAAGAGAAAGAGAGAAAAAATGGTGCAGTATGATTTTAGGAACAAGTTGGCCCTTGGCCAAATCAATAGTGCTCCTAATCTCATTGCCAAAGTGGCCAAAGACTATGTTAGGCTGATAAAATATGGGGATTCTCTTTACTGCTGCAAATCTTTGAAGGTTGTTGCACCCAGATGGATGTGTACCATTGTTAAGAGAATTGGACTGAATTTGGATTACCTCAAATAGGTGAGGCAACATATGGAAAGGTTGTCATCTATTAACCCAAATACCAGGACTATTTTGATCTGTGGGTACCCTAATGTTGGCAAGAGTTCTTTTATTAATAAGATTACTAGGGAGGATGTGGATATGCAACCTTATGCTTTTACTACTAAGTCTTTGTTTGTTGGGAATACTAATTATAAGTACTTGAGGTATCAATTTATTGATACCCTTGGTATTTTGGACCACCCCTTAGAGGACAAGAACACCATCAAGATGCTCAGTATTATTGCCTTGGCTTATTTCAAGGTAGTTGTTTTGTTTTTCCTTGATGTTTCGGGGTCCTGTGGTTATAGTATTGTGCAACAGGCAGCTTTGTTTCATAGCATAAAACCTTTGTTTTCCAATAAGCCTCTTACTGTAGTTTGTAATAAGATTGATTTTCAACCACTATAGACACTACTAGAGGAGGATTCAAAATTGGTTGCGGAGATGAGATATGAGGCTGGGAAAAATATGGGTGGGTTCTTTGGGAATTAGGAGGGGGGATGATGGTGCACTACTCTCTATGAGTGCTTTGAAGGAAGAATGCATCATGCAAGAGGTTTTTGGAGCAGAGAGTGGAAATTAAGATGAAGTAAAAGAAGACCAGTAGTTGTCTCAATAGGATTCATGTTGCAATACCCAAGCTGCGAGATGGGAAAGAGAGGCCCCCTTATAGGATTCATGTTGCAATGCCCAAGAAAGTTTCAATGACCAAGGAAGTTTGACAAGAATAAGGAATATGGCTTAAACAGAATGGGAAGACATCTTTCTAGCCTAGGCCTGGATCCTTCAAAAATTAGCTTCATAATAAATAAAGTAGATGAGAGCTGAGCAATTATCTTCCCAAGAAAAATATCATAAATAAACTATGTGTACCCCAATTCATGTGCCCTCTATGCATAGCTAAATGATATATTTGAAACAACAAGGGTAATGCTTAAAGAATTTAATTTTGCATCATAGTTTGTAGTTATTGTAGCAGCAGAGCATTAGGCACCACTTTCAACACAATATGTTCACTAGACATGTGGATAGGTGATCATATTGTGCTGAAGGTGGCGCCTGATGCTCTGCTTCTATAACAACTATAGACTATGATGCAAAATTAACTTATTTAAGCTTTACCCTTGTTGTTTCAAATATATCATTTAGGTACGCACAGAGGGCATAGGAATCAGGGTACACATAGTTCATTTATGAGATTTTTTTTGGGAAGCTAATTTCTCAACTCTCATCTACTTCATTTATTATGAAGCTAATTGCCAAAGGATCCATGCCCAAGATAGAAATATGTCTTCCCATTCTATTGTGGATAGGTGTTTCATAAAACATACACACCTATTGCACATGAATTCTTGATTCAAAGTGGGAAAATCTTATTTTGGATGTGAGGGAGATAAGCCAAACACATAAAGAACATGCACATAAACATGATAGCTAAGAAACATAAATATAGATATCACAACAGTTGAGAAACATAAATGTAGGCATCATGGTCACAATTTTTTGGAGACACGACATAATTGAATGGTATACCCAGATGATGCAACACAACCACTACTCCTCTCATTCCAAGTTGACATGATGGGATCCAAAAACCATAGACAAGGAATAAATTTAGAGAGAAGAGGAGGGTCATAACGACCAAAATAATACAGGGTCCCTATATTATTTCAGTCGTTATGACCCTCCTCCTTCACTCTCTAAATTTATTCATTATCTATGGTTTTTTGATCCTACAGTGTCAACTTGGAATTATAGGAGTAGTGGTTGTGTTGCATTGTCTGGGCATACAACTCAATTATGTTATCTCCAAAAAATTGTGACCATGATTCCTATATTTATGTTTCTTATTTGTTGTATCCTAGGACCCCTTATGACCCTTTATGACCCTTTACAATCCCTAAGAATACATATTAGAGGTCTCAAAATGTCATAAAGGGTCATAAGAGGCTCCTAGGAGGGGCTAGATGAGCTTCCACCTTCACATGGTTGGCCCTGTTAAGTAGAGAATGTTAAACTATTCTCAAAACAAATAAAAGCTCAATAATTTAAGGTCTCAGTCCATGGAGATGCTGAAAAAATGACCAGAATCAATGATGGAGAGTTTTTAGATACTGAGAAGATGTATATGCAGTGGAGGCAAGAAGGGATTTTTGTGGAGATTTTCTAGATGTGGAGATTTTCTAGAGAGGGTTTCTAGATTGAGTACCAATGTAGAGATGATAATTCAGTAACCTACATCTATAAAAACTTCACAAATATCCCTTTTTTGGCCTCCACTCATACCTCTTCTCAGAATCTAGAAACTTTGGATATTGTTTCTCCTCCATGCATGAAATGTGCTAGTGATCATATAAAATTACTTTTTTGAGACTGGGATCAATTATGAGAAGGTAAACAACAAGATAATATTATTGTATCTTTCATGTCTTTTATCCATTCATATTTCCTGCCTTCTCTTATATTGGATATTGTGCAATGTATGTAAAGGCAAGATGGTGATTATTCTCAATGATCGATAGGTATAAGTCTTCCAGGCCTTACCCAGTAGCTAGGACTAAATATAGCAAAGCTCAAGAGACCATTATAGTTGATCTTTGTCTTTGGTCCATATTACTGACAAAACATTTTACATTTCATTAGCTCATCAAATGCAGCGATTTGAAAGAATTGAATGGTTGATATTTTCATGTATAACATACATTATTTTAGTTTGACATTGAACAAATTTATCTACTTCGTGCATTTATAAACTATGAAGATAGCCATAAATAAGCATCCCCTCTCATGGCTTGAGTAATGTAGGCCATGGGAGGAGATGCTTCTTTATCGATATCCTTGTAGTTTACAAGTGCACAAAGTAGATAAATTCATGCAATGTCAACTGAAATAATATACGTTATCATGAAAATATTTTATTAAATTCTTTCAAATCCCCTCATTTGATAAGATAACAAAAGGTAAAACATTTTTTCAGTATATGGACCAAATACAGAGACCAACTATGATGGTCTCTTGAGCTTCCCTATCTTTAATGTGAGTATCCATCACTTTTTCGACATAAATTATATTTATTTTGAAAACAATGCTATATGTCTAATGGGTTTTCCTATCAGAGAGTCACTGCCTATCCATCGCACTTCCAACAATTATAATGTCGAAGAGGGTCCCTTTTCAATAGATATTGGCGATGGGAATGTTATCTCTTCGACAGGTTTACCTGTTAGAGAATCGTTGCATAGGCATCGCCAATCTGATAGACTCTTTAACAGATCTTTGTTGGAGTTTCAATAGATATACCATATGAAATCCCATACTAAATTTTCTATTAATGTGGCAAGTTCTAGCAGAAAAGGATGTTGGAATACCGATGGGTATCACTTCCATTGCAATTTGCAATGCAAAAATGACAACAAACACATTTGCCAAATTGTCGACAAATAGGCATTTCAAATCTGACAAATGGTCATCAGAATATGGCCTCAAATGTACTAGTGATTAATCATTTGATAAATTGAGTGTCACAACCCTTTAAATAAATAAAAAATTTATTAAAACCCTAAAACCCTAGAAACTTCTAGAAAACCCTAAACCTATCTAACCTTTCCTAAACCCATCCTAAACCTACTTAGAGGGTGATTCCTAATCCTCTTAGTCAAAACCACCCTCCTTTGACTTGTGGTTAAACCCCCTCACTAATGAGCCTTACAGACTCATTAATGACTCCTTACACACTCATTAAGGCTATTACAACCTCATAATGAAGACTGTGTCTCCTCTTGCACCTTGGTTCCCTAGGCACACTTCCCTGGTGTTTCTCATACATGTGTGAGCAACCCTTAACCCTCATCCCTTTGACCATACCCCAAACTCTACTCCTAACCCTAACTCTAACCCTAACTCTCCTTCCTAACCCAAGCCCTTAGTAAAATCCTATAAATACTCCTCCTTCCAAGAACAAAGCATTAGCTTAGTTTTTATCATTCATGCATTGTTATCATTCTCATTTATTTCTAGATTATCTTAGCTTAAATCCTAATTTTTAGATTTAGTTCATTCCTAAGCTTTCTAACTCACATCTTAGCTTAGCATTAATGGATTAACCTAGTTTACTTCATTGTTTTTCATAGGATTATCATCACATCATATTCATATTTGGATAAAATCAATCTTAGTGTATCATCTTAAAATGGAAGCACTTCCATGTTAAGAGCATTTATCCCTCTGAGTAAGTGGTTTAGGGTCATGTCAAATGCCTTGAATTGGTCTTTTCTTGGATATGGCTCTTTACCCATTTTCCACTTCTTTTCTGCACTTGATTCCTTCATTCTAGGTGAAATTAGGGTTAGGATCCTGAGGATTCTCCTTAATTTCCCTCTTCTATGGATTTATTTTCTAGGTAAGACTTAAAAATAGGTCCTCCTAGCCTTTATGATGTTCATCATAGGATTTTGTGCCTCTCCCTAGCACTCTGCCCTATTTTGACATCATTTATAGGTCTCCGGGCACCCCCGGGACCTCCTGTTTCTCATTTTGATTGAGACCCTGAGATCTATGACCTCAAGGTCAAGGATGACCTTGAGGGGTCAATTAAAACCTTGAGGTTCAAGGATGACCTCATCCTTGACCTATGTCAGGTTCGACCTCATCCTTGACCCCAGGTTCAAGTTTCAAGGTCTCGTGATCTCTAGATGTCAGGTTTCGAAAAGAATTATTTTTCCCATTTCCCGATCGACCATTTTAGGTTTTGGAATGGTAAATCCTTAATTTCATTTAATCTAGGTATATTTCTAAAGGGTTGAAGCCTAATTGGAATTTAATTCCCCAAGGTGGCCTCTCTAGAAGATTGTGCCCTAGATCACTATAAAAGGATGCCTTCCTCTCTCATTTTCTCCATCAAATTTTCATCCATTTTCATGATCAAGGCATAAATTTTTCATGCTCAAGCACTCTCAAGCAAGGAGATCAAGAAATAATTTCATCAAGAAAGATCAAGCAAGCATCCATTCTCAAGCATTCAAGCCCTCTTATCCACTCAAGTTCTCCTTTGAAGATCAAGGATTCAAGCATTCAAGCCATTGAAGGGATTTGGTTCAAGCATTCAAGATTCATCATTCAAAACCCTAGATCTAGCCATCATGGTGGTGTGATCTTTCTTCAAGATCATTTGTTCATCCTCAAGATCCATTCATTCTTCCCTCAAGGTGGATTCCAAGCATACAATCATGGAGGTTTAGATTTACATTTGTTAGTGTTGATTCCAAGCTTTCATATTAACATACTTGATTGCATTTCAAATACAATTCCATATCTATTGAATATCATAACTTCGTTGTTAGATCTACTTCTACTACTTGCTAGCATTCTCTATTTCAATTCCATTTTTAAGGTTGATTCCAAACTAGGGTTTGACTAAGGTAAACCCCCCATCCAAACAACAAAACCATTTTTCTTACAAGTATAAGTACAGGACTGCGAATCAGAACTTGGATCTAGATACCCTTTTTGGTGAACTTCCGAGATCCACGAACAAAGTCAAAGATGACCTTCAAAATCTTGAGGTAATCTTTGACCTTTTATCAGGGTCAAAGACTACCTACTTACAAAAAGATAAAAGTTTTCTGGGTTTTCTCTGTTATAGTTTTCTGGTCCTGGATCTGGTTGCAAAATCTTCCAAAACTATACACAGGCACTAGAAAATAGGTATTTCCAAATTAATTTCATCATGAGGTATGTATCTTATTTTATCTAATTTCAAGTATTTCCAGATTTTCCCTTACAATTCAAATGTATGTGTAAAATATTATCTTTGGGGTCTCTTTTATGTACAAACTATTGTTCTAGGATCCCATCCATATTTTATGCTATACATTTTGGTGAACCGGACATGCTTACCCCTTTCTTTTGTGGAATTAGATGCCCTATTTTGTTAGATTCATCTTTGTATCATCTTGTGTGTTCACCTCCATTATACATTTTGGTGAACCCGCAATAGACAACTCTTTCTTTTTGGTGTTAGATCTCCCTTTGTATTACCTTGTGTGTTCACCTTCATTGTACATTTTGGTGAACTTGACATGCTTGCTCCTTTCTTTTGTGGAATTCAATGCCCTATTGTGTTTGTGGTGTTCAATTTCCTTTTTCATGCTAATGAATTTCATTTGGATGCATTTGGATATATCTAGATCTATTTATTATCATGTTGCATAAGTTATTTCAAATGTTGCATGGTGTTACACCTAGAAACACTTCATTTATTACATGTGATATCCATCATATTTATCTTTATGGAGAGAAGTTGAGGATTGAAATTAATTATTCTCCTAATAGATGTCCTTCTTCCCCCTCTAGGGATCAAGCTTTAGTAAATTATGGTGACCCTACAATGTTCTTTATTGGTAGGGATGATAATCCTCCTATTTGGAATGAACCTTTGGATTTGGATGTTGATTACTCTCTTCCTCATGACACCATTGTGGATGATCCCTTGGACAAAGACATTGATTTATCCTCTCCTCATGAAGATGCTTTGATACAAGAGGATGACATATTCATACATAATGATAACTCTCTTTCTAAAACACATGTAGATATTTTAGTGAATGAAGATGACATTATAGATGCTTTACCTCCATTTAGGATTCCTTCTAGTGATGAGGCATTAGTGGAGAATGCTATGAATTCCCTTAATGCTCTCCCTTTTAGTGATGATCTTATGGAGAATCAAGATCCTGCCTCATCTCCTCCTAGGATGTCTTCTTTGCTTCCTTCTTTTGAGTCTATTTGTAGTGTTGAGACAACTAAAATGGTTTTTCCAAAACCCTTGTTGACTGTCAAAGGTTTTCCTCGCATTACTATCAAAGGTAAACCCATGGAGACTTGTAGTAATCAAGATTCGATAGCTCACACATAGCATACAAGGAATAACCCTCAACCTAATCTAGTGGTTTCTACTTCATTACCACCTTCTCAACCTATTCTTCCTCCTCCAACCTATCTTCCTAGCAAGGAGTATGATTTGATAAAGCAATTTCAAAATACTCCTGCCAAGATTTCTTTATGGGATCTTCTTCAAACTTCACCTATGTGAGGCCTCACCCTAACCCATCATAGCATTTTTTTTTATACTTCATGATTAGATACATTGATACACTTTTGATTATCCTGACAGAGACTCAAGATATTATGTTTTATGGTGATGATTATATTATGTGGATTACATTTTGATGTGGATTAGAACCTAGAACATGTGGTTGATTTTGATTATGCATGTTTCAATATGTGAAATGGTGAGAAGACTTGATCATGATTAGATTTGATAATTTCATGGATGATATGTTATGTTGTTATGGAGTTATTATGTTTAGACATTATTGAATGGAAAATTGCAATTTAGAATTGAATCCTACATATTGATTTATGTTGCTAATTATGAATTGAATATGTATAGTATTGTGATTTTATTACTTTGGACTATTGATGCTCGAGTTTAGTGTGTAGGAAAGAGAACCATGGAATTATTCAGAGGATCAAGGCTAAACATATGTGAACTAAGTAAGCCAAGGTTTAATCTGACATGGGATTGAAAACCTCATTGTAATGTGAACTCATTGTAAATGTGAATTGCATGTGTGTTATTAGTAAACTTCATGTTGTCATTTGAGACATGTCATTTTGTATGTGATGTATAATTGTTAATGTCACTTGACACTTGTTATGTGTTATGTATTGACATGTCTACTTAGGATTTGCAATGTAAACCTAAGCCTAACTAACTTTTAGGAACCTAATTAAACCCCTTGTTGGAGATATTTGCAAAGTTCCATCAATTTGATCATTTAGATTTAATTCTTTTCTAGCCACTTCTAGAGGACAAAAAGAGGTCCTAAGGGTCAAATTTGGCAAAATCTAAGTACCTAAGTGATAGGGGTATGGGTTAGGAATTTTTTTAGCACAAATAGAACCCCCTAGTGGCCTTGGTGACCCTTTTTATGACCCACTTTCCTCATGCTACGAAAATTGGATTATGTCTTGACCTTTACCCAACCCCACACTCCTTTCCAATCTGGCATTTATGATGGGGGACAAGGAAAAGCCAAAGGACTTTAGGGTCAACTTTGAAATTAATGTTGGTGGGTGGGTAGAAGTTGGAGATCTTTTTAGAAGCCCTTTGGAGAGTTAGTGGGTGTTCACCCACTCTCTAATTTTAGAGACAATTAGGTGTGGAAGAGGAAAAGGATAAGGGATTGGGCTCTTCTCAAAATTCATTTGCCATAACACATTATGAAGGTTGGTCTCCATTGCCATGAAAGTGCTTTGTTTTGTTGCAAGTAGATTTTTATGTTCTTTCAATTTCTTGCATATGTGAAATGTATTTGTATTATTGTTTTGTATGGGATGGGATTTGGGTTTTGAATTCATGATTATGGTTTTATTCTTTCTTGAATGAGGGATTTTTTGTTCATGGGAGTGAGGCATTACTCACCCTTTGGGAAGGGAAGAAGTGGCCTTGGGTGAAGGGGTTAGTTGGGCTCTCCATTGTGGTGAGAGTCTCTTCTCTTGGAGAAGATGGATAAATTCATGGTGTATGGGATCCATGAAGCCATTTTATTCTTGCATCTTGAGGATGTTGATAAAGAAAGTATGTATATGGAAGTTTGAAAATGTAGCCTTGTAGAGGAAATAAAATACTCATGTTGAGGAAATTTGAATGCAATGGCATTCTCCTCTTTGGAAAAGCCCACCTTCACTCTATTTCAATGAGCTTAGAAAACTCATTTGTGAAGGCTTGGGAGGGAGTTAATTATTTTGTATGCATATGTGTATTGTTGTGAGTTTTTTTTTGTTGAGCATACCCATTTAGCCTTGGTTCTCCAAGCTCAGGGGTGGTCTCCTTGAGACCTTGGATGGGAGGTGAGCTTCCCATGGTTCTCCTCATGTAATTTCAGGTTTGAAGTCAAGAAGCTTGGGAGAATTCCCCATTTGGTTGTAGATGTGTGAGAGAAACTTTAATGTTGCATGGTTAATCCTTTTGTATTGAGATTCATCTCCTGATTGAGTGTTGTAATGTTCATATTGAAAGCTTCATCAAATAATATGTGAAGAGCTCATATTCATTATGTATTAGTTTTCATGAAAGGAAGAAATATTGTATGCTATCCATTGATTGTTTAGATCTCTTATCTTGAAGATGTGTGGTTGTATTTTGAAAAGATCACCATATTGTAATTGAAGAATCTTTATTTCATGCCTATTGTATTCTATTCTTTAGAATAATGAAGTTAATCTTTCATTGTAGAATGATAACCAATGTTGAGAAAATAGGAAATGTAATAGTTTTCATATCATATAAAATCTTGTCGATACATGAATATAGTAATCTCTTTAATGTTGATTGTAATTTTTAAGTGCAATACATGCAATCTCTCTTTTAATAAACTTCCATTTCAATAGAACAATTCCTTAACTTTGGAAGCCAATTTTGCAATCTCATATTCCTCCAAAAATGAAGCATGTAACAATGAATAATTAAATATGTTAGAATACTATGTAAAATCACATACAACTAATGTTCAATTCAATTCTCCTTAGTTCAATACACTGATTGAATAATCTAATGCATGTAACTAGCCTATCTAAAACAAGAAAAGAAATCAAAATGATAGAGAAATGACAAAACCATACAAATGACACTTTCCATATTTTAAGAGCAAAAATGCTCTCTGGAATTTGTATGGGAAGGGAAATAATTATCTTACCATAGAGAATATTCCCTTCCCAATATACTATTCCTAATAGGAGTTAGTAACCTAATTCCCTAACTTAACCCTTATTATTAACAACTAACTCCTAGATTGTTGAATAAGTCATATAAACATGACTTGATAAAATAAATCAAAAAACATAGTTTACCCTTTTGTAGCCTTGCTAGTGGGACCCATGATTATGACTAAGTTATGTCCCCCATGTTGTAATTCAAAATCTCCTATGCAAAGTCCTCAATCATATAATGGGAGGTGGGACCCACAACATGTCCTCCACTCTCCTTGTGAAATTCCTTCCCTTACAAGTTTAAGACCTAACATAAATTTATTCCATGCCCTCCACCTTGGCTTGCATGAGTCTTTGTCCTTGCTGCAGAATTTGGGAAGTCTGACATGGTATTTAACCCTCTTCCTTTTGTCCAATATCCTTACCTTCATGTGTAATTGGAAACTGACATGGAATTCAATGTTTCTTTTCCTTGACAAGCTTCCAATCCCATGTCTTGTGTCAGTTTGACTTAGGAGCATGTGTAATGTATTGGGTGGGACCCAAACTCCCATATCTCCATCAACTCAGCCCTCCTTGCATACTTGCGTAAGTTCCTTGTATGTGCTATAATTTGGATGGGAAGATATGTTGGTGGGACCCCAAAACTTGCCCCTAAGCTGTCCTCTTGTCCCATGAACCAATGCATGCTATGTGAGCTACTATTTGTTAGGATATATTAAGTTTTATTTCCTGCTCTTCTTAGGATTAGTAAACAAGATTATAGGTTAGTAAGAGTAGCAAGTTAGAGTAGTAAATTAGTAGGGTGAATTAAATTAGTTGACTAGGAATAGTAGGTAGGATTGTAGATTAATAGAAATTCCTTTTAGATTTAATAATTTTGTTTTAGTTACTTCATGTCTTAATTTTAATTCTATTGTCAGTAAATTCTCTATTGAATTTAATCATTAGCTAGGAAAATTATTACTAATAGGAGGTCTATTATTAATGTGTCCAAATTTAGATTTTATTAGAACAAATTGACATTTGTTAATTAGTTGAATAAGATCATTAATGATAGATTATGGTCAAGGTGTTTTGGGCTTAAATTTTTAATAAATCAACTTGATAGAATAATGGTATATCTCACTCAAATATTAATTAGATAAAAGATTAATGTGTTAGATTTATTTGTTAGTTTATTTTATTCAATTCCTAAATGATTAACACAAGAGTATTAATAATTCAATGGCAAGCGCAAGCGGAGGGAGCGGTGTGGAGGGAAAAATTTTGAATGGGAATTCGAGCGGGAATCATGCAGAGAAGGGACAGACTGATCAGGATGTGGGCCTGATGCAGGAGAAGGATACTGGAAAGAAAGATGCAACAGATGATGGGGACCCACGGGTTTTGTAACTGGATCCCGGTGATATGTTACGCTCTCTTTTTGGAGAAGTTCAACGCCCTTTGGGTTGCTACTCAAATCTGTTTGGAGTCAAACCCTCAGGTAAGTCCTCTTTCCCTAGGATCAAAAACATTTCCAATAAAGAGAAAGGAACGTTTGCTTTGGAGGTTCCTTCAAAGCTCATTGATCACAACATACAAAGCATGGTGGCAACACTTGTTGGCAAGTTCATAAGCACAAGACTAAATATAGATCTGGTAAGAGCTTTTACAAAGAAAAAATGGGATTTAAAAGGTCAAGTTGAGGTCACCGCCATGGCCAAAGGCTTCATGTCTTTTGAGTTCTCTTGCTCTAAAGACTACTCTAAGATACTTTGTGTGGGTAACTGGTCGATGGGGAGATCCACCCTTATTCTCCAAAAATGGATGTCAAATTTGGATCTAAATAATGACTTCTTGATCCAAGCTCCAGTCTAGATTAGGCTCCCAGAACTTCCTCTGGAATATTGGCATGAGGATGTTTTTGACGGCATAGCTACTTCTTTTGGTGAGTTGCTATCCATTAATCCTGTCACTGCTACCAAAAAAAGACTTACATATGCAAGAATATGTGTGGGGGTTGTTGAAGGACAAGATATGCCTAAAGTGATAGAGTTTCAATCTAGACTGGGAAGGACAGTGCAACTGATCGACTATGAAAATGTACCATTCACTTGTTTCCACTGTAAAAAAGGTGGGTCACAAGGCAAAATTGTGCCCAATATTCTTAGAAAAGGAAAAAGCTCGTAAGGCCCATATCAAGCATGGAAGAAAGAAAGAGACCCAAAAGCCGCAAAAAGGCCCGAATAAAGAGGATGGATCTAGGAAGGTGTGGAAGGAGAAAGCTTTGGAGGGAAAGGCTCAAGGGTTGGATCCTCAAAAGGAAAAACCTAAGAACCCTATTGAATCCCCCCCTGTCCTAGAGAAAGACTTGGAGGGGAATGCTAAAGAGTTGAATCCCCAAGGAGATAAACTACAGGACCTTTCTATGTTTCCTCTAGATCATAGTAGCCAATAGAGAAAGGAGAAACTTGATAACAGGGTTCAGCCTGAGCCCCACAAGGATGGGAAAAAGAGGGATAATGTGAATATGGAAAATGGCCATGTTCTACAAGCTTCTAATGCTGAGGAGGGAGAAAAAGAAAATAGTACCATACTTGAGGAAGGGGAGCTGGTCTTGGAGGAAATAATAGAGGATTCATTTGTCCCAGATTCCCAGGAAATGGCAGGGACTGCGGAGGTCAGGGGCCATTCCCTCTCACAGGAGTCTATATTAAGTAGAAGTGTGTTTATCGCACCTAGCAAGGTCAAAAAAATCATTGATCTGGTCACCTCCTCATCCCCAGGGAAAATATCTAGAATGGAGGCTCTTTTTGAGAGTTGCAAAGATGAGAATATTGGTCCTTGGATATCTGTTAAGAAAAAGAAGAACAGTAGGGACCCATCGCTAGTGTCTCTGGAAGCTACAAGAAGTAGGGCTAAAGCTGACATGGGGGGTAAATTAAACTCCCCAGGAAGGTGGAGAAAATTTCAAACTAGAAAGGAAGAAACAAAAAGAAACATAGCGGATGGGACTCAAAAAACCATCCAGTATACATACCCCTAGAAGAAAAGATGAAGATCATATCTTGGAATATTCATGGACTCAATGGAATCCACAAGCAGGAGGTTGTTAGGAATATGATTAGGGATCATAGACTGGAATTTTTTTTGATTCAGGAAACTAAGATGAAGAAGGAGAAGACTAAGTGTATTCTTTTCAGCAAAGGTATGAAGTCAGCTGCCACTAACTCTTCGGGAGCTTCTGGTGGGTTGTTAGTGATTTGGAAGGACAGTTTAAAGGCGGATATTATTTTTGATGAAGGAAACATATTGCTTATCCATTTTATCAACACTAAAGACTAGGAAAGTTGGTTTGTGATGAAAATCTACGCCCCTAACACCAAAAATGGTAGAAAGCACTTCTGGAATAAAATTTGCAACTTGATGCCCTTGATGGGTGGTTCTAAGGGTGTCATAATGAGAGACTTCAACACTCCTCTAAAGGCTTCAGAGAAGTTTGGTGGGCTCCCCCTAGACTTGGAGAGCAGACAACATCTAGCGGATTTCATCAATGACCTCACTCTCCTAGATGTGGATTTGGAGGGAGGTAAGTTTACTTGGTCGAATAGAAGAATTGGATCAGAGTGTATTCAAGTTAGGATGGATAGAGCTTTGATCACTATGGACTGGATGACCTCTTACCATTGGAAACTCTCCTCTATGGTTAGACTTGGCTCAGATCATTCCCTGATAACTCTCACTCTTGAGAGTTGCAATAGGAAAAAGGCCTTCCCGTTCAGATTTGAGAAGATGTGGACAACTCATCTGGGTTTTTTTGAAAGAATAAAGGACTGGTGGAGCATTGATGTGGAAGGAACTACTATGTACAAAGTGGCTAAGAAACTTAAAAATATTAAAATAGAAATCAGGAAGTGGAACAAAAATGATTTTGGTGATATTTTTCAAACAAAGGATAGGATAAAGGAGGATCTGATTGGGGTTCAGGAGGAGATTCAAAATGAGGGATATGATGAGGAAAGAATGAAAGTTGAAAAGGTCATTCTAGTTGATCTTCACAACATTATCAGCAAGGAGGAAATGTTCTGGAGGTAGCGATCTAGATCTGTCTGGCTTAAGGAAGGGGACAAAAACTCAAGATTCTTTCACCTCTCTACTATGAAGCATAGAGCTACCAATAGAATCAGTCTTATCAAAAAGGGGGATGTGTCCATAAAAGATGATAAGGAGATAGCTTGGGAAGCTATCAATTTTTTCTCTTCCTTTCTCTCTAAAGAGACTAATCTGGGGATTGAGGATCAGAGGAGTATTCTCAAAACCATCCCTAGAGTCATTAATTCTAGTCAAAACAGAGCTCTCACAACAATTCCTGAGATGGATGAAATCAAGGTGGTGGTCTTCTCTTTGCCTACAGAAAAAGCACCTGGCCCAGATGGATTCCCTACGTTCTTCTTTCAGATGTACTGGGACATTCTTAAAGAGGATCTTGTTAAAGCTGTGCAAGAATTCTTTTGTGCCAAGAGTCTGCTCAAATAGATTAATGCCACCTTCTTGGCTCTCATTCCTAAAGTCCCAAGTGCAGATTCTTTTGACTCTTTTAGGCCTATTAGCCTTTGCAATTCTCTTTACAAGATCTTTTCTAAAGTGTTAACTATAAGAATGTTAAAAATCCTTCTGGAGATAATTTCCCTGCAACAATTAGGCTCTATCCTAGGTAGACAAATCCTGGACTCTATTATTGTTGTTCATGAGATTATTCACTCTTTAGAGGAAGGAAAAAAGGATGGCTTTATGCTCAAGCTTGATTTGTCTAAGGCCTATGATAGGGTGGATTGGGTGTTCCTGGATCAGGTTTTGCATAGTTTTGGTTTTAATAAAAACATTCAGAAAATTATTTCTCAACTGATCTCCACTCCCACCTTTGTAGTTATGATCAATGGTTCCCCCATGGATTTCTTTAAATCCTCTAGAGGACTCAGGAAAGGGGACCCCCTCTCTCCCATTCTCTTTATTATTCTAGTTGAATGCTTGGGCAGAGTGATCCTTGTTAAAAGGAGTAGAGGTGAATTAGTTGGTTTGAAACCCTCATTAGGACCCCTGATCTTCAATCATCATCAATTTGTGGATGACACCATCCTTGGGGGAGAGGCCTTGGTTAAGGAAGCCAGACAGGTGAAGAACATTCTTAACTATTATTCTAATGCTATGGGTCAGCTCATTAATTAGAATAAGAGCTTGGTCTTTTTTGTCAACACTCCAGAGGGAAGACAAAGGAAAATGGCTAATATATTGGGCTGTGGTATTGGGACACTTCCATCCACCTATCTGGGTCTCCCTATGGGGACAAGGTCTGATGACCAATTTTGGAACAACCTAATTGATAGGTTCTATAGAAAGTTGGCTGGCTGGAAGGGTATCATCCTGAGCCAAGCTAGAAAAGTGCTTCTAATCAAGTCTATGCTTTAGAACTTGCCTATCTATGCTCTTAGCCTTTTTTCTATTCCTTCAAAAGTGGCGGCTACTTTAGAAACTATCCAGAAGAAGTTTCTATGGGCTGGTCCGAAAGGTAATAAGAAGTATCCTCTTGTGGCCTGGGATAACATCTGTAAGCCCAAAAAACATGGTTGTTTGGGGATTAGGAACCTGAAGTGGCTCAACAAGGCTCTACAAGCTAAACAGATTTGGAGGATATTCACTTCTAAAGGCAAATGCAGGGACATTCTGGAAAATAAGTATGTGGCCAACAAAAACCTAAAGCAGTTTATCAATAGAAATGAGGAACCCAAGGGTTTAACAATCTGGAATGGCATTATAAAAACAAAGGATTTAGCTTTTGAGAAGGCAAAATGGAAACTTGGTAATGGTGAAGATATCAACTTTTGGCTTGATGACTGGCTTGGTGTGGGGCATTTATGGAACTTTGATCAGTATAATAGATGTGCATGGAAAGATTTGGATACAGAGTGAGAGACTATAGGGCTAATGAGAACTGGGTGAATTTGACTGAGATTTTCTAGGAGCTCAAACCAATGGTGAACATGATTAGGCTTTGTCCCTTGTCTCAATGCAAGGATGAGCTTGTTTGGGGACTGACTAAGGATGGCATTTACACTGTGGCATCGGGCTATGATACCATGCTGAGGTGTGGTCCTGACCCTATTTGGGCCAAAGCTTGGTATGCTGGCTTAACCCCCAAAATAAAGATTTTCTTCTAGTTATTGCTTCAAAACAAAATTTTGATGATGGACAACCTTATCAAGAGAGGCCACCAAATTCCTAACCACTGCATTCTTTGTAAAACACAATTGGAAAGTGTCGATCATCTTTTCATTCATTGCCATTTCACAAGGAATATATGGTCTTATTTCCTAGCTTTTTTCAAGCAGACCTGAGTTTCTCCCAATAGCGTTATTGAGCTATTCCAATAGTGGAAAAGTGGGGGTGTGGGGGATGTGAGTCAACACTTTTGGGCCTGGTCTCTTCCTCATTTTTTCTAGGGGGTGTGGAAGGAGCGAAACAACTGAATTTTTAGGGATAAAGAAGCAAATGCTAAGGTGGTTTTTCACAAGAGTTTTAATGCTCTGGTCGAAAACTACATTGTTATCAAAGGCCATAACCCATTGACTAGCACTATGGAGAAGGATCATAGTAAGAGGGAGGATTGTTGTTGGTCTCTTCCTCCAGTGGGATGGCATAAAGCCAACTTCGATGGTGCTGTGAAAGGAAACCATGGTTAGGCTAGGATCAGGGGTATCATTAGAAATGAACAGGGGAAAGGCATAGCAGCTATCTCGGCCCCTTTGGGTGTGCAAACCAACCATGTTGCAAAGGTGACTGCTTCTCACCAAACAATTAAGCTGGCTATGGACATTGGAGTAAGAAACCTATGGCTAGAAGGTGACTCAAAAAACATAATTGATTGCCTCAATGGGAAAAATAGGCCAACCTGGACGACTACAACCTTGATTAATGAAAGTGTCTGGTTCCTAAAGTCTTTTGAAAGAATCCACATGGCTCATCAGTATATGGAGGCAAACCATGTTGCTAACAAGTTGACCAACTGGGCTATTAGAAATAATGAAGTGAAAAGGTGGATGGAGGGGCAATTAATTCCACTCAAAATTAGGGAATTAATGGAAAGTGAAAGAATCCCGAGAAGATTCAGAAAAATCACAATATAATGATGAAACTTTATGTGTTATGGAATTTGTGCCATGGTATGATGTGGGAGAACATGAGCCAAAGTATGAATCACCTAGATAACTGTCATCATTGCACGCCAAGGCCTATCTTTGGGTGTACTTCTCAAAATGTGAAGGGAAGGATCAAGAAAATATTTCAAACTAGAATTTTGCCCAATTTTTTGAAGTGCTCTGTGACCAGAAGCTTTGTCTATAAAAAAAGAAGGATAATGGTGGGGGAATGCCATAGAAGGGAACCTGAGGATGAGGTCAAGAAATGGCAGAGATGATCAAAGGTGTGGGAGATTTTGAACAAAGGGGAGGTGACTTCATTCATTAAAAGACTGCATGGATGGAAACCCTTGGTAACCAAAACAATGGTGAAGAATTGGAAGGAGGGGAGAGTGAAAATTGATGGGGTTGAGTTTACTGTCATGGAGGAGGTCATTTTTGTAGTGACTGGCATACCAATTGTGGGGAAGAAATTCTATAGAGATCGTCACATTTATGGTCAGGCTATGGTGGAATTCACCAAAGGAAAAGTGGAGAAGAAGGCCCTTGAGAAAACTGGGACTTACTACTTGCTGAGATCTATCAAACCACTATGGAGGTTCATGCTGAGAGTGATAATCAAGTACATTACTCTAGACATGAGGTTTGATCGCATATACTCCTACCATTTCATTCTTCTCAACCATTTCAGGTTTGGGACTAAAATTTCTATTCCCTTTTATCTCTACTCGTCAATCAATGAAAATATAAATGATTATAGGGAGAAACCTATAGGTAATCCTGCTTTTCATGAAGGATTGTTGTTGTTAATTTATGAGTACTTCAAAGCAAAATCCATAGGAAAATAAATTAAGTAGGGAATAGGTGGCATGGAAGAATTTGATGAAGAGCTTGACTCAGGGGGAGAAGAGTATGTTCCTTCTGACACCGAAGAGAGCCAAGACATGCATTCTGATTCAGATGCTAACACCTTCCCATATTCTAGAAAAGGGAAAAAGAAGATAAAGAAGGAAAAATAGGTCAAGGAGAAACCAGAACCTAAACACTGCATCGAGGTCTCCTCCGACAGAGATTATGATGAGGAAGCAGAAGGAATGGACATAGAGGGTGATAATGCTAAAGCTAAGGTAGATACTTCTGGGGAGGAGGAGGATACTAAGGAGAATAAGAAGGGGAAGAAAAAATTCACCATTAAAATGCCTGCAAATAGGGAAGATGTTACAGATTGTAGCAGGAAACAGAGGAAAAGAAGGAAAATGGATGAGGAGAATAAGGAAGAAGGGAAAGAAGAAAAGGTGAGTGAAGAAGAAGAGGAAGGTTAGGGCAGAGAGGATGATCATATGCAGGGTGCTGATGACCAAGGGACTAACTAGTATGATTGTAGGATAACATACAAGGAGAAGAGAATGGTTTGGAGAAACTTTCACAAGGTTTCGGTCAGGATGGGATTACAGAGAGAAATGATGAAAACCCTTGTCAAGGAAAACAAGGAAGGCAAGATTCAAATGGAGGAAATCATTGACCTCACCCTTGTGATTCTGAGTGACATTACCAAAGAACATTCTCAGATGGATGTCCTCAATAATGCTAAAAATAGTGTCATAGACAACTACAGGACAACTAAATGGACTTTCCATGAAATTCAGGAGTTAAAATTTTGGGTGGGACTACTGGAGAGGGAGGGTAATAGCAGAAAAATTACACTTATGGAGGAGATGAAAGAGATGGAGAGTAACATGGAGGGAGTGAAGAAAAGAATGTAGAGTTTGGAGGGGACATTATAGAAAATAGCTGAGCAGAGTCATAGCATACTCAAAGCCTCAAATGATAATATAAAAGTCTTGATAAATAAATTTGAGGAACACCGGAGCAACAAGGAGGACTCTCCAAGAAATAGCAAAGATAAAAACATAGAGGAAGGGCTCAGGAAGAGAACAAGGTCAAGTACAATGAAGAAAGACACACAGGAACCTAACAAGGATCTGGTTGAACTCAAGGATGCAGTGGACAAGGCGTCTGAGCTAGAATTTCAAGTGGTGGAGATCCTCAAAGAGTTCTCTTGAGCTGCTCCCCTGGTTTTTTTGGGCCTGGACTAGTTTTTTTCTTTCTATTTCTGGCTCTGTTTCCTGGCTTTAACTATTTGTTTTACGGTTGGCCTAAGCCTGGACCATTTTTGTTTGGGCTATAGCTTCTTGGTGAACTTATCTACCTTAGTACTTTTTATGTTTAATACTATTTGGGTTTTAGGGCCCCTTTAAAACCTATTTTCCTTAATCAAAAACACAAGAGTACTAGTAGTACATCATTTGGTTTAAGTTAAATTGTTAACATTCCATTGGTTAATAGGGTTATGAATTATCAAATCATTGAGTCGTAAGTAATTTAATGTATAAGTAGGTGATTAGTAGGTATTGGAAGATGGTATTATAACTTCCAAATATTTAGATAGCATTTGGATTCTAGTTAATATCATTAGGTTTACTGTCAGATATTTATTATTGAAATTCAATCGTTAATGCAATTATCCTATGAACTATTACCATCCTTTAATGCATCAAACCTTAATCAAAAACTATAATCTAGGTAGACATACTAATTGTGGGTATAGTCGAATTGGGATAAATTGAATATTTAATGCCCTAGGTGTCTTTTGAATACATCAATCGAAAGTTCTAAGTTTAAATTAAGCACACTAGGGTTCCACTATCCAAACTCTAACTTTTACAACTATAGTTATGAACTTTAATCCACTAGACCCACATTGTCATATTGTTACTCCTTATCTTAACGCTCTCCAAAACTTGACTCTAGATTTTTGACTGATTAAATTGTTGTCAACTCACACTTAACCTTTGAACGTCACTCCTTAACATTTCAATTTTAAAAAAAATTATTGTGTTTTTGGTTGGTTAAATTTTGGGCATGACAACCTACCTAATATGAAGCCTTGCAAAAAACTCTAGCAACTCTTCCTACTTCACCTCCTAATCAAGAGAACATCAATAACTTCTTACAATGCATGCATGCTACCCCGGGTCCTCCTAACATTATATTTACTCAAAAGGATTTACCTTCTAAAGAAGTTCAAAATCAGTATGATTCTCTTATGGTTGATGTTTCTATCAATAAAAGTATCATTCATAGGACCTTTATTGATAATGGATCTGGGCTTAATGTTTGTAGTATGGACATGCTCAAAGCAATTCAAGTTGATCTTTCAACTATTCAACCTGACAATGTTCCTATACGTGGCTTTGATAACATTGCTAAGAACACTTTAGGCATCATTACCTTACCTATCAAAGTAGGACCAATCATCTTGAATACACCTATTCATGTTATGCTTGGACATCTAAATTATAATCTTCTTTTAGATAGACCTTGGTTGCATGAGATGCATGCTTTTCCTTCCACCCTTCACCATAAAGTAAAGTTTATACATAACAACAAGGTGTATTCACTTCATGTGGATGATGCACCTAATCCTTTTCTAAATATTCAAACTCAAATTACTCCTACTTATAATAGTAATCCTTCTTCATCTAATGCTCTTCCTAACAATGATTGGGGAACCTTGGATTTTAATCCTACATTTATTGGAGAGTATAAGGTTAATGATCTTGATTTTATGAAGCAACAAAGAGAATTTGAACAATGATTTTTTACTTCTAAAGCCCTTCATAATAACTTTGTCACTGGTTCTACCCACAATGAATCTGTCAAACCTACTAATGATGACATAGTGACTACAGAAGTTCCATTGACACCTTCTGATAATGCTTCTAGTTATGGTCTTGGTTGTCATTTCCTATGTAAACAAGGATTTAATGGTCAAGGATGTGGTAAGCATAAACAGGGAATTCAAATGCCCTTACATACTAGGGGGCATGAGCATTCTTATGGATTGGGATTTAATCCTCAACAACAAATCAATGTTAACAATATCTCAAATAGCACTTTAAAACATGATGAAACTATGAAGGAATTTGACCAAGAAGTTCTTTTGCCTAAACTTCTTCATGCTAAGATGATTACTAGACCTAAATGCAAAAAGAAACGTAGTCAATACTTGAAGACTCTTCCTTTTTCTTTATATCATAGATTTTATGATCACTCTACTAATGAATGTCAAGCTTTACATTATAAGATTAGGCAGCTCATTGATAGTAATGTTATTTATATATCATGTGATAATGAGTTGTATTTCAATCATGTTTTCTCTAAATAACATTTATGTTCCTATTATGGAGCTCCACATTATGTAAACAATGTTAGCCTCATACTTAGGGGCTCATTGTCTTTCATAGTGTTGTGAGCGATATAATAGGCCCTCTTCCATCTTTTTTCCTACACCTGGGGGGCAAGGATGTCATCTCCTTCTTTTCTATCTTTCTAGGATTCACCTCTTTCCTTGGCTAAGCAGTATCTATCTATTATGTGATATCAAATCATACATGAAAATTTTGGTTTGCATTGAGGATCTATGTCCTTGATCACAACCTCTTTTTTGTTTGACATTGGGTTTCCATGGTTGATATATCTCTCACCTTGGAAATTGAACAATGTGTTATCCCTCACAAGGGTTACTTTTTCACTTCTTGCATGATATCTCTTTGCATTCGTCCCTTCCATGGCCTCATAGGAGCTATGACCTTCTTGGCTTGGACTGGGTGTTGTCTATGGATATAATCTTGATGTTGAAGAAGGCTTTATCCTTGTTCTTTTCTTTCCTTAACATGTCAAAATAGTATGTTTTTTCCATCTTAAGGAGGGGGGCATATATACGACCTCCCTCATTTTATATTATGCATTTTTGTTCTAACCTTTTATTTTGCAGCATGCTAAATCTTGAAAGGTAACGCACATAAGTTGCTAAATCCTGAAGAGACACGCATTTCCAATTTCAAATATGCTAAATCTTGGAAGGTAATGTACATAAGTTGCTAAATCCTAAAGGGACACACATTTCAAATATGCTAAATCTTCTGAAGGTAACACACATAAGTTTCTAAATCTTGAGGAGACACACATTTCATATTCATAGTGATACAAGAAGGTGGATCTATGGATATTCCAGAAGAGGTTAGAAGATGCATTACAATTTTAAAGCACATTTTATGGGTGAACCTATTGGGCTTTCCCTCCAGGGTGATTCACAGTAAGGTGGGCATCTTACTGGGTGAGGTAATCACTTTCTCTTTTCTCTCTTTTTGCTTTCATGCTAGTAGGACTAGATCGTGAAGCTATGCTATTTATATTGTTTCTCTTGTCTTTCTTATGTAATCATTTATGCTTTTATGATATCTTTCCAAATATGATATTAGTATGAGAGATATTTCTTAGCAAGGTTTCTTAAATGCTAGTTGATTTGAGTTTGTACTAACCCTTGTTCTTTTAGTTTTCTCTTTTCGCACCATCGTCCATGTATGTTGAGATAGAATCCTTACCCTGGGGGCTTGTGTCCTTAGATAAGTGTTATTTTATCTCATTGTGAATCCACTTGGATCTCCTCATTCTTCTCCTTTACCAAGAGTTTTCATCGAGTCCATACTCTTGCTAAAGTGGGGGCTTAATGTATCGTCTTAAAATGGAAGTCTTCCATGTTAAGAGAATTTAGCCCTTTGAGTAAGTTATTTTGGGTCATTTCAAATGCCTTGAAATGGTCTTTTCTTGGATTTGGCTCTTTCCCCATTTTCCACTTCTTTTTTGCACTTGATTCCTTCATTCTAGGTGAAATTAGGGTTAGGATCCCGAGGATTCTCCTTAATTTCCCTCTTCTATGGATTTATTTTCTAGGTAGGACTTAAAAATAGGTCCTCCTAGCCTTCATTATGTTCATCATAGTATTTTTTTCCTCTCCCTAGCATTCTACCCTATTTTGACATCATTTCTAGGTCTTCGGGCACCCCTGGGACCTCATGTTTCTCATTATGGCTGAGACCCTGAGATCTGTGACCTCAAGGTCAAGGATGATCTTGATGGTTCAATTATGACCTTTAGGTTCAATGATGATCTCATCCTTGACCTAGGTTATGGTTGACCTCATCCTTAACCCTGGGTTCAAGTTTCAAGGTCTTGTGATCTTCGGATGTCAAGTTTTGGAAAGAATTGTTTTTCCCACTTCCAAGTCGGCCATTTTGGGTTTCAAAATGATAAATCCTTAATTTCATTTAATCTAAGTATATTTCTAAAGGTTTTATTCCTAATTGGAATTTAATTCCCCAAGGTGGCCCCTATAGAAGATTGTGCCCTAGATCACTATAAAAGGATGCCTTCCTCTCATTTTCTCCATCAAGTTTTCATCCATTTTCATGATCAAGACATAAAGTTTTCATGCTCAATCACTCTCAAGAAAGGAGATCAAGAAATAATTTCATCAAGAAAGATCAAGAAAGCATCCATTCTCAAGCATTTAAGCCCTCTTATCCATTCAAGTTCTCCTTTGAAGATCAAGGATTCAAGCATTCAAGCCATTGAAGGGATTTGGTTCAAGCACTCAAGATTCATCATTCAAAACCCTAGATCTAGCCATCATGGTGGTGTGATCTTCCTTCAAGATCATCTGTTCATCCTCAAGATCCATTCATTCTTCCCTCAAGGTGGATTCCAAGCATACAATCATGGAGGTTTAGATTTACATTTGTTAGTGTTGATTCCAAGCTTTCGTATTAACATACTTGATTGCATTTCAAATACAATTCCATATATATTGAATATCATAGCTTCATTGTTAGATCTACTTCTACTACTTTCTAGCATTCTCTATTTCAATTCCATTGTTAAGGTTGATTCCAAACCAAGGTTTGACTAAGGCAAACCCCCTATCCAAACAACAAAACCATTTTTCTTGTAGGTATAGGTATAGGACTGTGAATCAGAGCTTGGATCTAATACCCTTTTCAGCGAACTTCTGAGATCTGTGAATAAAGTAAAAGATGGCCTTCAAAATCTCAAGGTAGTCTTTGACCTTTTATCAGGGTCAAAGACTACCTACTTTCAGAAAGACAAAAGTTTTCTGGATTTTCTCTGTTACATTTTTTTGGTCCAGGATCTGGTTGCAAAATCTTTTGAAATTGTACATTGGCACCAAAAAGTAGGTATTTCCAAATTAATTTCATCATGAGGTATTTATGTTATTTGATCTAATTTCAAGTATTTCCAGATTTTCCCTTACAATTCAAATGTATGTGTAAAATATTGGCTTTGGGGTCTCTTTTATGTGCAAATTTTTGTTCTAGGATCCCATCCATATTCTATCCTTTACACTTAGCATAAGCATTCTTAGCTCAATCTTCATTTTAGCTTCATTAGGCTCCTTGGGGCTCTAGGGGAAAATCAGGTGTTCCATACCTAATTCTGTGCCACTATGGGGTTCTCATGATCCCTGATTGATCCTAAACCTTCCTAATCTACATTAGGGACATGCTCCAAGTTTTTTGAGAGCACACCCACATCCCTAAATCGAGAGAAAATCAAACGGTGACATGGTGCTCCTATTTAAGCTCTATATGAGTGTCTTTGCAAATTATTTTTACTATATGCTAGGAATATGCTGCTAGGACTAATGTTTGAATGTCTATGCTTGTTCCAAATAGGTTAGTTTTGTACTGATCAAACTAGGTTGTGCTCTCAAAAATATCCAACACAAGGAGCTCCCTAAATAGTCATCTTGCATCATATATATTAATCTTGCATCTTGCATCTTGCATATAGCTTCATCCTTCATCCTGCATCTCACATCATATTCATTCATGCATCTTTTCTCTTGGAAGGTCATCTATTTATCCCCCTTCTCGTCTTCTTCCTCCCTTCCCTTTTGTGTTCTTTTCAAGAAAATTCCACAACATTTCCTCTTTGCATTATTTTCTCGAGGGGGCACAACCCCTTATCTTCTATTATCTAGCCTGGGGCATCTTATTTTATTGTCTTTGACACCACGCTACTTGCAGCATCACATCAAACAGGGACAAAATGTAGACATCTAAAATCCCTTTGCTAAATAAAAATATTTTATTTTGCAAAAACCCCTAATGACATCATCTTTAATTAATTAATTAATTAATTAATTAGTTTTTATGCCATTATCCTCTTCTATTTAACTAATAAAAATTTAATTAAATAATCCCTCCCAAAAATATTTAAATCAAATTTAAATGATTTTCCCTCCAATTTATTAATCATTTGATAAATTGAGTGTCACAACCCTTTAAATAAATAAATTATTTATTTAAACCATAAAACCCTAGAAACTTTTAGAAAACCATAAACCTATCTAACCTTTCATAAACCTACTTAGAGGGTGATTCCTAACCTTCTTAGTCAAAACCACCATCCTTTGACTTTTGGTCAAACCCCCTCATTAATGATTCTTACAGACTCATTAATGACTCCTTACACCCTCATTAAGGCTCTTACAGCCTCATAATGAAGCCCATGTCTCCTCTTCCACCTTGGTTCCCTAGGCACACTTCCTTGGTGTTTCTCACACATGTGAGAAACCCTTAACCCTCATCCCTTTGACCATACCCCAAACTGTACCCCTAACCCTAACTCTAACCCTAACTCTCCTTCCTAACCCAAGCCCTTAGGAAAATCCTATAAATACACCTCCTTCCAAGAGAAAATAATTAGCTTAGTTTTTATCATTCATGCATTGTTATCATGCTCATTTACTTCTAGATCATCTTAGCTTAAATCCTAATTGTTAGATTTAGTTCATTCCTAAGCTTTCTAACTCACATCTTAGCTTAGCATTAATGGATTAACCTAGTTTACTTCATTGTTTTGCATAGCATTATCATTGCATCATATTCATATTTGGATAAAATCAATCTTATCATAAGCATTCTTAGCTCAATCTACATTTTAGCTTCATAAGGCTCCTTGGGGCCTCTAGGGGAAAATCAGGTGTTCCATACTTGATTTTGTGCCACTATGGGGTTCTCATGGTCCCTAATTGATCCTAAACCTTCATAACCTACATTAGGGACATGCTCCAAGTGTTTTGAGAGCACACCCACATCCCTAAATTGAGAGAAAATCAAACGGTGAGAGGATGCTCCCATTAAGCTCTATCTGAGTGTCTTTATGATATTATTTTTACTATATGCTAGGAATATGCTGCTAGGACTAATTTTTGAATGTCTACACTTATAAAAACATGTTAGGTTTTCACTAATCAAACCTAGGTTGTTCTCTCAAAATATCCAACACAAGGAGCTACCCAAATCCTCATCCTGCATCATATAGATTAATCTTGCATCTTGCATCTTGCATATAGCTTCATCCTTCATCCTGCATCTCACATCATATTGAATTCATGCATTTTTTCTCTTGGAAGGTTTTCTTGTTGATCCCCACCTTCCCATCTTCTTCCTCCCTTCCCTTCTGTGTTCTTTTCAAGAAAATTCCACAACGTTTCCTCTTTGTGTATTTTCTCGAGGCGGCACAACCCCTTATCTTCTTTTTTCTAGCCTAGGGCATCTTATTTTCTTGTCTTTGATGCCACGCCACTTGTGGAATTGCATCAAAGAGGGGAAAAATGTACACACCTAAAATCCCTTTTCTTAGGGACATGCTCCAAGTGTTTTGAGAGCACACCCACATCCATAAATCAAGAGCAAATCAAACGGTGATAGGGTGCTCCTATTTAAGCTCTAGATCTAAGTGTCTTTGCGAATTGTTTTTACTATATGCTAGGAATATGCTACTAGGACTAATGTTTGAATGTCTACACTTGTTCCAATTCAGGTTAGGTTTGCACTGATCACAATATTTATAATGAGGCCTGCATGATCCCACCCCCTTCCTATTTCTTCTTCCAAAATAAATGAAAACATAATATGTAATTTATATTCAGAGGGAGTTGGGGTCCCACCACCCACCTTCCCTTACCCATGCATACACAAAAAATGGGGGCACTTTATTAATCCAACCCCAAATAAATTAAAAGTCAAGTGTGGGTGTGTTTACCATTTCATACTCCACTTACTGATATGAACCATTGGTGGTGGGATCACCTTGATAGGTGCGACCCCCCCCCCCCCACACAACCCACTATATATTTTTTTAATATTTATTTAACTAGCAGTTGCACACTTATGTCATGCAACATGAGCTGATAGGGCCGTATTACATGCTTAGATCCGTCAATTAATTTTAAAATATTCAAAACAATAAATAATTTTTAAATATTTAAAATGATAAATAATTATATGTAAATGTTAGAATGCATGGATCAAATATTGCTGAGACATCAAAAACTTCTATACCTGCACAAAATAACACTACTGCCAATACTCAATTTGTAAACAATGTCCTAAGTTGAGAAGGATGTGTCATGTATTTGTAGTATTGTTTTAACAAAATAGTTAGAATCAATGAAAACATAATCTAACTTATTTGCACCAATATTTTCATATCTTCCTCAATCTAATTTATGGGCCAGTACCAATTTTAGTTATAATTTACAATGGAGTAACTGGCATTACCCAAATAATCAAAAGTTTAGTTTTCATATAAAATCATAACTAACTATCCACAGGTCTCATGTGTGCAAAGACTAAGAATGATAGTCTTTTAAAGACAAAAAAAGAGAACTGATATATAACCAATCTCAGCTATCTTTTAGAGAGAAAATAGTTATAACACAGAATCAAACATTCAGTTTTAGTATAAATTCAAACCTAGTGCTCCACAAACTCTATTCAACATAAGTTTGGAACCATGCCCAATTCAGTTATAATTTATGTAATTTTTGGGGCCATGCCCAATTTCAATTATAATTTACACTGAACTAACTATTCTTGATTGTAATGTACCCTTGAGTTTCCTATAAAATTGCAACTAAATATCCATGGATCGTATGTAGTAAGATAGATACGGCATAGAAAGAGTAAAAAATGAAGAGGATTAAGGAAATACCCACTTTCAATTTATTTCTTACAGTAAACTAATCATTATGAACTATATAGTCAAATAGTCCTTTTTTTATATTCTACAAAGTTTTATCCCTATATTTATGAGTCCATACCTAATTTCAACAATGATTCACACTGGAGTAAAATAAATTCATAAATTCACGAGCCATACCTATCTAATCATAATTCAGTTTTCCTATAAAATTGCATAACAAAATATCCTCATATATGGAGAAAAGGGTCAACAGAAAGTGAGAATGAAAAATAAAGTAGACTAAGAAATGCCCAATTTCAGTTACTTTTTATAGAGAACAATATAGACAAACATTATATTTTCATATTCCACATATTTGTTTTCTCTGTATTACAAGCCATACCCCAATTTTAATAATGATTAACACTGGACTAATAATTATGGCCCATCTAATTTCAGTTTTCCTATAAGATATGGGAAAAGATTGAGCTTCCTCATCTGATTAAGCCTCTGATGGATCTTTGTTGATCTTTAAAATGATGACCTCCTATTCCTTCCAAATTCGATACCCCACTCCTTGAGATTCTCGTTTGCACTCGCATAAGATATTATCCCTCTAAATTCTTTTTTTGGTCCATTAGGGTTTACAACAGATGGAGAACAATTACTTAGAAATGGGAAGAGGGGACGATAGCTGAGGAAATGGAAGAGTTGTTATGACATCTATCAACAAACCTAGCAAGCAAGCTGGTAGGTTGACACAATTTTGGTGAAAAAAGATCAGCTATCGTTTGCAAGCACACAGCCAAGCAAGGTGGATGACAAAAATGATGATGTTTTCAGGAGAAAAAGCTCCCACA
>BSBK01001465.1:1640000-1709651 GCA_027943335.1 Chamaecyparis obtusa | reverse complement strand
ATGTATGTTTATGTATATACTATATATGTATTTGTATACTATATGTATATGTATATATATATATATATATATATCTATATATATATATATATACTATATATATATATATATATATATATGTATATGTATATATAGTATGTTTGTATGTATGTATATATGTATGTATGTATATATATATATATGTATGTAGTATGTATATATATATATGTATGTATGATATAATATATGTATGTATAGTATATATATATGTATATGTATATATATATATATATATATATATATATATTATATATATATATATATATATATTATATATGTATATATATATGTATTATATATGTATGTATATATATATATATATATGTATGTATGTATGTATGTATGTATGTAATGTATGTATGTATGTATGTATGTATGTATGTATGTAGCATAACATGAGCATATTGGTACTATAGTCTACCTATCTTCCTAATTTAGAGGTTTTATTTTAGTTTTGTTTGGATCCTTGTATGTGGATGCATAGTTTATTTAAGGCTTTCACTTCTATATTGAGACCTTTCTACCTAAAAATAATCATTTCTAAATGACTTGTCAATTGACCACATGTTCTACACAAATGTATACAAAAGTAGACCATTTTTTCCCCAGTTTTAAGCTTCCACATGCCTTCGACATACTCATGAGCACCAAGGTGCAATTACTATTTTTTACAACTTTTATTACATCAAAGGTATTTTTTATTTGAAATAAACCAAAAAAATCCTAGTGATGAATGATCAAAACCTCCTAAAAGTGATGCAATATGGTTGAACAATTTATAACCATTGAATTTCATTATCTTTTTCACTCATGAATTTTAACCTAGTCATTTTTTCTCTTCAACATTGATGACACTTTCAACCTTCTTTTTATAATGGTCATATTTTTTCTTTCACTAGGTGATTTACAACATATTCTTGATGGGTACGTGTTTAACTGCATTTTATTTCACAAGAAATGGTCAATGAGTTTGACTACAAAAATACATACTTAAATCCTAATAGCAATGTCATAATTAAGGAGTCGTTATCATACATTTCATTTAACAATAAAATTCTTTAATGGACATTTTTATGCTATTAATCACTAGTAAGGATTTATAATTTTTAAGTTCCCTTTTTGGATGAATAGTGGTGATTGTTTTTTAATAGTTATTATAAAATAAAATAAACTATTCACAAAAAAAAGAAAGCGGATACAAGATCACCTCTAAGAAGTCATACAGGTTAGAATCCCAGACATCAAAATGCAAATTGGCGAGTCCAAAGAGTAAACTATGTAAAAAAAAAACTACTTAAGTGACATTTAAAGTATCACTAAAGAGAGGGGATGGAGGATCTTTGTCATTCTTTTTACCCCATAAATCAACGTGGTCAAAGGTGAGATTCAAAAGAGACCACCCTTCTTCATCAATAATAACCTCCACTTTATCCTTGTCCTCTCACATATGTAAGACTATCAATGCAAGTTTGTGAGATATATGGATGAGTTAGGTCACCTACCATCACCACTAGAGGTTGGCCACCTACTACCACCATTAGTGAGTGGGCTTGAAGCCCCTATACCCCACCCTTATATAAAGCCCCTATGTGATGAAGAGGTGAAGAACTTCATGTCAAAGCCAGTCCAATGACTAGATTAGTGGCAAGAAGCCTAGGACTACAAGGTATAAGAGAAATAGGTAGACGATCTTTGGCTATACCAATAGCCTCAAGACATATATCAATTGCATAACTATCCAAAGGAACTCTTGAAACCAAGCAATGGGTATTTCCCCAATGCTCAAGGAGCTCCTAAAGGTGGGACATCTCCATAGCCACCTTATTGGCTTGGACTTAAATCTAAAGCATCACATTATTATATATGCAAGGTTTAGTGAAAAGGGGAATTATTACATCAATAGAGTTGTGTGAAAATAAGACAACATTCTTATCTCCTCTCCAGAAATAAAAAGGATCTCCACCCTAAAACCATGCTAGATCTGAGTAAACTTGAAGGGCATGTGAGGCCAATCCCCAAAAGGGCCATATGTTAGGAAACATATTCTAGACAAAAGGGGCAAAAGAAATAATGAATCTAGCTCCACAAATTTTGAGCATGACGACAAGACTAGAAGAGGTAGTTGGTGTGGATATAGATCTTGCCTACTAATGTCTTCATTCTAGAATATTGTGCAAAAAACTATTATTTATTTTCACAAAAAAATGAAAATCCGTTATAAATGAGCAAATTTTCAATGAAGAGGAAATTCTTCTATCTTGTTTTACTCCATAATTAAGCTTATCTTCACACTAGTAGGGGGTTTCTATTTATAATGAGGGGATTTCTACTTTTCAAACTACAAATAACTTTTCTTTAATGCCAATATTTGGAATATCTATTTATATCTTGAGTTCAAACAAATATTTTTAAAACTTTCCATCTTTAATTTAGCTTAGAATAAAACCCAATTAGCTTTCATGGCCCAAAGTATCATAACAACACTTCTTCTACATTTTTGAGTGCTTTGTTTGTTATCTTGCTAACACATCAAAATAAATAAATAAAAATTATTTATGCACACTATTCCCACAAATCTACGCCTATCATTTCAAATTTTAAACTAGTGTTATTGTAGAAAGCTCAAAATTTAATTATATTTTGTTATAAAATATACATGTATACTTTAATAAGGATAAATATTATTTAGATTTCAAAAAATAATATAATCTTTGATTTGTTTAAAAAGAATGATATGGTGCAAGGATCAAATAACGGTCACGGGATGAGAGCTCATAGATACTTTTACATGCCTACGTTATTTTCGCATAAGTTATTTAAGCCTCTCTTCCTATGAAAGAATTTGCCCGTTGATGATTCTTGTTGTTACCGTTTATTTCAGCTTCACCTGGCGAAGAGCGTCGATTGAGGTCAGCTTTCTCTTATTGAATATGGCCGCCTATGAGCCGCCCGATTTTTTTGAGTTCGAAGTGTCACCTGATCTCTACACTCCTTCCACCCCGCCTCCTCGAACGCCTCTGGTATGTCTTCGCCTTTCACGCTTGTAAACTTCTCACATGTAAATGACCCTGCAATTCCGGCCATTGAACATTTGAAAACCGCCTTAGTGGCGGCAGCAGCGCTTTCATTTTTTTTTCTCATTGCAAAAGATGCTCACAAGGCTTTCACAAGGAGAGCACATTGGATTCCCTGTGATTTCCTCGTGCTCAGCGCTTTCTCAATCCAGATGCTAAACGTGCTGAATACTCAGAATCAGGCGGTGAATACTTCCTCCCAAACGGGACATTGGCTCAGTACAAATAAAGCTGAATTAAGCACCAGTGCAGGTCAGCAGTATGCCGGTTGGAAGGACATATTGATGATACACAATAGTCGAACTATATTGTGTCTATTTACAGCATATGTCATGCCAGCAATGGCCGATGGCGGCCTTGAACATGCTTGGGTTAGGTGGGTGGCTTTGGTAATAACTGCCTTTCATCATCTAACCTCTGAGTATTATAGTGTTAAAGGTGAGGCTAGTGTAAAAGATAATAGTATGTCAGCCTCTGATTTCCGCCGTTTATGGCCTCAAGCAAACAATATGAGGAACCCTCGGGCTCCCTATTACGCATATGCTACGATAATATCCCTCTGCTTCATTCTGCTCAATCTTCTTCTTGCCTGCGCTACTATTGCCGGCAGAAGTATTGAGCGCATCGTGTCCAAAAAGATTTCCCTTGTTCTCAGAGGCCAAGGGGAATTCTGTGATGGCTTGGCTGACGAGACCCAGAAGGCTCATGATCCTCACCATCACTCCTGCTGGCGGAATGTCAAGATTGATGCAGTTAACAGAGCCGATCAGCATTATCACCTCCATCGTGTCCACAACCACTCATGTTTGCAGACTGTTGAAGAGGCCGTGCTGAGAGCGGGGAAGGAGATGAAAATCATGATCATTCCTGTTGGCAGACAGTTGAAGATGCAGTGCTCAGAGAGGAAAAGGAGGGGATTCATCACTCCTGCTGCCAGACAATTCAAGGGACTCCAGCAAGAGGGGGAGGAGGAACAGTATCGGCGTCACTGTCACTACTGTTGGCGGAGAGTAGAAGATGCCATGCTCAAAGCGATGGATAATTGTTCGTGCATACTCAGTTCAACCTGTCCTTGCCTGATCTGCCTTGAGCGCCTCGGCTGCAGTCATAGTTACAGTTCAAATTGTGATTACGATAGTGGGAGGGCTTACCAATGTGTTAGAAAAGGATATTAAGCCTGGAAGTAATAAATTCAAGTTGGTCGCCATTATTGTGCAGTCCATGTTCATCCTGATGGCCTGGGCGCTTATCAATTTAAGGTGGGCTACTGCAGTGGCTTATCACCGAAGACCCAAAAAGGATAGATGGTGTAGTGGTTTAAAGATGGAGGATTTCTGGACAAGGCACCTGAAAGAACTGGAGCAGGCTGGGGAGTCCCCTCTGGAGGAGGCACAATCACTTGACAAGGAAATCGAACGACTGGTTTCCAAGAAGCAGATGACACCCGCTTTGCCGGGAATGTTTTGGTCTGCAGTGATTGGGATGCAGTGGTTTCTCGTTTTATTCAGCAAAGCTTGTTGGTTTGTCTCTTTGATGATTTTCCACAACAAATTGATGCTTAAATTGTTTCGCTTCATGTTCGAAAAGCACATAATGTATGTCTTTGAAGACTACCCAAAATATGAGAAAATATTGGAAGAGGTGCAGATGTTAGGGGAGAGCCCTGAAAGCCTGGTGGGTGTCTAACCGCAAGTCCATTGAACAGGCTAAGAGGCTCAGTATACAAGGCAATCAAGACGGTGAATGCAGCTGTGATAATCTGGTAGAGTTTCTGATCCACAAGAGAACCCCCAAAGGTCTAGGGTTGAGCTGTTTGGAGCCTCACAAGCCTCAAACAGGATTGAACTTCCTGTGCAAGAAGAAGAAGCCGATTCAGATGACTCGGCAACAACCACAAGAAGAGAGAGACGTGGAAAAGCAGGTACCGACTGTAGAAGAGCAATTCACAGACATGAGTACAAAGTCCTGGAAAATGACAGCAGTGTCCTTGCTGGGTATCATCGTTCATCTCTCTGCATTAATGCTGAAGCTGATCAGGAACACTGTTCAAGTTCTGATACTTCTCCATGGGATATTGCTAAGAATTGTTTGAAGGTATATTCTCAAGCATGGGAGATCATAGATTTCGTTGAGGAGGCAGATGCAGAAGCTGACGGAGTCACTAGTGAAGCAGCCGATAAGTACTTCCAAGCTCTGCAAGAGAAAGTGAGTAAAGCAGATTCTTCCCAAAAGAATTTGAGGCTTGCAAAATCTAAATGCGTGTGTGAAGCATTGGAGGAGCTTAAGAGGAAGCTAGAGAGCTGCAACACCTAAATCCACTTAAGGAGGGAAAAAAAGATAGCCGATGCGAGGGCAACGACTCCATAGATTGGAAAGCAGCAGCATGGGGCAGTGCCGTGTACTATCTATGTGACAGCATTGAGTGTAACGATGGAACCGAGGTGACCGATCTACAGAACGAGTTAGAAAGCTCATTGGCAGATATAATAAACGAATGCCTTGAGAAAACCCAGAATCTCCTGTTATTGAGCTCCAGGAAATGGGCTCTCAAAAGGGATGAAGAACGGATGGGGAAAGCACTGTATACAGCAGGGAAAACTAAGGCAATCATGGAGAAGTGTAGCGTTCAACAAGTTAGCTATAGTTTCTTATCATTGACTGTTGGTTTTTTTATTTTATTTTAATTTTTAAATAGGCATTTTAGATGATTTGAATTCAGTATAATTTCTAGATATTTATAACAAGTGTCTTTGGACAGTAATTGTTAATTTTCTGTATGTCTAGACCTATACTTCATCAAGATCCAATTTCCTTCACTAAATATCAATTGTTTCTAAAAGTATGTAATTAATTAAGAATGTTTATAAAGATAATGTTGTTTCTAGATTTGCTTGTGTACAAAAATTTTACATGGGAAATCTCTATTTTGATGGATTGTGGAAATCTCTTAGTGTTGAAGAATGTTTATGTTATTTGTCTTGTGCTATGCAGTTCATGTCAAACTATAACACTACCATAGGTTGCAAACTGAAAATATTCTAAATATATTCCAGACCTATATTGTTTTTATTATTAAATTTCATTTTTTTTTTGTATTAATAACTTGAGAGAAAATGATTTATACAAAGAACATAGTCACAAGAGGCCCAGCCTCAACCAAAAGGAAGAGACCATTAGTCATCATCAAAACAATCGCTAAGCAAAATTTTATAGACAAAAAAGATAAAACAAACAACACATCCCTAAAGGATTTCGTTGTGCGACTCAGCCCAAGTGGTCCACCCAAGTGGTCCTTCCATCTAGATAATCTTCCTTCTCTCCTGAATCTACGCAAGAATAACAACCTTGGCAAGCGGGGGGTCTCTATTCTCCTTGATTTCAGCATTTAGTTTGGCAAGGGCATAATCAAAAGCATTGATACTCTCCATGTTGCACCTCCATTCGTAACCAGCGTGCAACTCATAGACATACATGGTGGCATGCCCATCCTTCAGAAATCTAACAAGCTTCTTTCTTTCAATGTTCAACATAATAGAGACATGCATGGCAATATGATAACTTATGTGAGTCTATGAAAAGACTCAGTAAGAGCTCTAGATGTACCCTGCATTTTGTCTTCATTTCTAACTTTCCAGATATACCATAAAATAGTAGATGAAAGGATGAACCAAAAAAGGTTAGTGTCTTTTTTGAGCCCATGAATATAACCAGTAACAATCTCCATGATATTAACATGAATGGGAAAATTAATGCCAAACATTAACCAGATTTCCTTAGCAAAATTTTATAGACAAAAAAGATAAAACAAACAACACATCCCTAAAGGATGTCGTTGTGCGACTCAGCCCAAGTGGTCCACCCAAGTGGTCCTTCCATCTAGATAATCTTCCTTCTCTCCTGAATCTACGCAAGAATAACAACCTTGGCAAGCGGGGGGTCTCTATTCTCCTTGATTTCAGCATTTAGTTTGGCAAGGGCATAATCAAAAGCATTGATACTCTCCATGTTGCACCTCCATTCGTAACCAGCGTGCAACTCATAGACATACATGGTGGCATGCCCATCCTTCAGAAATCTAACAAGCTTCTTTCTTTCAATGTTCAACATAATAGAGACATGCATGGCAATATGATAACTTATGTGAGTCTATGAAAAGACTCAGTAAGAGCTCTAGATGTACCCTGCATTTTGTCTTCATTTCTAACTTTCCAAATATACCATAAAATAGTAGATGAAAGGATGAACCAAAAAAGGTTAGTGTCTTTTTTGAGCCCATGAATATAACCAGTAACAATCTCCATGATATTAACATGAATGGGAAAATTAATGCCAAACATTAACCAGATTTCCTTAGCAAAGTGGCATTCAAAGAATATATGCCTGGAAGTATTAGGTATTTTACAAAGATTGCACATATCAATAACAGAGAAATCCTTTTTAAGAGGCAATTTATTAAGCAACAACAACCATTTCAAGCACTTGACTTTAGGAGAGACCAAACCATTCAAGAGCCATCTGAAGTATTTCATCCAAAGAGGGATGTCACAGTGAGAGTACCAAATACAATTAACATGATTAATAATAGAGTCATTATAGGAAATAAAAACATAGATGTTATGAGATTTAATCCTAGAAAGAAGAGTACCGTCCACCCATTTAAAGGAGAGAAATCTATGGAAATCAACAATGCAGTCCTTAGGGAGAGAAAGAGCATTGCAGGCTTGGGTAATCATATTATAAGTCTTTTATGGGAGGGATGCAAATTATACACAGCCTTAAGGACATCCCAGCTAACAATGCCTTTGTCATCCATAATGTCCATGAAGCAAGAAAGACTAGCCTTGGCCCAATATTTGGCAGAGCAGCCTTGGGGAAAGAGGTTTGGAAGAGTGATAAAGGTTCCACCATATAGATATCTCCCCATGAATTAAGTTATTATTATAGAACATGGTATTAACCAAGTGACATCTAACATACTCCCAGGCTTTCCAAATAGTCTTGAACACATAGGACCCTTGAACGAGAACATGAAACTCCCCAACCACTAAGTCACTGAAGGGGAGGGCCTTCCAAGATCTGGAAAATTTAGGCACCCCATGCTCAATGTTATTCCTAACCAGCACCTTCCAGGGCTCCTACCCCTCCAGTGCATGAAAGATCCATTTAGCAACAAGGGAGATGCCTTGGAGTTTGAGATCCTTAAGGCCAAGCCCCCCAAGCAGTTTATCAACATGACACCACTCCCATTTAACCGAATGTATTTTTCTATTACCTCTACCATTAGACCACAAGAAATTTCTAATAGTTTTTTGGATTTCAAGAAGCTGATAGTTACTAAACATCCAAATAGAGGAGTAGTAGATGTTACAGGATGAAATATTTTTTTTGCAGACTTGAACCCTGCTAGCCATAGATAGGTATCTATTATTCCAGCTGTTAAGTTTCTTGTTAATTTTATCTCTCACCCAAATCCACATTTCCTTAAGAGAGGGGTTAACCAAAAAGGGGATGCCAAGATACTTAACAATTTAATTAGGCCCCCCCACTAGAAACCATACTGTCTAACCCAATCAGGGGGGTGCTCTTTCCACCCAAGAAGTGTGGACTTGGAGTTGGAAATGCGGGCACCAAAGATCTTACCAAATATGAAGATTTTCTGTTGAAGGGCTTCGAAGTTGGGTTTGGTGAGCTCGAGAAATAGGGAGGTGTCGTCAGAAAACTGAATGTTGATAAGCTCAGAGTCATCAGATAGATTGATCCCCTTGACTCTAGGAGAGAGAGAGTCGTCCCTAAGAAGGTAGAAAAGGGCATCTGAGGCAATGACAAAAAGGGAAGGGGCTAAGGGGCAGCCTTGTCTAATGGATCTACCAAGCTTAATGGGAGAAGAGAGAGATCTATTAATTGTTCATGTGCGTTTCTGGTTTTGATTGTTAATTGTTCATGTGCTCCTCTATGCCTAGTTTTTTGAGCCTGTTCCTCTCCTTATAACTCTTGAGATAGGCTAGGTCTACATCCTTATTTTTACATTCTTGCACTTTATCTTCCCGATGATGGATCACGAAGTGTGATCTAAAACATTGATGCTTAAAAATTGACTCAATCAAAACCAGAAACGCACATGAATAATTGAAATGGATTGTGGAAATTTGATACTAAAGATCTATTAATGTCAATTTGAGCTGTGACATCCCTAAGGAGCATACTAATCAGATCACATAATTTAGCAGGGAAGCCAAAAGCTTATAGCATCATAGTGATAAATTTCCGTTCAATTCTATCATAAGCTTTCTCAAAGTCAAGCAAGAACATAGCCATCTCTCTAAGGTTCTAGAACATTCCATGGCTTCCCAGCTAGTAATGAGGCTCTCAAAAATATATCTACCTTTAATAAAACCATTTTGAGCGGAGAAAATGAAGTTAGGAAGGATTTTCTCAAGACGAAGGGCAAGAATTTTCGCAAGGATCTTATACGAAACATTAAGAAGGGTGATGGGCCTCCAATTTTTGATAAGGGCTTTGTCCCCATCCTTGGGTATGAGCTTTATAATACCCTTGTTAATAGAGTCCCCTAAGGATCCCTTGTTGAGGGATTCTATGTAAATCTCAAGGAGGTCTTCACAAATCCAGTATATATTAGCCTTACAAAATTCAACCGGAAGACCATCAAGCCCCAGAGCCTTATCATCCTTAAGGGCTCTACTGGGAGTCCAATTTCATCAGTAGAGAGCTCTTGCCTAAGCAGAGTAGCATCCTCTTCCTTAATCCTGCATGGAATAATGTCTCTACATCTATCTCTCAAGTTTTTAGAATCCTTGGAATCCTTAGAAGAAAAGAGATTCTGATAATAATTGGTGAAGGCCAATTTAATTTGATCAAGGTCAACAATCTCACATTGGTCAATTATAATTTTATCAATGTTCTCCTTGGAGTTCTTATGTCTAAGCAGGTTAAAAAAGAACTTGGTTCCTTTGTCACCTAACTAGAGCCAGTGGGCACGCAATCTAATTTTAGCCCCTTTGATTTTGATTTGTTGGTGGCATCTAAGGGAATGCCTAGCATTAACAACTTTGGTCGCAATGGTGGGATCAAATGGATTGATTTGGATATCAGCTTCCATGGAGCAAAGTTGAGAAGCGAGAATCTTCTCAGCAAACCTACAGTCCTTGAATTTCTTCTGGCCAATAGTTTGGAGGAACTTTTTCTAGGAGGAAATGTTGAAGTTCCATCAATCAATGTGAGAGGTGAGGTGCCTATTAGTTTTATTAAGAGCTCTAATGATATTAATAGTAGCGAGGATATCAGGATCTTTGAGAAGGCTAGTGTTAAGGATGAATTTATTATTAGGAGACTTAGGAACAGAGGGGGATCTTCCAAGAGTGAACTAGGTTAATATGGGGTAGTGGTCAGAGAGAGAGGCAGGGCAAACACTAATAATTTTACCATTCTTGTCAGGGAGAAAAGAGATATGAGTTTTACTAGAATAAAAATGGTCAAGTCTAGAGTAAATTCTATTGGGACCCTGCTGCTGATTGCACTAGGTGAGCCAAAGATCAAGAGAGGTCTGATTAGAACCAGCAAGAGGGTCAAAAAGGTTCTTATTTTGCTTAATCCTTTCCCACAAAATCTTCTCCCCATCCATCCACTCAAAGGGAAGTCCACCCTATTAATATGATTTAGAACAACAGAGAGGGGGGGTGAATCAGTTGTTCTCAGGTCCTGATGTATAAAACAACTTCAAAAACTTTTCTTTAAATAAGATCAAGCAACCAAAATAAACTCGGTCATCACTGATTCAATAATAGAAACATATAATTCAGCAGTCCACTACCTAGTTGTATCTAACTTGTAAAACACAGAAATGTTCAAACCTAAACATTCACACAAGTATTGACACCAGGATTTATAGTGGAAACCCAATATGGGAAAAACCACTTTGTAACATGCTACTATTATTTTCACTCTTCTAAAGTGAGCTCGGTTAAAAGCCAACCCTGTCAAAGGTTACAATACACACTGTCAGGTGTGACTCGGTTAAAGGATTTCAATCACCCTATTAAAAGTGAGCCTGGTCAAAGGACTTACATACACTCCATTAGAATACAACCTTGTTCAAAGAATTTAACATATGACTGTTAGGTCAACCTCTGTTAAAAGAATTTTGACTATTATAATGGTTAGAAAGTAGCAGTAGTATTGATTTGAAAAACATACAACTCACTTTGCAAATATCAGATCCAATTCTGTACACAAATGCTGGTTTACTAACTTTGAAACTTTGCCATCTCCATCTCTGATCTGCTTGGAACTTTCCTTCAAGCAATCACCACACTTTTCCTTCAGCCTTTTCGCTTATACAGTCAATAAAACTTTTCTGATCTTCCAGCATCTACTTCACCCATGCATACACATACCTAATGTTTCGGTTCCCTTAATACTTTCCTCTTTTAGGTTAACTTTTCTTTTGCCGCTTAATCTCCTTTGTAGATCTTAGGGTTAGGTCAGATTCATTAAATCTACCCACTTCATGTTCTTCGTCTCCTCTTCTAGAATCATCTCAAAACTCATAAAGATTTACAATAAAATGTTTTACAAAGCATTAAATGCTTCCATACAATCAATAAATAAAGTCAACACATTTTACATAATCCAAGAATTCAAACAATGTCGTCTCCAAAATGAATTCTCTTCAAATATAAAATTGCTGATGCTCGGCCAATACTGTGATCATCCACTCAGTCTCCATGTAAAATGCTTGGTCACTACTAAAACTATTTCCTTGGCAAATACTGTCTTCCTCGGCAATTTACTGATACTCAGTCGACACTTGATTTTTGCTCGGCATCCACTAACTCGGTCGACTCTGTCACAACTCGGCTTAAACATGATTTCTTCATTTTTGCTCGGTTAAGCATACTAGTTTAATCTTCAATCTTACTAAGATAAACAATACATTGTCTCATCATTGTGCAACATAATCAAGTACACTTTGTAGTATCAAGATAACTCAACCTTTCCTTAGGTGCTACTGTTACCAACCTTTCTTTCCCTTCACACAATAGATATAGTACTTTCCCAAGTAGAAACAGTCTTACCAGTTAAGGTTTGACATCAATGACAATACAACAATTGTTTCAATTGCAGTTTCCAACAATCTCCCTCTTTGGCATTGATGGCAACACCATATGATATTACCTGAAAAACACATGGATTACCAACCAATTCAAAAACTTATCTGTCCATCAGAGAAATTTATAATATCCTTAGCTTCACTCTAATTCAGAATCTGTAAATCTCACTTCTGTGACCGTCAGAAGTATCTGGATCTCCCTCTATCCTGATCTTTCATTTCAGTTCATCATCACCTTTCTTTCAATGTCATGTGTTATAGTATCATTTCAGTTCAATCTCCCTCTTTGACAAAAATGCCAAAGCAACAACTAAAACATACATCCAACAGATGTAGATATATTTTTTTAGCACAGTGTTTCTCCCTCTGTCATCTTGCTTATGACTGATTTGTTATCTTTTCTTCTTCTTCACAGCTCTAGGATAGTCCTAAAGTGTGACAATCTTCCACATCAATGTGTCAAATGTTTTGTTGTAGCATATTTGTTGCAGTGCTCCTAGCTTGTCTAGGCAGTCTTAGTTAGGGGAAGGACCCCTAATTGACTTCTCAAGTACTCATGAGATTCTTTAGGTAAAGCTTTAGTGAATATGTCTGCTAATTGTTCTTTTGTATTCACATATTCCATTCAGACTTCCTTGTTTTGTACCAATTCCCTCAAATAGTGATATTTGATTGCTATGTGCTTTGTCTTAGTGTGCATCACTAGATTCTTAAAAATATTTATAGCACTTGTGTTGTCACAGAAAATAACAACAGGTTTAGTGATTTCTTCTTTCATGCCTATCAACAACTATTTTATCCATATCAAATTTGAACAGTTTATTGCAGTAGCAACATACTCGGCTTCAGCAGTAGATTGGGAAATGCAATTTTGTTTCTTACTTGTCCAAGAGACTAATCTCTTTTCAAGAAAGAAAGCTCCACCACTAGTGCTCTTTCTATCATCTACATTTCCTGCCCAATCAACATCAATATATACTCGAAGTTCAAATTTGTCATTCTTCTTGTAATATAACCCATAGTCAGTAGTTCCTTTCAAGTATCTCATGATTCTTTTCACCGCCATCATGTGTGTTTCCTTAGGATTGGCAGAGAATCTTGCTACAATCCCAACAGCTAATGCAATATCAAGTCTACTATGTACAACATACTACAATTTTCCAATCATGGATTTGTACAAAGTATGGTTAACTTCTGCATCATGGATTTGTACAAAGTATGGTTAACTTCTGCATCATCATCATTCTTAGATAACTTTTGTCCAGTAACCATAGGAGTGCCCACCGATCTAGTATCTTCCATTCCAAAAGTTTTTAGTATTTCATTAACATACTTAGACTATGTAATGAAAATACCTTTCTTCATCTGATATACTTGTAAACCAACAAAGAATTTGATCTCACCAAACATACTCATCTCAAATTCAGTTTGTATTTCATGTGAAAAACTTTTACACAATGCATCTTGTCTACCAAAAATAATGTCATCAACAAAAAATTTGGCCAACAAAATACCTTTACCTTCTTCATCTTTCATATCCAGATTGCTTGTGTCATTTGTCCTGGAAAATCCAATCTATATCAGATAGTTATGCAACCGCTCATACCATGCTCTGGGAGCTTGTTTCAATCCATATAAAGCTTTGTTCAGTTTGCATACCACGTCTCTTCTATTTGGATCAATAAAACCTTATGGTTGTTCTATGTAAACTTCTTCTTCTAGTATACCAATAAAAAATGCAGACTTGACATCCATTTGATATACCTTGAAATCTTTATAAGCAGCATATGCAAGCAGAGTTCTGACTTCTTCCAATCTAGCTACAGGGGCAAATGTCTCCCCATAATCAATTCCTTCTTCTTGCGCGTAGCCTTTGCATACTAGTCTAGCTTTGTTCCTAATGATTTCACATTTTTCATTCAACTTGTTCCGAAATACCCACTTTGTTCCTATAACATTCTTATCTACAAGTCTCGGCACTAGAGTCCAGGTTTCATTTTTCTCAATCTGGTCAATTTCTTCATTCATTGCTTGTATCCAGTCTTTATTTTCTAATGCCTCTTTAGTTGTCTTAGGTTCAAACTCACATAATAAGCATGTTGGATCCTTGGTCTTACTTCTGGTCTGAATTCTAATGTCTTTATCTCCAATTATCTGTTCAGGCTTATGATGTCTTCTTACATATTTTGCCAAAACAGGTTCAGCACTTTTCTCTTCTATTTCATCAGGTTCCCCAACAAGATTGTCATATTTATCTTTGAAATGCTCCACACCCTCTTCCTGATCCTTGGTAGCATTATCATGTAACTTGACATGTTCTTGTTCTCTCTTAGCACTGTTTTCCTGACACTCAGCATCATTTGTCTAGCGCTCACCATTGCTTGCCTGAGACTTGGCATCAGGTGCAGGTTTGTTACTTTCTTCTTCTATTTCCTCAATGTACATAAAAGATCTATAATCTTCTGGTTCTCTTTTGCTATCAACCTCATTTCTTTCTGCATACTCATCAATTTTTACATTCACACTTTCCACAATTTTGTTAGTGTTAGAGTTCAAACACTTATAAACTTTACTTTTTGTGGAGTAGCCTAGGAATATGCCTTCATCACTTTTAGCATCAAACTTTCCATTCCTATTGTCTTTCAATATGTAACACTTGCTTCCAAAAATTTTAAAGTATTTAACACTCGGTGCATGCCCATACGATAATTCATAGGGTGTCAGATTTGTACCTTTCTTGATCTGTACCTGGTTAAGAGTGTAAACAACTGTACTTATAGCTTCTTTCTAGTATTTCTGTGCCACATTCTTTTCAATCAATAGTGTCCTAGCACAATCCAAAATAGATCTCTTTCTTCTTTCTGCTATACCATTTTGTGGAGGTGTCCTAGGTGCAGACATCTATCTTTTGATTCCTCTATCATTGCAAAATAGATTAAATTCATTTGATGTAAATTCTCCACCTTAGTTAGATCTAAGAAATTTCAGGTTCCTACCTGTCTCCTTCTCAACCTTAGCCAAATACCACTTGAAAAATTAAAAAGCATCAAATTTTTCTTTTAGAAACATTACATGCATCATCCTAGTATGATCATCAACAAATAAAATAAAATATCTAGCACCACAGTAACTTTGTACACCCATAGGTCCACAAAGGTCAGTATGAACCAAAGCTAAAATGTGTTTAGAAGTAAAGTGTTTGCTCTTGAAACTTGACTTGGTCATTTTTCCTAACTGGCATTCTTTGCACATCACATTCTCAGGTTTCTTCAATCTAGGTAGACCTCTTACTTTCTTCTTTTTACTTATCTCTACCAGATTGTCAAAGTTAACATGACATAGCCTCTTATGCCATAACCAAATGTCATCAAGTTGTGAAATCATACATATTTCTTCAGATAGGTCAAGATAGAACAAATTACCTCTAGTCTGCTCACCACTTCCAATCAGTTCACCAGTAGCATCAAATATCTTAGCTTTCTTGTGATGGAATTCTACTCGGTAACCAGTTTTGTTGAGCTAAGCAACACTTAACAAATTATAATTCAATCCTTCAACCCAATAAGCATTTTCACAAGAGATTTTATCAGTCAGTTTAATCAATCCTTTTCCTCTAACAAGACATGGTGCATCAGTACCAAAAGTTACACTTTTACCTTTATAATGATGTAGGGTCTCAAAGTTACTCTTCTCACTAGTCATGTGATGTGAACAACCACTGTCAATAATCCATTTATCATTCTTGTTCACATAGGAAATCAATGCAGTTTTCTCATCCTCATCAGATTCATCTTTCATTGCAACATAGACTACCTCAATTTCAAAATCATCACTATCAGTGTCAGTCTCTTCTTCAACAATGTAACATGATTTCTTACATTTTCCTTTGTAGTCTTTGTACCTTCAGTATCGTTTGTCATCTCTTTTGTCTTTGTGTCTGTTGTTTCTTTCTTCATCTTTATGCAGCTATATGACCGACCTTGTTACATGCAAAACATATAACAGGGAGTTTGCTTTTGTATTTTCATTTTCCTCTTCTCAGTCTTCTAGCCATAAGAGCTTCTAGATCTTCAAGATCTTCAACAGAAGTGTCACTGTCATCTTCACTTTCACTTTCACTTTCATTGATGCATCTTTCTTTTTCCTTCTTAGGCTTGTTCAGGACTAACTGTGACTTGAAAGTAGATTCAATATTTACAATACTACCAACAGTGAAATTATCATAATTAGACAGTTCAAAAGTAGTCAGCTTGCCAATCAAACCTTCCAAAGTAAGCACATTTGCAGAGTTACATCTAGATTCCTGAATAGCTGATATCTTAATAGCATATATAAGACGCAAAATTCTTAACACTTTTCCAATTATGGTCTCATCATCAATAGTCCCATTTGCTCCTCTAATAGCATTCACAACTTCTTTTATTCTACCACAATATTGTGCAATGTTTTCATCTTCATTCATTCTCATTTCATCAAACTTACCTCTGAGACTCTCAGCTTTAGCTTTCAGTACATATAGATCACCACCATAGATCTTTGCAAGTGTCCCACATATCTTTAGCAATATTACAGTCCTTAATGTCCTCAAATTCTGAATAGCTTAGGAAAGATGCAATTTCCAACATTACCTAATTGTGTTCTTGTTTGGCTCTCATTTCCTTGGCAGTCAAAGGAGCAACAGGTGTGACATAGTCATGCTCAATGTAGTACTTTGCAGAATCACCAATACCGGCCAGATGCAGCTTCATTAAGCTTTGCCATGCAGGGAAATTTTTCTTGTTCAGCTTCGGTACCTCCTTCTTATACATCTTGATCATTTGCTTCAAGTCCCTTTAAACTTGCTTTCTGTAAACACCAATAAGCAACACAGCTCTGATACCTATTGTTAATATGATTTAGAACAATAGAGAGGGGGGGTGAATTAGTTGTTCTCAGGTCTTGATGTATAAAATAACTTCAAAAACTTTTCTTTAAATCAGATCAAGCAACCAAAACAAACTCGGTCATCACTGATTCAATAATAGAACATATAACTCAGCAGTCCACTACCCAGCTGTACCTAACTTGTAAAACATAGAAATGTTCAAACCAAAACATTCACACAAGTATTGACACCAAGATTTATAGTGGAAACCCAATATGGGAAAAACCACTTTGTAACATGCTACTATTATTTTCACTCTTCTGAAGTGAGCTCGGTTAAAAGCCAACCCTATCAAAGGTTACAATACACACTGTCAAGTGTGACCTGGTTAAAGGATTTCAATCACCCTGTTAAAAGTGAGCCTAGTCAAAGGACTAACATACACTCCATTAGAATACAACCTTTTTCAAAGGATTTAACATATGACTGTTAGGTCAACCTCTGTTAAAAGGATTTTAACTGTTACAATGGTTAGAAAGTAGCAGTAGTATTGATTTGAAAAACATACAACTCACTTTGCAAATATTAGATCCAATTCCATACACAAATACTGGTTTACTGACTTTGAAACTTTGCCATCTCCATCTCTGATCTGCTCAGAACTTTCCTTCAAGCAATCACCACACTTTTCCTTCAGCCTTTTTGCTTATACAGTCAATAAAACTTTTCTAATCTTCCAGCATCTACTTCACCCATGCATACACATACCTAATGCTTCAGTTCCCTTAATACTTTCCTCTGTTAGGTTAACTTTTCTGTTGCCGCTTAATCTCCTTCGTAGATCTTAGGGTTAGGTCAGATTAATTGAATCTACCCACTTCATGTTCTTCGTCTCCTCTTCTAGAATCATCTTAAAACTCATAAAGATTTATAATAAAACATTTTACAAAGCATTAAATGCTTCCATACAATCAATAAATAAAGTCAACATATTTTACATAATCCAAGAATTCAAACAATGTTGTCTCCAAAATGAATTCTCTTCAAATATAAAATTATTGATGCTCGGTCAATACTGTGATCATCCACTAAGTCTCCATGTAAAACACTCGGTCACTACTAAAACTGTTTCCTCGGCAAGTACTGTCTTCCTCGGCAATTTACTGATACTCGGTCGACACTAAATTTTTGCTTGACATCCACTAACTCGGTCGACTCTATCACAACTCGGCTTAAACATGATTTCTTCATTTTTGCTCGGTTAAGCCTGCCAATTTAGTCTTCAATCTTACTAAGATAAACAATACATTGTCTCATCATTGTGCAACATAATCAAGTACACTTTGTAGTATCAAGATAACTCAACCTTTCCTTAGGTGCTATTGTTACCAACTTTTCTTTCCCTTCACACAATAGATATAGTACTTTCCTAAGTAGCAACAGTCTTACCAGTTAAGGTTTGACATCAATGACAATACAACAATTTTTTCAATTGCAGTTTCCAACACACCCTTCTTGTCATCTTGTTGTTCCACCATATTAAAATCTCCACCAAAGAACCAAGGAATGTTAGGGAGAGAGTCCAACCAACCCCAGAGAGAAGCCCTTTCCCTATAATCTTTAGGGGCATACACCAAATAGACCCCTAGATTAACAGACATATTGACCCAGACAACCCTATTACATGGAGAGACCCCATAGGTCATGATGTGCTTAGCCCACTTGGGGTTAATTAGGATGCCAACCCCACCACGACCTTTCAAGTGTTTAGAGATGACCTTAATAGCGTTGTTCCAGATAAAATCAAGATTCACATTGAGTGTGAAACCAACAACCTTAAGTTCTTGCAGCATAATGAAATCAAAATATCTAAACTTATCCAAAAGAATGCTTAATGATCTTCTTTCTATCCGGAGACTCCAACCCCCTAATGTTCCAGGAGATGCAATTCATGGGTAACTGGGTTGTGTGGTGTTTCATTGGGGTTAACAGGATCAGCAGAGTTCTTCTTACCATTAGATCCTTTAATTTTAGAGCCAGTCGGTCTTCATTTCAATTTAAGTTTGTCTGTAGACCACCCATCGTAATCACCTAATTCCAATTCAGGTGCTGGAACTTTTCCAAGGTGTTGGGTACCAGGAAGACATAGCAAGCTAGGTGAGGCCTCATTTCCAGTTCCAAGTGTTTGCACATAAAGGGTTGAAGTTGTGGTTGTGAAAATGAAGTAGAGATAATCTATATGTGCATATGAACGATCTTAGGAAAGAACTTGAAAATGTATGGTTTGACAATAGTTCAGGTAGAGGCAAAGAGATTTCTTGGGGACCATTTTAAATTTTGAATGTGGAACTTGAAAAGTATCAAATTTGTGGTTGTGAAAATGAACAATGAGTTCAAATTTAATTTTCTTCTTCCATGCCATCATTTTTTGGGTTATCATAGAGGCTTTCTTAGTGGGGAGTTTTGTGAATACTGGCGATGCTCATTTTTCTAAAAATATCTTTGCACTAAAGTGACATATGTCTCTAACAATTATTATATAGCTTTATATGTTGGATTTTTGTTGGATCATATAAATTATTCATTTACTATTAGTTTTTATTTTTATTTATTTCTCGTTATCCCTCCAATATATTACCCAGAGCATATCTTCCTATTGACGTAACCATTGCACCTCATTCGGGTGCAAGTGCTTGTGTGTAAAAGTGTCGATTTTAACTCAGGCTTTAGCTATGGTTTAGTGATGTAACTAGTTTGAGTGCACAGAGTATTATGAAAGGTTATAATCATAGATGATATATTCCTTAAGGAGTCTCACATGTAGACATTTAATCCTTATAGGATGCATGAGATGGAATCTTTGTCTCCCATAATTATTCTTCCTCTTTTGCAACTTAGTTGTGTGTCGATGATAATATTTCACTTGCAACATCATTTGATACACATAACTTATTACCATGTCAATCATGGTAGACAGTTGGCTAAATTATTGTTTAGAAAACAAAATTGTTGATTGTGTTTTGAGCATAATTTTTTTCCACAATAGAATTTAAATACCAAAATAACATTGTAACAAAAAAACATGATAACCCAATTTGATATTGATAAACATTTTAGTTGTCAAAATATGTAATTTCAATCTTAAAAAATAACTCTAAACTACCTTATCCAATTATTTTATTATAATAATCAATTAAAAAATATCAAAAATACTAACAATCTAAAATTATTTATTTATAAGAAGAAAACTTCCCTATTAAAGAAGAATCATAAAAAAAAACTCAATACCTTGGGATGACCATGAACAATTTAAAATTCCAAATATTTAGCATTATAAAAAGATTTAATGGATAGTAATAATATCAGCCAATGTCAATCTAATTATATTATGGGATGGGTGACCTCTGGGAAGTCCTAGTGTGAGTGCTTCATTCATTCTCATGAGAGATGGGTTATTGTGAACTACTACTCATGAAACATGGGTCAATGTGTTTGACTCAAAAAATTACATAGTTGAATTCTAATAGCAATATCACAAATTAATTTTCTATGAAAAATATATCCTAGATATTTATCAGTTTAATTATATTGTCACTAAAAAAATCAACAATTTTTTTTAAAGAAAAAATAATAAAATGAAAGGGTGGTTGGACTAATTGCCTCACCTCACCATAATTATTTATTAATAAAAATTCTTCATAATATTCTCTAGAATTTTGTTATCATTACATTGTAGTAGTACATACTTTTAAAAAAATAAAATTATATAGATTTAATTTAATTATAGAATTTAATATAATATTGCTAAATAAATATATAATTATATTTAAAATATTCTAATATAATATAATGTATTTAATATAATTATATTTATATGATACTGTATGTCATACTTTCAAAATAATATAATTTATATTGTATTATGGATATTATATTTTTAATTCAAATTTAAATATTGTTTAGATTATTATTTATTTTTTTCTCACTAGGTAGAGGGGGCCAAGTTTGAACATTGGTTGTCCTGATACTAATGAAGTAACTTGACAATGATATTGCTTCTGGTAAGACTTATATAACATTAAAATCATACAAGTATAAATTAATAATAATATTTATTAAATATATTTATAATTTATAATTATAAATTAATGATAAATATTAATCCTATTATATTTTTCACATTCATTTTTCAAAATAAATTGATTTTGTATTTTGTATTTAATAGTTTATTTTAGTTATAATTTTTAATACCTTTTTACAAATTATTAGCTAAATAGAAAACAACCCTATAATAATTATTGCTTTTTAATACAAATTTTGACTATAAACAATTTTTCTATGTCAATTAATGTCACATTTTTTTTTTCCAATTTGTCCTTAAAATAAAATATTGAAAACATGAGATCTTATGTTTTCATATCAACATTCTCTCGTTTTGATAATAGATGAGAAATGTTGATGCTAAAAATATATGCACAATTAGAAATTAATGTTTGCATTCAATCAATAACATTAATATTGAATATAAAACACACATATATATAACATTGAAGATTTTATATTTTATTTCATTATTGAAAAATATTACTAAATAAGATACAAATTGAATAACATATAAAATATAACTATAATTTAATTATATGTTTAGTTTATTAAATAAATTATTACAATCTTTATATCATCTTAATATTTATAAAGTTACTTACTATTAAAGTTTTTATTTTTTTATGCTATTAAATATTAATAAATAAGATTTTAAGGCCACTAAAACACGTTCAAACATAATAAATTTAATTCTATTGTAAATTGTTTTAATTTTAAAATTAAAACCTCAGCAGCAATCTAAGGGAATCTAAGGGCCTCTGGTGTCTGACTGTACTATGATATACGACATAAACATTTAAGAAGAATGGGGCATGGCATTGCATATAACGACAATTTTCTGTAGGAGCAACACAATTCAAATAGTATTCCATTACAATCGGAGCAGCATATGCTCTCAGTACATCAGAAATGGAGAGGTGGACCCATTTTCATAACTGGGAATCAATTGAGAGGTGGACCCATTTTCATGTGAATTGATGAGGTTATGGAAAACTGGCAAAATGTCAAATGGAATATCAGCTCCATTTCATATAATAATCGCCTTCAGCCTAGTAAAAGCATCGATATGCCAGTCTATACACACGGACTTCAGAAACTAATTGCAGAATGTCAGGTTTGCACAAATACGTTGGTGACGTCACTCCATCCTCCGTGCTCCCATTATATGTATTGTAGTTTTCTAGTTTACGCTGCCAGTCTGTCCAACGTTGGCACAGCCAACAGAGTTGTGCAGTTGGCGTCTAAAACCCTGTCTACTAAAACAGCATAAAAATTGAAATGTGCTGTTCACAGACTCAAGTAAAATGAATTGAACACTTGTTTTCTTGAGGTACACGGCTTTAATCGAAACCTTCAACTCAGGTACAATGCCTCAAATTCGATCTCTGTAAGATTTCCTAAATATATGCCCGTATAAACGCACAGAGTAGAATGCAACCAAAGCCTTTCATTTTTTTGGCGTCGGCTATCCAGCCATATCATTCGATATGACTGGATGGCCATCACAATTATATATGTCATGGCTACGTACTGCTGCCAGTAAATTCTGACAGACCTGACATTGCATGTAATTTTTATAAGAATTTATATACTAGAGTAAATTTTGACAAACTTGACATTGTACTTATTTAAAAGAATTTGTTAACAAATTAAATCAATAGCTTTTTTTTCACTTTTATAAATATTTTATTTTATTTTTTGTCTTATTGATTTTTATTTATTAACTTTTACTTAAAGGTTATATTAATAAAATAATAAATATAATATTTGAATATTATTTTTAATAAAAAAATTTAATAACATTATTTATAAATGTATTTTTAAATTTAATAAATTAAATTAGTTTTGAATTTTCATATAACATATATTATATAGATGTTATAATTTAATAATCATTAAAATAGATAATAATACAATTTTGGAAAATATCAATTGATTTTAAGGTATAATATTTGTTCAAAATTTTGTAAATGAGGTTGCAAGTAAAATGAGATTTAATTTTGGATGAAATTTTGTAGTTAAGTGTACCTTAGGAGCATCTAATGCAATGAATGCTAAGTAGTTTATGCATTCTCATGAGAGATAAGTACTTGAGAACCTTATGAAACATGATCAATGAATTTGATTTATAATATAATTTATTATTAAAAAATTTAAATATCTAATTTTATAAATAATATTTTTAATTAAAATTTATTATTATTTAACAATATAATCTTTTTTTAAAAATAAATAATAATATCAATGAAAAATTATATTTTATATCAATGAAAATATCCTTTAAATTTTTCATAGTGACATTACTAAAATTTTCATAAGATAAAGCTATTATAAAAAAATTTAATGTAATATGTTATTAAAATTTTATAATAATAGATTTAATAATTTAGAGTAATTTTAATTCTATTATAAAAATAATTATAATTATTAAAAATGTACTATGTATTTTATTTTTAGAAGTTAAATAATAATATTTTTTGTATTAATAATCGAGAGTTCACAAAAAAATGCACCAAAAAGAAGGGAGGCTAGGCCTCAACCCACCAATCGGAGAGTATCAAGTAGAGAACCGCAAAAAGTTTAAGACATAATAACAGAAAATAAACAAGTACGGAAGATCAAGAGAACTCTAATGAAGAACATCATCAAAATTATCTATCCACATGGTCCATCCAAGCGGGCCTTCCATCCAAACCACTTTTTTCTAATCCAACAGTTGGGAGTAGATATGGAGGTTCTCAAGTCCGGGACCATTGTTATCTCTAATGTCTTGAATAAGCTTCCTAAGCACAACATCAAAAGTCGTCTGATTGTCAACAATGCTAGCCAATTCAAAACCATCCTTCATCTCATAGATGAACATAAAAGCATGCCCATCACGAAGAAATCTCAATAGCTTCCTCCTCTCCAGATTCAAAACATAACAAACCTGAGAGGCAATTTTAAAACGGGTGAGTTTTCTATAAAACCCAGTAAGAGTCATGTTAATGCCTTGAAATTTAGATTCATTTCTTAATTTCCAAATATACCAAAGGATGAAAGATGACAGAATCTACCAAAACATGTTAGCATCTTTGCGGAGCCCATCAATAAATCCAATAATGATATCAAGAGTATAAACATGTTTAGTAATAGAAACACCAAACATAAGCCAAATCTCTCTAGCAAAACTACAATCAAAGAAAATGTGTCTCATAGTCTCAGGCATTTTGCAAATAGGATAGATATCGAGGTTGGCTTGGTGGTTCCTGATTGGTAATCTACCCAACAAAAGTTGCCACTTGAAGCATTTAATCTTTGGTGGGATAGGGGCCTTCCACAAATTATCAAAAGTTTTCTGCCAGTCAGTAGAATTGGTGGTACTATACCAAACAGTATTAATATGATCGATGACAGAGGTATCGTGATTGAGAAATTTATAAATATCTTTAGCTTTAACAATGGTCAAGAGGGAGCCATTTTTCCATCTAAAGGTGAGGAAGCTGTGGGAATCAACATCAGTGTTCTTGGGAAGGTTGAGGGCAGCATAGGCCAACTTGATCAGATTGTAAGTACGTTTATGGGAAACAGGGAGATCAAAATCCCTGGCAAGGTTATCCCAGCTAACAAGATTGTTATGTTCCATAATATCCATGATACATTTGATGCCTTTATTAGCCCAGAGTCTGGCCGAACATCCCTTGGTCAGGGCAAGGGGCTTGCCCTGGTGGAAGAGATTCCACCAAATAGAGCATTCTCCATGCAAGGTATAATTATAATCAAAACTGGAATTATCAATGAAGCCACACACATTCTCCCAAGCCTTCCAAATGGATCTAAAAACCTAAGTGCCCCGACCAATTACGGGGAACCTGCCAGCAATTAGGTCACAAAAAGGAAGGCCTTTCCAGGATCTGGCCTCTTTAGGGACACCATTCTGAATATTATTTCTTATAAGCACCTTCTAGGGCTCATTTCCTTCAAGAGCCTGGAAGATCCATTTGGAGGCCAGAGACATCCCCTGAAGTCTGAGATCCTTCAGACCAAGACCACCAAGACTTTTCTCTAAATGGCACCAACCCCATTTGACCGCATGGGCTTTTCTATTACCTTTACCATCCGACCACAAGAAATGACAGATGGCCTTTTGAATTTCAAAGATTTGATAGTTACTAAACATCCAAGTAGAAGAGTAGTAAATACTATATGAAGAGAGGATTTTCCGACAAACCTGGACTCTTCCAGCAAGGGAAAGAAATCTATTATTCCATTTGTTAAGTTTTCTGATAATTTTTTCCTTAACCCAACTCCACATATCTTTGAGTGAGGGGGTCACAAAGAAGGGGATACCAAGGTATCTAACGATTTTATTAGGTCCTCCCCAGGTGTACCCAAATTGAGTAAACCAATCAGGAGGCTTTTCTTTCCATCCCAACATAATAGATTTGGAGCTGGAGATGCGAGCCCATGAGGCCTTACCAAAGAGCTCAAGTTTTTGATTGAGGCACTGAATGTTATTCTGTGAGAGTTCCAAAAAAAGAGAAGTATCATCAATGAACTAAATGTTAAGAAGTTCAGAATTATCAGGAAGAGTAATGCCTCAAACTCTAGGAGAGATGGTATTGTCCTTAAGGAGGTAAAATAGAGCATCTGAGGCAATGACAAAAAGGGCAGGAGCCAGAGGACATCCTTGTCTAATGGAGTGAGATAGCAGGATGGGTTGGGAAAGAGTCCCATTGACTTTAACCATGGCAAAGGCATCTTTAAGGAGGATTTGAACATACTTGCAGAATATGCTGGGGAAGCCAAAAGCCTTAAGCATCATAATAATAAAGTCCCATTCAACCCTATCATATGCCTTCTCAAAATCAAGAAGAAGCATGGCAGCGTCCTGCTGAGAATTGTTGGCCCATTCCATGGCCTCCCAACTAGCAATAAGGTTTTAAAGAATATATCTTCCTTTAATAAACCCAGTCTGGGTAGAACAAATAAACTTTGGGAGAATAGTTTCTAGTTGAGAGGCTAGAATTTTAGCGAGTATCTTGTAAGAAACATTAAGAAAAGTAATAGGATGCCAATTTTTAACAAGGGCTCTATCACCATCTTTAGGAATCAGCTTGATAATGCTAGTGTTAATAGAATTGCCTAGAGCGTCATTAGTAAAAGCTTCAGTGTAGAGGTCATAAAGATCATTAGTAATCCAATCAATATTAGCTTTGTAAAATTCAGCAGGGAGCCCATCCGGGCCAAGGGCTTTATTATCTTTAAGTTTACGAATGGCATCAGAAATCTCTTGTTGGGAGACCATACTTTGGAGGACAAGAAGATCACTATCATAAATCATCTTAGGGATGAGGTTAATGCATCTGATTCTAGTGGCTTTCAAAGCAGTAGTATCCTCAAAGGTAAAAAGGGTTCTGTAGAACATCTGAAAGGCATTGGTAATGTCATGCAAGGTGAGGAGTTCCTTGTCATCTACAACAATTCTGTCAATCCTCTCTTTGCACTATTTGTTTTTAAGGAGGTTAAAGAAGATTTTTGAGCCTTTATCACCATATTGAAGCCAATGATTATGGGCTCTAATAAAGGCACCTCTGATCTTGACTTGCTGATGCATCCTAAGGGAGTCTCTAGCTAGAGAGACCTATTCGGAAAGAGTAGGGGAGTCAGGCTGGGATTGAATGCTGCTCTCAATCGAGTGGAGATGGTCAGTAAGCACTTTCTCCACGTGTCTAAAATCTTTAGCCTTCTTTTTCCCAAAAGTTTGGAAGATTTTCTGCCAAGAGGAGATATTAAGATTCCATCTACTAGTCTGAGAGAGGGATTTATTCTACAGGTTGAGAATTCTAACCATCTTAATGGCAATAAGCACATCTTGATCTCCAACAAGAGAAGTATTAAGAATAAATTTCTGATAGGCCTGAGGGACAGGCAAGATGGAGTTCCTAAAATTAACTATAGCTAAAATGGGGTAGTGATCAAAAAGAGTAGCAGGGATAGTAGCAACAACAATATGATATTGGTTAGGGGAAAAGGAGAAGAAGCTATTGTTAGCATAGAATCTGTCGAGTCTGGAGTCGATACGATTAGGTCCTTGTTGGAAATTGCACCAAGTAAACCAGAGGGCCAAGGAATCAGCTTTATTGCCTTCAAGAAGGTCAAAAAGATGAAGATGATGCTTAAGGCTATCCCAATGAGACTTCTCAGAGCCTTTCCACTCAAAGGGAGAACCTCCAATTTTGTCATCAGCATTCTCAATCATATTAAAATTGCCACCAATAAGCCAAGAAATATTAGGAAGGGTGGTCATCCAATCCCAAAGGATGATTCTTTCGTTGTAGTCATTAGGGGCATAAAGAGAGCAAATTCCAAAGGGGGAGTTATTAATATTTAAAGTGACCCAAGCCACCCTATTTCAAGGTGAAATACCTGAATCAGTAATGTACCTAGTCCATTTAGGGCTAATAAGGAGGGAAACACCCCCCTTCCCTTTGGGATGCGAGGTGACGGTCTTGAAGGCATCTTTCCAAATACAATTAAGAGCATTATCCAGAGTAAAACCCACAGCTTTAATTTCTTGCAACATCATAATATCAATATTAGTGTGACAATCCATAAACCTTTTGATGATAAGCTTACGATCTAGAGACTCGAGGCCTCTCACATTCCACGAGATGACCTTCATGGAGAAATATGGTTTAAGGGCACTAGTAGGGAGACCAGAGAGGTCTCCATTCTTCTTTTTGTTCCTAGATCCAAGGGGTCTACCTTTCTTCTTAGAAATAGAACTTTTCATAGCATCTTCCTCATCATTGCCACTAGCAAAGTCCAAACATGAACCCTAATTGTCTTTAGTGGTAGGGCTAGAGGTCGGATTAGGAGTAGCATAGATAACTTCAATGACCAGATTGTCTTCAATTTCATTGAGGAAAGAGGATGGGGGGTTAGGAGGAGCTTCCTCAAAAGGAGTCTCCGATGAGGGCATGGGGTCTAGATTCATAGAAGCAATTTTGTTATTGTCCATATTATCATTCATAATAGTGTCAATATCATTGTTAAGCTCAATTGTGCCAGAGATAGTATGGTGAGGGTCGGCTTCAATCATAAGCGGGGTGGTGTTAAAAATCTCAAAAAGATTGGATCTGGGATTACCAGTACAAATGCGTTCCAATGCAAGTTGTTGAGCATTCTTTCGTTGACATTTTCTGTAACAACTTGAAATTCATCAGGGGATGGTGATTCAAGAGATGTAAAGACAACCGGATTTGAGGTTTTCCCCAAGATCAATCATGAATTGGTGACCACAGTATGCGAGGTTTGAAACGGCAAAGAGCCATAGGTCAAGGAAACAATGGGGTTGCTATTGCTTTGATTGTTCTTAGAAATAGTTAAGTCCGAAGTAGATTTAGGGTTTCCGATGGGGGTATCAGGCTTTGATCCATTTGAAGGAGCTCTGGCAATGTTAAGGTTAGCCGGGGCCTCAATTGAGCTAGGTTTCTTATGGTTGGCAATTATCAAGCAGTTTTTCCTTTGATGCCCTTCCATTTTGTAGAGAAAGCAAGCATTCAAGACACCTAATACCTCAACTGGGAAAATGAAAATGTCTCCGCCAATATTAAGGTTTAAGCTCAGGGGGATGTCAATCCCAGGTTTAATGGAGATCAACATTCTGGCATCCAGGCTGGGAACCAATCGGGAAGTCTCATCTATGCGTATAATTTTTCCAAATTCATCCATCAACTGAGGCAAGAATTTCTAGAGAAAAGGTAGAACATCTTTAACTATGACCCACCTAGGGCACGAAAGGGCCAAAACCTCTTCATTAATCACTTCCTACGACCAAGCTAGGGCACGAAAGGAGGTCTTTCCAACGGTCCAGTAATGTCTCTTAAGGGCTTCAAGCTGAGACTCATGGTTGCTAAAGAAAATGATATATAACCCAAGCTGAATTTGCCTATAAAAGGAGATCTTCAAGCCAAGCTTCAAATTCCATAAACTATGAAACCAATCATCCATGAATTTCCATGGTGGGCATTTTTCCACATCAACACAAGAAAAGAAAATAGCAGTAGAGCTTAACCTAGATTTTTCCAAAGCAATCTCATTTAACATCTCATCATTTGGGGAAATGAAGAAATCCCTCGAGGCATTAATAGGGCTCTTACCTTCGGTGTTGGGTTGTTCGCTTTGAGCAGCTAAAATAAATCTCGCAGCAGGGGAGACAACATTGCTGGGAGGTGCAACCATCTCAGTGAATGTTTTCTTCGAAGGGGGATGGTCTAGGGCATAAAGGCTAGGGGAGGATAAAGAGGTGACAGTTGTCTCTGACTCCATCAAAAACTAGGTACAACCACTCAGAAAAATAGTAAATGCAAAGCAGAGAACAAAAATAAAAAAAAGGAGACAGGGGAGAGAAGATACACCGCGTGGAGGAGAATAAACTCCTCCACATCACTGGAGTGACATGAGTAGGCTCGCTTCACATTCGCAAAGTTCACTCCAAAGTCTCATTCCTTCTTAAATAATAATATTATTAAAATAAAAATTGAAACATATAAATATTAATAAAAAAATTACACTACAATTAATTACTAATATATTATATATTATTTTATTAATATAAAAATTTCAAAAAATAAATTAAAACTAAAAAAATATGTTGATTTATGTGCATACACCGTACTATGAGCATTTGTGAAGAGAAACAGTATCGATTATGTAGATGAAATTATGCATATGTCTGTGTGAGAAATTATAAAATTAATTATAAAATTTATAATTAATTAGTTTGAGAAATTTATAAAATTAATTATAAAAGAAATTATAAAATTTACATAATTTAAATTATAATATATAATTAATTAGTTTGATATTTATCTAATATTAAGGTAATTTAATTATTTTTAAAATATATATTAAAATTATATATTTTTATATTTTTATACTAAATTATATATTTATTTTTTTAAGTTTGTATTTTATATCTTAAAGTTAAGCATATAATCTAATTAAAAATATAAAAATATATAATTTTATTACTAATTATATTTACAAAAAATTAGTGTTTTTAAAAGATAAATAATATTAATGTTAATATCTTAAATTTCTAATCATTCATTTTTTTACATAATTTATTTAGGTGTAACAAATTTCTACAATATATGATGTTACTTATGTTAATGTTGTTAAAATAAACGTCATCAGTTTTAAACTTATTGTCATTCAATATTAAAAAGATTATCTAAAATTGTTTTTTGAACTTATAATACTTATATCTTTAAATATTTTAAAATTAAATTGTTTACTAATATATATATCATTAATTTTTTAAAGTATAATATTATAACATAATATAAATAAACATTACTAAAATTTTCATATCATATATTTCAAAACTTGGATTCAACATTAACATAAATAACATCATAGATTATAAAAATAAATCTTATATTATTAATAAAATAAATCTAAAAAATGAAAACTATTATAAATGTTTCATAAATTAGAATATAATACTAATATATGTCTATTAAACTATTCTCTATTTCCATAAAAACATTGGTCAAGAAACAAGATTGAAAATTTAAATTGAATAAAATAATTATTATATATTTAATTAGTTAAATACAATATATTAAACTTAATAGCACTGTAATTATATATTTAATTTAACTTCAATATAAAACTATAATATTACATATTAAATATATTATTTATTTTAATTAATAATAATATAATACTATTTATTTTATAAATTTGTTAGATTATAATAATTGTTTAAAATAAATATAATCAATAATAAATATTAGCAATTTAATATATAAAAAGATTAGCTAATGGAAAAAAATTATATTTAAATATAATAGTATTAGCAAATGAAAAAAGATTATTTTAAAGTAAATATATAATATATATACGAATTAATATGTCCACAGTAAAAATTGTTTACAATACGAAGGGGAAACACTTATTTTTTTTCAAAAGTTTGCAAAAAGTTGTTTAAAAAATAGTTTTCATTGTGGATAGCTACTATTGGCAATAAGTAGTGAGTTAATATGTCGGTCGGTATAGTAGTGATGTACAACTATAGAATAATGAATCGGGTACTGTCAGAACTGTACAGATATGGATTATCGCGCTATGGTATACATCCAGCCATATCGAATGATATGGCTAGATAGCCATCGGCCATTTTTTTCACCATTGATGATTATAGAAGCATTCTTGAGTGAGCACAGAGTACAATCAAATTACACATAAGGTAGGTTGTACATGCGTGATTTCCAAAAAAACTTAAAAGGGTGATAATCGATACTCTTTCCCTATGTAATTGAATTTTTTTAATAGAAATTTTATGAAGTTAACATATTTCAGATGAGGAGTAGAGTAAATATATTTCAGATGAGGAGTAGAGTGCACCTGATGTTGGTAGGTATTCATGTTGGTTGCATTCTTTTTTATGTTTATGAATTGTGATGTAACACCTAAGTTTTGGGGAATTGCAATCTGAACTCATTTGAACTTCTATATGCGTTTTTGGATTTGATTGTGTGTGATTTTAAAAGAGTGTGATCCAAAACGTTGATATCAAAAATCACACACAATCAAATCTAGAAACGCATATACAGTTAAATGGATTGTGGAAATATGATATTATTAATCATTTGTACTTGTTATCAAACCCACACCTTGTAAAGAGAAATTCTATCTCACAACCGACACAGAAACACAATAGAGAAAAACTCAGAAAAGTAGCAAACATTAGCAAAGTCTACGAAACATTAAGACTATATCACATAATATATATTCTATTTCCCAAAATAAGAAAGTACAATAATCAAAAAAATATTTTCGAATAATCTCACAGTACAATAATTGGAAATTGACCATACTGTCAAGAGTACATGAATAATCTAAATCAAACATGAGGAAATAAATCTATCTAAGATGTCGACAATCCTATCGTGCATCATACATCATAGGTATACAAATACAAAAAAATAGATACATGCCTAAAAGGTCAAAAAGGTACAAGATATCAATATACAAATGTCATCAGACTATCCATCATCCATTTGCATGCTCCGATCTCCTATGTCATTGGACATCTGTCCATCTACGAATCTCGAGATGAAAATCTGATCTAGAGACTTTTTCTACCCAACCACAGAGTGGTTAGCTCCCCAGAGGCTCATCCTAAAATGAAGAGCACACTGACTCTGCACGAGTAACCTATCAACTCTACACTAATGGATAGGAAGGAATCTGGTGCAAGTTGTGAACTAACTAATTTTCTCATACATAAAAGTAGAACTAACACAAATATGGAAGAGAGATTTAAATAAAATAACCTACACATTAAGCATTATGTGTTTCCATAGCTTACGCCTAAGCATAAAATTACCAGACTTCTGCTGGAAGGTAAAGAAAAATATATTTACCCTTACGTGTTTTCCCATATTCAACACCCCTTTCCATTCCATTTTTAGTTCAATTTTCCATACATTTAATACACAAAAGAAAAGAAACTTCCTAAGTCTACTGACATTTGTCAAATCAAAATCTAGACACTTCTACATGAGCAAAAATGACACATGTTCTATATGCATTTAAATTGTTATATGAAGTACCTTTATGCATCAAGGGAACATAATTTTTTATTTTCATATTCCTTAATTCTCAATCCATGCAACTGGTCAAATGGGAAGATCATATTTACAATTGTACTTATTTAATTGTAGAAAAAAAATTGGGTTTAAATAAGATGAAGGATGCTTGCAAAATTTAAAGTCAACCAAGAACAAAAGTAAATAAAATAAAATTGTAACTAATGATTACTTTTGTCTCTAACTTAACAAATTCACAATCAATTCTACATCAGAAAAACACACTAAGCCAAAACTCCAATACTCCATCAAGAACTGAAATTAACATAAAAAAACATCACAGTAAAATAAAATAAAAATATCCTAATCTCCAATGATTTTTTTTACTATGAGCCAAGACTGGGCTTCAGACATTTACAATAGTGATATATACATCTTTGAATGATACCAAAACGCACTGAGACATCAGTCCTAACAAAAAGACAGAGATGCCCAATCCTACTTATACATACAGTGGTTCATAATTTACTGAATCAACAAATCACAGTTTATAAGGAGAAACATCTAAATTAGGCCACATGATTCTTGTTATGAAATGAGTCTTAATAATTCACATTCAACAACCATAAGTGATGTAATATCATTTAACTAAAAGGAAAGAGCATTAGAACTAAAATTCGGTTACAGAGAAAGAAGAGAGGTCATGCCAAATTCACTCTTACTTCCAAATTTATTATTTTCTTTGTAATGTCCCCGCCAGGGAATCCATAAGGAATTAGGTCTTAAGTATAAAATTACAACTATTTTTTTTTTAAACATTAACATTTCTTTGTTTAAATCTACAATGAGCATTCCTTAAATGTTCCCTTATTGAATTCATTTACCAATATAAAAACTATTGCATTTCATTATTTATCTAATTGGATTCATTTCCTTTTTCATTTTTACTTTGCATTTTTAGAATTCAAGGAAAAGATAAGAACATAATGAACATTTCATTCTTAATTACTAGAACATATCTTTTTCTTTCCATTCTATTCTCAATCCTTCTTATCTATACATTGAATAACTAGCCTTTACAAATTATAACTAAACCTTCACATTTGAGATCTTACGTTTCATTCCAAACATAGGAGAGATAAAAGAAAGAATACAAGATTACATTTCTTTAGCATAACTTTTGATTCTTACATAAAACATCCCTTGAAAACCCCTAAAGCTATCCCTCCTTGATTACATTGCTTTATCCTTTCAATTTCTAATGATGAATACAATTATATTTAAAAATTACATCAAATGGCTTGAAGGCTTACAAAGAGGTCTTTTACATCTTGCCCTAAAATACAAATACTACATGGTACAAAATGGGAAGTCTTTATCACTCCGTAAATCTAAACACATCCAAGCCACGAACCATGAATAGTACATCGAAAGATATTTACCACCCAACCATGTGAAACTAGTGAAGTTCCACCCCCATGCTAGGAGATAGAACCAAGGTACTCACAAGGCCTAAAGAAAGATAATACATTACAAACCATTCACTTGAAACCAAAAGAAAAAGATTAAACAACATATCATGTACTAATCACAAAGGTTAGGTTTCTAGCATACCATCTAGGTGAGTGTCATCACACAACCTGCATATTGGGATCCTCCCTGAAAACCATGTAACCTCGTTCCCCTTTTTATATGAAGGATCCACCATGGTAGTTATCCATGGTCCTAGTACTCCAATAGGTCTATGTGAACTTAAATTATATGTCTTTGATTATCTTTTGAAACCCCTATTTCCGAAGTAAATTATTAAAGTTATCACTTGTTTACAAACTCGCCCATAGGATCATCTAACAACCACTTTGGGTTCCAACATCTATGGTGATCCACTCACCTAGGGTACCTAGTCCCTTACCCAAACACAAGCCAAATAAATAATAATGCTCTTCAAATAGTTTATTTTGTAGGTCTAAGGAACTCTCATGTGCTCTCATGCCCTCACAATGAGTCTTAGCCTTATCATGTGCTCAAATGATTATAAAGAAATAATGAAAAGTACCAAAACAACTTAGATACAACATTATATCATAATCTAAGCAAGGTTTTGACATTCAAATATATGCAAAGTTGCAGACTAGACTTAGGAAATAAATACAAGTGTCACATACCAAACCCTAAGTCCAAAAATGGCCAAACTGAAAGCCTAGGACCCCATAAATGCCATACAAGTATTCTCATAGGGCCATACAAGTATTCCCATAAGCTCATATGAGTACATACCTAGACTCATATGATTAAGCAAATTCAGGGTTGTTTTCTCATACGAGAACTATCACAAACTTGTTCAAAATTGCCTGAAAATGCAAATTTAAAGTGTGGAGAGTGCTCGGGAAAGGTTCCCCAAGGCATACTTGATTTAGGTACCTCAGTGTATGCACCCTAAAATGGTCACCTAGACTTTGGGCCCCATTCACCAATTTATCAATTTCCTGAATCAGTGCTTTGCAATATTTTTAATTTAAATCAATTTTCTTGATCAAATCCTAATTCTATCATTTATTTGATTATATTCTATGGATTAGCCATTTTATCCTAAGTCTTTATTTAATTAAAAGGAATTACCTCCCCTTTTATTAAATAAAAAGCTCCCACTTTCCTCTTATCTTAAGTTGCACAAATAAAACATTATTCTTATTTTATAAAAAAGAAGAAAAGACCTTTTTGTCTCACATGGGGCACAAAAGTCAACACTTCTTTCTCATTGGAGGAGATTTGTGCACAAGGATTGATCCCACTTTCAAACTCCATCCTTGATTAAATCTTTTGCCTCTTAATCTCCTTGGTCCATTTATCTTTAAAAGGAGAGCTCTTTTCTCATTCAAAGGATCCCACTCTTGATGCTAATGTTGTGTTGTAGGTTTTCTTGGTGACTTTGGAGCTTTGGAGAGCTTGTTGCATCTTAGTCTTCATACTTGCATTATAGCTTAATTTTCATGGCATTCTTAGCTTAGTTTCCTTTCATGTTCTAGCTTAATCCACATAGTTTAATTAGCAAAGGCTTGTAATACTCTCATTTTCATAGCATATTTGCATATTTGCATTCTCATTCTAGAATAGTTTGCATTGCATCTTCTATTTTGATTCTTGAAGATATTGGCATTCTTTCCCTTGTCTCTTTGAATCTCCCATTGCATGGTTTACTAGCAAGGTTGCATGCTTAATAGCTCTAGCTGAGAGCCCTCTAAACACCCTTGCACTCCATGCCTAGGGAGCTCTAGGTCACTTTCTCAAGGTTTCCAATCCATGGATGCCCTTGGAAGTAATGGCTTAGAGAAGTGCACATTTTGAGTGTACATTTTTGGCGCCCATCGTGGGGCAGAACACTTCTATTTTGCCTCTCTTTTCTTGCATTTCCGCACTTTTTTTTGTCATTGTTAGCTTTCTATTTCAGATGTTTTTTTTGTTTTCTCTAGAAGAGTATCGTATGATAGTTCTTTACATACCCATGTGATACTTTTCCAGTCAGAGTATCGTGCGACCATACAGAGTTTTGTCGCACTGTTATATTACATTCTGTCACCTAGAAGTAGTACAAAGTATCATTCTAAAAAGAAGTGTCACATCTATATACTGCAAAGTATCATGTGAAACTTCTGCTGGCAAAACTATTGCCCAAGCCTAGCAGTGACTAATTTTTGTTCTTTCTTTACAAGATTTGGATTTGTTTGCTTACTGGTTTTGACTTGTTGTGTTAGGACAGAGGTTCATTTTCAGAGTATACTTTTTTTTTTTGTACTAACCTTTGTGGGCCTAACAAGTTGTGTTTGTAGGTGTGCCCTAATTGATTGCATTATTTGCTAAAAAGAACGCATGTCAAAGCTTCAAATGCACAAGGGCTACTAATCTTTCTTGCAGGGCTGCCCAAAGCATAAAAACAATCAAGTGCTTGTTCTTTGCTTCCATTTTTAAGTGCAGCATTATACTAGTTCATTTTTCTTAGGCACTTAATATCTTGTCATTAGAGTATTTTGGTGGTAGGAAACTATGCTCTTCACCCTTGTGGTGAACCAGAAATCCTGACCCATGTTTAGATTTCAAAAGTAAGAGGGATAATTGAACATTGCTTGGTGTGTTTGGGAAAGGCTTTTGAGATAGGAGTTATGCTCTTCACCCTTGTGGTGGACCAGAAATCCTGACTTTCAAAGGTTGATCCACTTCTTGTTTAGTTTAGAATCCTTTAGCGGGCCTACTCTTGAGCAATCAAGAGGAACAACCCAAGTGGGGACAAGCTAATACCCAGCTATTTCAACCCACTATAAAATCAAGGCTATCAAGGACACAAAACCTTGGTAGATGTAATACTTGTCTTCGTTTGGTGTGAGTACTTGTGGGATTGTGAACGTGAGGAAAATGCTAAGCAAGAATGCTTAAGGTACTCTTGTGGCCATGAGGTTCATTACTTTCTGCAAGGTAAGGAGTCCCTTTGGGGAGAAAGAGGGGTATTGCAAATGGAAGCCCTTATTATGAACCTTAGATGGAAGCTACTCAATTTTTTTGCTCAACATCTTGGTGCAAGGATCAATCATAGTGGACTACCCAGATCACCCCAAGAGTTTACCCACCATCTGTGTTCCTTTGGTTGTTGCATTGGCACTTCCACGACAAAGCCAACATCTATTGTGGGCAACCACTCTATGTGAGGCAATGGGACATCAAGTGTGGGCCAAGTTGTTGAGTATTAAGCCTTGTCTTTCTTGGCTAGCAAGTGCTTGAATTGTCTTCATTGTGATCTACTCGTGTAAACATTCTTGAACAACAAACATCACGGTAGTGTTCATAGGATTATTTTTTGTTTTGATATCCCAAGTGCATGTCTTGAAAAGGTTTCCTTTGCCCTTGTTCAAGTATTTTATGACTCGTTTGATCACTTACTATTTGCAAACCTGTTTGTTTTCTACTGTTATCACATTCCAAATTGAGAAATTAAAATCATCAAACTGCAACTTTAGTCAAATTGCCTTCAAAACTGAGATTTACACACTCACTGGTTAAATATCATATGATATTGCATGACTATCACACCACCTTCCTGGATATTATCGCATCAACTGCCTAGAAACCATCGCACGACCTTTGTGCGAAATATCATCTAGACAAATTGTATCATCCTGATACCCTGTGAACTATCGCATAGAGTTATCTTATTATCTTACTGATTCATGTCATTTCCAGTCTTCCTTGGTCGATCTAGATTTTAGTAGGTTAATTACCCCACTGTTAGAAGCCCATTTTCACCTTGGGTTCCTGTGTTTTGATGTCTTGAATTAGCAATCTTTGATTTCACAAGTGACCTTGCTTAGAATTGGTAAGTTAGAAATCGTCCTTGTTGAGAAGATCAATCTTTGGATTCTTTGATAACACACTTGAAGAGTCTTAGTAATCTCTTGTCCAATCCACTTCCATATAAAATTAAATTCAATCAAATATATTTTGGGTAAATCATCATCCTAATCCATATGTGTTAGGATACTTATCCATTTACTGGACACCTCTATGGTAGTGTTGGTTTATACCTCTTGCAAAAATTCTATCTTACCACCTCTCTTTTGGACAATTGAATGCTTTTACTATCTTAGTTTGGTACCAACATTTCTTAGGGTCATATTTTCACCTTGTGCCCTTTCTTTCATGTCGGTTATGAAAAGATATCAAGTAAATCAAGGAAAATGACCTCAAGTAGTCTTTGACCAATTACCCTTAGTCCAAACTCGCCAAAAACGTAAGGAAAAAGAGCCCATCTTTGATCAATCCCCTAGGAATACCTCAGAAGTTTGGTTTGATCCCAAGAGAAACCTTAGTGAGTTGAGCACATCCTTAGCACCTTCTCATTCAGATATGGACATGAGTTACACAATGACTCGAAGAGAGAGGGAAGAAATGAATAAAAGTCTTGGTGATATATTTGAAAGACATAGAGATAACATTATGTTTGGTGGTTCCTCTCATGAAAATCAACCAGTTTCACCCCTTATGTCAACTAGGTATTTGGATTCATACCAAAGGGCTGAAAGGGAAATGTAGAAATCCTATCAAGATGAACAATCACAACATGACAATCAAGACGAAGAGCCTTATGATACTCATGTGAATGTGGCATATACCAATGACTTGTTTAAACATTCAAGACCAAGTTTATAGCTCCAAACAACTTCAAGATACACAAGTGAAAGACTCAAGAGAATTGAGCGTGAAAAGAAACCCTTCCTAAAGGAACAAGTTGCAAAGGAAGAGAAACTTAGACTCCTAGAGTCGGAAAGACAAGACTTATTGGATATAGAAAGGAGAGCCGCACAAGAAGAGAAAGATAGGCTTTTGGCTCAACAACTCAATGATCAATACAACAACATGTGTGTTTGTGTTGGAAATAACTCTCCTCTGCCCACTCCTCCTAAGACTCCATGAAGTGGAAGATACTCAAGAACACCTTCAAGATCTCCTAGCCCTAGAGGAAGAAGGGCTTCACAACATGCTCATTATAGGAGACAAACACCTGGACTAGGAACTCAAGACAACCTTCTCAACGTACTCACCATGGTTCACAATATGGGGGAAGTAGCTCAAGTCTTGAAGGGTATCCCTTTCCTTCATAAGAAGGCAAGCACTAACAGGAAGATGGGGTTGGGAGAAAGGTACCAGATCATGCTTGATAAAGATTCCCAACTTATTAGCCAAAATTTCTACAAGATGGGGATCTCTATATTCGAGAAATAAATTCAAGAAAGAAATCCATCACAGATGATTTAAGTGCAAAGACGCATTAGGGTCAAAGTGAGGAGTCCATGCCAATGTGCTGATACCAAAACCCATACAAAACCAACCCTTAAAATTGTGAACAATAGATTTATGCTCACAAGAATTAAAGATTGCAACAAAGTAAAGGGAATCTTTCTCATATAGAAATAACTCTTTGAGCCCTACCCAAACATGACTCGCCCAAGAAATTAATGACTCAAAATCCATAGGTGACTACAACTTACCTATAAGTGTCAAAGATCGCAAGAAATCCACCTTGGAGTTGATCATATCGAAGGGAAGGGTAACCTGAGGATTCACAGGTGGCTATTGTCAAATCTCCTTTCGCGGGACTTGGACAAACTGTTGGTGGAAAGGCGGATTAAGAACATCCTCATGGGAATGAGGGTTTGGATTGAAGGGACCTCTATGGAAAATGGGAATGTTGTTAGGTGCAAAAAGAAAGGGAGGCTGGGCAACAGGGATACGATTAGGGGGAGAGACAAAAGGGGGATAGCTGGACGCAGAGGAAAAGTAAGCAGGAGGAAAAGAGGGTGAAGGGGGCCAACAGATGTCAAAGATAGGCTGAGGGGAAGAGGGTCTATGACAATAATGAAGATGAGGAAAGGGATGAAGAAAATATTTCCCACGAAAAGGCAGCATGTAATGATCTTTAGCAGCCAAAGGGTGAGGGCCAAGAATTCCTTTAAACACAAGTGGCTGCTGAAGATGCCCAAAGAAACCATTCCGCTAATGGCCTCATGGTTGTTGAGGATGCGGAGAGGTGGTGGAAACAGCTCGGTCCCTCCATTTCCCTTGCAAGAGAACCCACTAGGGGACATGCACTGAAGATTGAAGCCAAGCTAAATCTTCATCATCAAAAGGGATGTCCGCCCATTTAGAAGAAGAGACATCGGAACCCTTATTCGCTGGTTTTGAAACCACACCAGCTCCAGCCACTAAGTCACCCTTATCCCAAAACCTTTGCCAGACAGAGGGCTAGAAACCGCACCAACTCTAGCCACGTGTACCACTCCTTTGGATGCATGTTCACCCTACAAACCCTCCGTAGGGGCACCCTGCAAAGTCTCTGGGGCACCCTACAAATTCTTTGGAATGCCCTGCAAAATCTCAGACATTGTTTTTTAGGATATCCAAATCTTAATATTCCTCTAGTGGTTCCAATTTCTATTAACTCTTCTGTCACATATTTTTTTAGTTAATGCACCCCATTTGAAGTTTGAATACTTTATTCTAATTGAATAATAATATAATAAACATTAAATTCTTAATGCATTTGATATTATTTTCTAACATTGTCATTAATAAAATAATTTGAATTCTTAATCCTAATGTATTTGATATTATTTTCTAACATTATCACTAATAAAATAATTTGAATTCTTATTCATATGAAAATTTCACTCTTGTAATAAATAATATTAAATTTAAAAAATTATAAATATTATCAAAATTTCTTTATTTGTTGTTGTTTGTGGAAACGATTAAGTGCTTTCTCTACATTAACATTTTGGATCACATTGTGTGATTCCTTACTATAAATTAACCAAATACCTTAACCTAATCAATCAATACCCCTTCCATGCAAGTTCTCTTTAATGAAATCATCTTTGGACTTAACTAATATACATTTCATTGAGCTCAAAAATTTTCACAACCATCTAAACTTTTAATAAAATATAAATATTTGCATACTCGCTAATTAGGATTAATTCAAAGAGCTTATCAAGAGACAAATTAATAGTGTAGAAAATGGTGGTTGCTTCTTATGTTAGTTAAATAAATAATTGTATTTAGCTTATGCAGTCATACCCCTTGCATGCAAGTTCTTTGAATGAAATCATCTTTGGACTTAACTAATGTACATTTCGTTAAGCTCAAACATTTTCACAACCATCTAAACTTTTTAAAAAGTTTAAATATTTGTGTACTTACTATTTAGGATTAATTCAAAGAGCTTATCAAGAGGTATATTAGTAGCATGAGAAATGGTGATTGCTTGTTACGCAAATTAAATAAATAATTGTATTTATCTTATGTTTTCATAATAACTGATATAATACAAAGTAGTGTGACTTATGCTAGATCATATGGTTTAGCACATAGTTTGAGGATCTAATTAAGACATATATTAGTAATAACTATGCATGCTTTGATAAAATTAGATGAAAAAATGATAAGTAGCATTATAGTAGTGTTAATAGAGATATTCTCATTCTATTTATTGAATAATTTAGTAAACCATAAGAGTCCTACTTGGAATTTACTCACATTACACATGGATATAGTTAAATAATAGCCCACTAATGCGATACTATGGAATTTATGATGTACTATTCATATTATTTTAATACAAGTACTTCACAAGTAGATATGGGTTAGTCTAGTGCCAATATAGAGGATTAAAAAAATTATAAAATTGCAATTATCCTTATGTTTAAGGCATACTAACATTTAATAAGAGAGATTATTATAATTATCATGGTTCCTTTGGAGCTTTGTTATGATGTAGGACCCTTTACTTGATTTTGGTTCCATATTGTTTTTGGAGCTTTCCAATTCACTTTGGTTTTGGATTCTTATTAATATTTATGCTCCTAACCTCTGCAATATGGGTAAATCTTATAGGGATGACATTTCTAGATAGATAGATGGCGTTTGACAATAATTTCTACAAGATGGTTGCTAGGGACTTCAATACCACCCTTTTCCCCAAAAAAATCTTTAAGAAATGATAGATTACACTGACAGGATGGTTGAGCTGAGAAATTTCATCAATTTTATAAGTCTCATGGATATTATTCTTCATAGGTATTGTTGATCCCTAAGAGTCTCACACCTAAATAAGAGCAGTCGAGATGCTTCATAGGAGTGGGACAAATTACACCCTATGAAATAACCTCTAGGATTTTAGAAGATAACTCTTTATTTCATTATTTTTGGAAAAAGGGGAAGGAAGAAAAAGCACAAAAATAACTAAACTAAGGTGACCCATCAAATGCTTTAACACCCTTCAACTTTCACTTCAAAAATAACAAGAAAAAAAAACCTAAAAAGATTGAGCACAAAATGTCATAGACTCTTCATTGTTAGAAAGAGAACACAACATACTAAAGTCAAAGAGTTATTGTGAGAAGGATCCACTAAGAATCATAGGAGATACTCCTAATATCTCATTAAAATGGTCATTCAATGAGAATTTTATTCACCAAAATAGCATAGTATAATCCCAAATCACAAATGTTAAAGATTATTGAAGGATTATAAAACATGACTCAAAGACCTACAAATTCATTATTGAAATTATAAAATCTAGAAACCATAACAAATAATAGCTATGTTCATCCAAAAATTAAAATAGAGCTCTATAAAATTTTACAAAATAGAAGTAAACACACAATAATGAAAAAATTAGATACAATATGATATGTCTTCTTCTATTGATTAAGTAAAATATAAGCTAAGGTCTAAGAAATGAGCCTACAAATATCTCTAACTGTTCTTGTCTTTCAAAGTGGTAAACAAAGCTTTACAAACTCTAGAAGTCTCTAAATATTACTATTATAATGTTCCCATAGGCATATATGATTTCCTTAAATTGAACCTAAAAAATACAACTGAAAAGAGGCTCTACAATTGTGCCATGTGGAAGCATCATCATGGTGGTTGTTACAACTATATCAACATATTGATCTTTGCATCATGACTCTCCTTTTGTACGCACAACATGGGTGCCACCTGTACCTTTTGACTTCCTCAGAGTGATTAGCCACTTTCAACATGAGGAAATAGTTTCATTTAAAAAAAGGTTATTTTACCTTCAGGAATGTGGGCCTTATAGGTTCATTGATTGACATGACCATGTAGACCAAGCATATATCCCATGGGAGGGAGATTTTGGAACTTCCTTTGCTTGAAATTGGGCTAACGACATGCGGTGGTGTCACATGTCATATGGGTAAAAATTATTGCATATGCACTTTTCTTTTGAACCTTTGGAATCTTTGTGGTGCCAACATGTAGAACTTGCTACAATGTGTGCACTTCAAAAGGGATATAGTTAAAGAAAAAAGGCCTGTAGATCTGAATGAAACCAAACCATTTTTTAATTTGGTTACTTCAACTTTGTGGGGCCATTACTTTCTTCTCATTTCTCGGAATTAAAAATAATATACACTATTGGAAAGGTGTCTAAGAGGTCTAATTTAATTATCTCAACATAATTCCTTTGACAAATCATGTTTAAGGGACAAGTTATAGTTTCAACCCCCAATTCCACTCTAAAGACCTCAAAAAATACACATCACTAAAACATAGAAAAATATCAAAAAGTAGATTCTTTTTTCTCATTTGTACTCATTTTTTCACTTCTATACTATCTTAGATCTTGTTCAGATTCTACTAGCTGAAGGTTGTAGTAGATAAAATCTACAAGTTTTGGCGGACTCATAGGTGATCTCTTTGATGTTGAGTTAAGCAAGGTAGAATGATTCAAGGCCTAAAGCCACACAAACACACCTATGGGTCACCAAAAGTCACAAAAAATCCCCGTACTGACTCAACCCTCTAAATGAACTTTGAACATATGATAGGTGAATAGATAATCTAATGATCAACACACATAATTTGTGTGATAAGATCCATAACAAAGTCTCCTTTGATACCCAAACTCCTATTGTTAGGGCTTTTACACATATGATATCAAGGTATGTGCAAGATCATGAGGGGCCAAAAAGTGGCGATGTGAAAAATATTCACTTTTCACTCATCCAAAAGCGCATGAAAACACTTGTTGACTTTTTAGTAGGCCTGGGTGTCAGTACACTTGGGCAAACTTGACACCAAAGCACAGGCCTAATCAGGTACCCTATAATATATCGGGTACCTGATGCCTGTGGCATAAATTTGAAACCCGCAAGCCCTTTTCTTCATTTCTTTTCATGTTTTTGGCTTGCGAAAATGGCTAGATATATCATATACATGATATATTTTTGGGTATCTGATTTTGTCAACAACAAAGTCAACTCCCCAGCATATTCGGTAAGTAAATTATTTGTATATTTTTATTATTTTATTTTATTTTCATGCTAAATGTTTTTTTTTGTTGAAATAGGGTTTTGTATTTATATTTGTAATAATATATGAAATCAAATTGAAATTTAGATTTGTTTTTTATTTAATCAAGCATGGCTGACAACAATGAAGAAAATAACCCTTCCACACCAAATAACGATCCCAAAAACAATCCCCCGCATCTAAACCCTCAATCTTTACAAGATTTGATACAAGATAATTTGAACACAATACGAGGTTTCCAAAACATGTATCAAAATATACCTACACTAGGTCCCATGCTTGCCACACTAAATACAATTGTTGAAAATATTCACACACTCACACAACAACATAATGCTTCTCTTCATTGGCGTGATGATATGTACGCCCAATTTGATGATGAGCTTGACCATGATGGAATTGCGGCCCTTAATATAAGTAAGGAAGATATAGCCGCCCTTTTTGTCAATCCTAAAATTGGAATACAAGTTGACCCCAAAAAGCCCAAATTATCAATAAAATGGTGCACAAATGAAGCAATGCACACACACTTTTGGGATCGCTGGTGGATGGTTTTTTATAAACCACCCCATAGCAATTTGGAGGTCCCATTTTATTTCATAAAAAAATTGTATGCTGAGTTTGTGCTTGGTCACCATGTTAATTATTGGAGTATGAGGCCCAATATGGGTGTAGGTGGAGGAGCTCCTTAGACTAGGCCATTTTCCCAAGACAAAAAGGCCACTAACTTTGTCCCCCCCCACTAATGTTGCACCCCCCTCCTCTAGTGCAACATCCTGATATCATTGCAGAGGCTACCTCACAGACTATTAGGGCCATTCATTTACTGAGTGATCAGTTGATCATGCAGACCAGGTCAGTGTTGCCTCCTCATGTGGATGATGCTAGTGCATCGACATCTCATCGGAGTTCACATGTATGCGAGCCCCATATTTGCATTATATGCATGAATATGTGCCGACCACTTACTGTTGTTGATACATATCAGTATGTTATTGATGAGGAGGATATAGGAGATGCAGCTGCAGAGGCTGCAACACCTCATGGAGCATCTACATCTCATGAGAGTGCTCAGGATTTGTACGTAGAGCCATTGACTCTTGTTGATACGGTAAGAGTAAACATTATAAATAAATTTATCACATGACTTAGTTAATTTTAAAATAATTTATTATTTAGATTAGTTTTAATGATTGCATGCACTTATGTATATATATTTTTTCCATTTATGTACAGTCGATGACATAGGAGGAGGTGAGATAGGTGGATGAGTCCACACTTTCGGCCATTTCATTTGGCCTTTATGACTATACAGTATATTATAAATTATATACCCATTAGTTTTTTTATATCATTCGGTGTACATGCTTAAATCTCTATTAATTAGAGCAATAAAATTCATACATTCACTAATTTATTGTCATCTTATTGTGTTCTTGTAGGCTACAACCGATGTCAATGGGGGCATGAGGGGGTTCCTTCATCAGGTGTCGACAAAGGAAAGGCAGTTAAATGTTTAAGATCAATTATGCATGCATATGTATGCCACTTGTGTGTAGTAATAAATATTTTACTTGCACTTTATTGTATGGGGTGTGGCTATTGATGATGTCCTGACACTAGTTCGGGAGTGTAGGGTTACATGCATCTCTATTCGGAGTGATAGTCTGATTGTACGTAGACTTTTACATATTGTTATTTGTATTTTGTAACCAGGGTTGTTATGATGAAGTACATTGATATATAATTGACAATCTTTTTACTCTCATAGGTTACTCCAACTGTGAGGGAGGGCCCATGAGAATCTTTCATATCTTTGTTGACCCAGCCCACTATTCTAGAGGAGGGATCACTAGATGTAAGTTTTAATTTTAGTTCAATCAATTTGTAATTTTATTATGCTATCATACTATTTTGTAGATTTATTACTCTATGTTGCACCACTCTACTAATCTCATTATTGCAAATATATATTTATAGGTCAGAGTTGGTATTGTTGGCATGGTCCCTTCGCTACCCAAGACTTATGCTAGGACACCTGATCATGGTAGGCGATCGAGAGACCAGGTACAGATATTTGTATTCAGTTATAATTTTAATTAAATTAGTGTTTGAATTATGAATTATAAATACACACACACACACACACACACACAAATCATATAAAGTAAGCAATCTAACTTGGGTTTGAACTCATTTTTTATGCAGGATCAATCAGAGCCTGACACTTCTTCAAAGAGACTACATTTTGATGATCCCCCTACGACATAGGATGCAGCTTTAGTTTTGTGGTTATTTAGAGATGCCACTTGGCACATTTTGAGATGGAATATATGCCACATTGTACACCTTAAAACATTGATTTTGTAGACATTTTGAAATGGCATGTGCCATATTTGTATTTGGAGATACTTTTGATACATTTGATACTTTGTATATATAGAACATGTTCATTTATATGTTATATTTGCATAATCTTTTGTATATACATATTTATTATTCATGCTTATGGAATTGAATGGTGAAGTTATATCTTGACTATGATTATCATTATGATTTAAATTATATCTTGTTGAAGTTACATTTATTTTTCTTTACTCTGGAATACCCTGTTCATGGAGCTTATTATGTTTGAGGTTTAACTTCTATAGATTTCCTATGTTCTTATGTTTCATACCATTATATATACTCAATTGAGCCACTTAGTACTACATTATTTCAATACTATGCATATACTCACTATGTATATAACTTGTCATATTTGGGTCACTTGAGCCACAGAAGATCATTGCCCAATCGTGCTTAGTGCACCTTGGGGTCACTTGGGTTGAGTGTGGTCGTGAACTTTCCAGTGACTCCATGGGAAAAACGAGGTTGTCACTGGTGTTTACCCAACCAATCGGAGCTGATGGAGCAGACGGTTTGATTCACTGTCAGACGGTTTGAAAGATACGCTGCTGAGCCACTTTCAAGTGACCCTCACTAAAAGTTTTGGCATTGACTGAGATCGCCTTTCCAAATGCAAACGAAGTCGAATCACTCAAAATTAAGAGAGGTTATTGTAGACCTCAAAAACACAATCCCATAGCCCCTACGGTTTGTTGATACCTCTCACGAGGTCTGAGATATGAGCCATAGAAGATCGTTGCCCAATTGTGCTTAGTGCACCTTGGGGTCACTTGGGTCGAGCATGGTTGCGAGCGTTCCCGTGACTCCATGGGTAGAATGAGGTTGTCACTAGTGTTTACCCGGCCAACCAAAGCTGATGGAGCAGATGATTTGATGCCAGGTCAGACGGTTTGAAAGATACGCTATTGAGCCGCTTTCAACTAACCCTCACTACAAGTTTTGGCATCGATTGAGATCGTCTTGCCAAATGCAAATGAAGTTGAATCACCCAAAATTGAGAGGAGTTATTGTAGACCTTGGAAACATGATCCCGTAGCCCCTGATGATTTGTTGATACCTCTCACGAGGTCTAAGATACGAGCCACGAAAGATCATTGCCCAATCATGTTTAGTGCACCTTGGGGTCACTTGGGTCGAGCGTGGTTGCGAGCATTCTCGTGACTCTTCAAGTAGAATGGGGTTGTCACTGGCATTTAACCGGCAAACCAGAGTTGATAGAGAAGACAATTTGATGCCAAGTGAAACGGTTTGAAAGATACGCTACTGAGCCGCTTTCAACTGACCCTAATTGCAAGTTTTGGCATCGACTGAGATTTCCTTGCCAAATGAAAATGAAGTTGAATCACCCAAAACTGAGAGAGGTTATTGTAGAGCTTAGAAACTTGACCTTATAGCCCCTAATGGTTTGTTGATACCTCTCATGAGCTCTAAGATACGAGCCATGGAAGATTGCTACCTAAACGTGCTTAGTGCACCTTGGGGTCACTTGGGTCAAGCATGGTTGTGCGTGTTCTAGTGACTTTGTGGGAAGAATGGGGTTGTCACTGGTATTTACCTAGCCAACCAGAGCCAATGGAGTAGATGGTTCAATGCAATGTTAGACGGTTTGAAAGATACACTGCTGAGCTGCTTTCAATTGACCCTCACTGCAAGTTTTGGCATCGACTGAGATCGCCTTGCCAAATGCAAACGAAGTTGAACTGCCCAAAACTAAGAGAGGTTATTGTAGACCTCAAAAAAATGATCTTGTAGCCCTTGATGGTTTTTAAATACCTCTCACGAGGTCCAAGATACAAGCCATGGAAGATCACTGCCCAATCGTGTTTAGTGCACCTTGGGGTCACTTGGGTTGAGCGTGGTCGCGAGCATTCTCGTGACTCCGTGGGTGGAATAGGGTTGTCATTAGCATTTACCTGACAACCTAGAGTTGATGGAATAGATGGTTCAATGCTAGGTCAAACGGTTTGAAAGATACGTTGCTGAGTCACTTTCAACTGACCCTCACTACAAGTTTTGGCATCAATTGAGATCGTCTTTCCAAATGCAAACAAAGTTGAATCACCCAAAACTGAGATAGGTTATTGTAGACCTCAGAAACATGATCTTGTATCACCTGATAGTTTGTCAATACTCTCACAAGGTCTGAGATACGAGCCCTAGAAGATCACTACCCAATCGTGCTTAGTGCACCTTGGGGTCACTTGGGTCGAGCATGGTCGCGAGTGTTCTGGTGACTCTGTGGGAAGAATGGGGTTGTCATTGGTTTTTACCTAGCCAAATAGAGCTAATGGAGTAGACAGTTTGATGCCAAGTTAGATGGTTTGAAAGATACGTTGTTGAGCCACTTTCATCCAACCCTCACTGCAAATTTTGGCATCGACTGAGATCTCCTTGCCAAATGCAAACGAAGTGGAATCGCCCAAAACTGAGAGAGGTTATTGTATAGCTTGAAAACACAATCCCATAGCCCTTAATGGTTTGTCAATAGCTCTCACGAGCTCTGAGATATGAGCCACAGAAGATCATTGCCCAATCATGCTTAGTGCACCTTGGGGTCACTTGGGTCAAGCATGGTCACGAGCATTCCGATGACTCCATGGGTGGAATGGGGTTGTCACTAGTGTTTACTTGGCCAACCAGAGCTGATGGAGTAGATGGTTTGATGTCAGGTTGGATGGTTTGAAAGATATGTTGTTGAGCCGCTTTTAACTGACCCTCACTACAAGTATTGGCATCGACTGAGATCGCCTTGCCAAATGCAAACGAAGTTGAATCACCCAAAACTGAGAGAGGTTATTGTAGACCTTGGAAACATGATCCCATAGCCCCTAACAGTTTGTCAATACCTCTCACGAGGTTTGAGATACGAGCCATGAAAGATCACTGCCGGTTTGAAAGATACGATGCTGAGCCACTTTCAACTGACTATTAGTGGTATGTTTGAAATTTGATCTATGAAACTAATCATGATTAAGCTTGTGAAATTTGAATTGTGGAGCTTATTATGTTTGAGGTTTAAATTTTATAGATTGTTTGAAATGATAAAAAATAATATCCTTAAAGCATTAGAAACAACAATCAAACATGTAAGAATTCAAACCATGCAAATGACATAAGTATATGACATGTAAGATCCCTTCTTGGCACTATTGGCCACCCGTACATGATTTTGGTCATAACTCCTTATCAATAGTTTTAGGACATTTAACTTTTATATTAAATTGATTGTTACAAATTGCCATTATAGGCTTCAAAAGATCTCAATTAACCATTAAGGATCCTTTTGTCCCTCTATCTCTGATTGGATCCATGGTGACCGTAGGCATCTTCATAGGTGCTCCTACACAAGTTACAATCCACATACAAAACCAAGTTTATTGACTCAAAATACAATCTAAGAAAGGTGAAATTAATGTATTGAAATTAGGCTTAACGAGCTTAGAAAACAATGTACTAAGTTAACTTATTACCTAATCAAGTGTTCCTGAAGGGTCATATCTTTGCTTCAAGGTCTCCAATAGTGCTTCATGATCAGGAATACTAATAGTCCAAAGTTCTTTTGTCTTTGTTCTTCCTTGATGCTTTGACAACTTGACATTTGTTGCTATAACAAGGTGTGAATACATGAGAATAGTTTTGTTCTTCTCATAGTCTTCAAATGCGGGAACTCCATTCTTTCTAATCATGTATGTTCGCAGCCATGTTCCCACAACAACAACTAAACCGGTAGGATATGTGAACCCATCACCATCTGTCATAAGTTGTACAAGCTTCTGTTTACCTTGTACACAATGTGCTAACCAATAATCTGAACTCTCATCATTCCCCTATGGTGCAACCAATGCAAAAACATCTCCTGGCTTCAGAAGATCTGAAAGATGGTCATAGTCAATTGAAGTGTCCATGTCATCATTTCTTAGAGAGAGTGTCAAAGATAAAGGAGTCAGATATTGTGGAACCCATGTATCCACCCACTCACTTGACTTGCAATGATCCCAATCATACTGAAAACACATGGGACAAAAACAAGCCAACTCTCGTGTCCAAATGGTCCATGTACTACTATTGGAGCTTCAGAATGAATGCATTTTTGAAGAGTCTTTCACTGTTTGACAATCCAATCTATCTCCTATAGTTCCCTCTTCAACCAACCAAAAGAATCTACACACTGTAAAATTAAGAGTCCCCCCCTGTGACAATGCTAAAGTACACCAATCAATAATAGAATGAGCATCACGAAGTACAACACCTAAAATCCTCAATTGCGCCTAAACTAGAGCTCTCTTCACACATGCACCTACTCTGTCATACTCCCCTTTCCCATGCCCTAACTCAAAAAAACTCCAACTATGAGGTACACCTCTCTCCACATGCATTCTACACAACCAATAAAACATTCTGACATTCTTAAATTCATCAGTGCAATTATCCAACCAAATGAGATGCCTATACATAGCAATACCATTTTCCTGTAAGAAGTCAAAATAGTTCTGGAAACAATGTTGAACAAACTCATGAGAGTGAGACCTGTCGTCGCTCATATAGAAATGGTACTCTTTGATTATCTTTCACTCATCTTTTGTGCTATCAGGGGAATGTCTATATGTGATGTGTACAAAAATAGAAACCTGAATGGAATTGTAATATTGAGCTTGAGTCTCATTTTGGGGCTATAATGTATAGTTCTCCACAAAGTCTATAACATATATAATAGTTCCAATGGGGAAAGTGTCCTTACATGTCCTAAATTGTTGATCCAACCATTAAGACCTGTGATTATGCCTTGCATACTTGTAAAAAATATTTGTCTTGAAATCTGAGATAAAATCAGCAACATTGTATTCTTTTGCAACTAACTCACATCTAGAGCCTTCACCTCCACTCTTCAATGTATATTTCACCATTTCATATACCTTTTTTTGGATGAGTGTCTTTCCAAAATTGTGTTCCAAACCCTCATGAAAACATGTTCTAAACTTGGACAAGCCACCACATTCAAAGCACTTGGCATTTAAGCAATCTTTTTTATAAAATAAACAACCCTCATCTCTATGACTTAAAAATTGATCTAGCAAGTCTCTTGATGATTTGGGAAGACCACTTGTACCACAATCCTCTAGCATTTCATTAGTATGCAAAGTAGAATGAATGGACCATAATAATTCATGATGCATTGAAAACTCAACATGATACTTGCAACATGTATTTTGAATCTTAAGGGGTACACAATAAAATGGCTTCATGGATTCAAAAGACCTTTGTGATATTTTCAATGTTGGATGTGTCTCAATAAATTTTTTATACAACATTGTTTGACTTACCTCCACATAATGTTTAGGATGTGGAGTGCGGTCTCAATTTCCAACTCTCAACTTCAAGACATCCTTCACATTTGGTGACACTCTTGAGTTAGCATCCCAAAATTGTTGAATTTCATCCTTGACAACATCTGTTAGCTTCTTATCGAAACGTGGAAGTCTCCCACCATAAGCCCATGTATCAATTTGAAGGGGATCATCAAGTCTTTCTCTTCTTGCAAGTGCTCTACCCAAAGTTTTACGGTCTATATTGAAGTCAACACTAGTTTGTCTCATCAAACGAGCCTTTCTCAACTAATGACTTACTAAGGAGGTTGTAATAATCCTCCAAGAAACTCTCTTGTCTTTTTCTCTGCTAGTCTTCCCAATGCTATTGAGAGCATTGAAAAGATTCTTCACAACAATGGAATTTCTCTCCATTTTCTTGTTCACACGAATCTTCAATTTCACAAGCACGGGTCTCATCTTTTGCATCTTTAACAACTGCACAAAAATTTGACATTGCTCAACCAATGTCTTCTTTCCAAAAAATTGATCATAAAGTCTTGAAGCCCACAACCTAATGGTTCTATGTGACCTCTTTCCTTCCCAATTATTCATAATGTTCTCTTCAATTTCAATTAACCATTTAGGTCTTCTTGAAAGCCCCGAGTTTGAAGTTTGATTATCTTTATTGCAAGGAACTTCATTGCGCATATAATTTGGAGATGTGTAACATTCATGTGGTTCTTGTGCAACATTTTTATTCCCCAAGTCTACATTTTCAATCTCCATCTATACATTTTTAAATTCAACATCCTCTTCACTTACAACTACATGGGGTCACCTTGATTAATGTTTAACATACCTTCTCTCCTTCTTCGGTGATTTTCCTTATCTTTTTCCCTATATGCTTGAATTTCTTCATTCATCAACTTCCTCTTGCATTTAGCCTTTCAACAACTGCTGCTTCCCATTGTGAGACCACAAGTTGACAAAAATCAAACAATGGGCCCCAAATCATGATTTTTTTTGTAACGCGTGAAAAAAGTATAAAATCCCGTGTTTGTCTGGTTTGTGGGGATAGGGAATATTTTGGTCAAATATTACCTATCCAAAATTAGGTATCTGATTTCATATCGGGTACCCGATATTCCCAAGTAGATGAAAAAAGGGCGGGAGCAAAGGAAAAAATTGAACTTTTACATATTTTATATATATATATATATATATATATATATATATATATATATATATATATATATATATATATATATATATATATATATATATATATATATATATATATATATTAATGTATATAATATATATATAAAAGAAGCATATGATATATATAATGTATATTATATATATACTAATGTATATATATATATATATATATATATATATATATATATATATATATATATATATATATATATATATATATATATATATATATATATATATATATATATATACACACACACACATATATATATACATATATATACATATTGTAGACACAGAAAATTGGCAAAGGCTTAAATCAATCAAAAGGTGCATCAAATCATCAAAATAGCACTAAAAATTGATAAATGGAACAAAGGCAATTCAAATCAAAAGAAAATTCAATTAAATGATTAAATGATTAAATAAAGCTTGAAAAGGGGAAAAACATTACAAAATTGATTAAATTCAATTAATGACATAGTTGTTGAAAGCAAAAATCAAAATGAACCTCTTACCCTTCATGGCTAAATTTAATTACTTTAATTAATTAATAAATCATAAATTCTCTCAACAAAGGAAAAAGGAGACAAAATGGACACAAATCACTCACTTTTGTTGAAATGGTCTAGCCTTTTGAAACTATTTAAATGTTTGTCCCCCAATTTAGGGACAAAGCAAAGCCAATTGACCTTACCCAAGCATAACCATGGTTATCTCACTCTACCCCCTACCCTTGAGAAAATCCTATAAATAAAAGGCATTTTGAGGCATAATTCATCCACTCCATATCTTTGAATTGCAGCAAAGCTCTTGCAATTTACATCCACACCACTCACTTAGCATTTTCATTGATAATTAGCTTCAATTGTTGATCATTTTAGAGATTTTCTTATCAAATAGAGCTAGAATTTGATAATTAGATCTAGTTTGCATATCATTCTTAGTTCAATTCTCATAATTAGAGTGTCACTAGTGAGGATTTGCAGCTGAGAGCCTCACTTACTACTCCAATTTAGAGAACCATGAGATATTGATAGATTAATTGTGCATTTGTTAGATTATTTTTCTCTAATTCTTGTTGTTCTTAGTTAATCTTGTAATTTCATGAAGGTGTAAATCACTCACACACAAATGGTGCCCACCGTGGGGCTCTAGGCCTCAAATTTATCATAATTTCTACGTTATTTGCAAAATTTAGGCTAGAATTGCATGATTTTGCTCACTGTTTGCAGGTTACAGGAAAGAAATCACGCCTGCCGGTAAAGAAATCATGCCTAAAGCAAAGAGATGTCACTTCTAGAAATTAAAATGTCGCCTGGAGTCTGAACGATCACGCTTATCAGCTTGCAGAATCACGCTTCTGGAGAAAGAAATCACGCCTGAGGAAATTAAATTCTCGCGTCACGGACAAGCAGCTGATGCCTTTGGTCATTAAGATGTCACCTGGAAAGAATTAAAAGCCGCGGCCGAGGAATAAGTTTATGCCTGGTGTAAAGGGAGTTTCCTGCCTTTCACATTTAATTTCTCGCTTTGAGTATTTTAAATGTCGCTTTCAATTAATTAAATGTCGCTTCTCTGAGTTAGTTTGTCGCTTGAAATAAAGAGTTCACACGTTCATTTAATTTGATATCGCACTTAATTACTTTAATCTCGCTTGAGCCCCTTTTGGTGACGCTCGTGGTTAAAGTAATTACGTCTTTATTAAATTAGATCTCGCCTTTAGCATGGACAATGTCGCCTGGTTTAGCATTCATATTGTATCAGAGTAATTACTGTTGTCGCATGTATTAAAGATTTCACGCGTTTGCAAAATTTAATATCGCACTTGTCTATTTTAATCTCGCTTGAGCCCCTTTTGGTGACGCTCACGGTTAAAGTAGTCACGTCTTTATTAAATTTAATCTCGCCTGTAGTCTGGATGATGTCGCCTGACTATATTTTCTCTATTTTGTCAAAATAAGGACTGTATGCTAACTTCACTGTCATTTTTTTTGTCTCAGGAGCATGGTCTGTCATAAGAAAGTGCAAAAACCAGAGAGAAGGCACAACTTAGAGGAGAAATTGATCTCTAAAAGGATAAGGAAAGAAAACCGGGTACATTCTACCTTTGTTCTCAACAATGATTTAGAGAAAGAAGTAGAATTATATGCTAAATACATTGCTGTTGTAGATGCTTATAAACGAAAATATGTCTCATTAAATTGAGAATTTAGTCCTTAAGTTTGTAAGAATTTTGCAAATATTTTGGTAAAAGGAATCAAAAGCATAATCAATCATATCATTTTAAGCTTTGATCTTGTTTTCCCCTCACTTTGTTTGTATTGTGCTGACTAACTTGTTGGTGGAGGGAACGTTTTGCTAAGGTAAGAGAAGGATTTGGAGAGAAAATGAAAAATCTACTCCTTAAAAATGCGCCTAGCCTTTGCTAGCATCGTTTGAGGTATTTTTCTCATCAAGCTTGCACTTCCCTTAAATTGTGGCATTTTCAAAGTTCAAAACATAGTTTAATCATAAAAGGAAAAAAATAAACACTTCAATTCTAAGAACCCCTTTGTCACGGGGTTGAAAAAGAACCAAATTGATTGTGAGTGTTTGGGATAAGGGAAAAGCAATAGGGATATGCTCTTCACTCTTTGAGTGAATCAAATTCCCAAACTTGCTCTACCAAATCCACTTTTCATGCTTTCAAATGAACATGTTTAAAACTTAGTGGGCTCGCCTCCCGAGATTGCCTTAGAAGGGCTGGTGAGAGGGACAGCCCAAAGTGGGATACACTTTCTTTTGCCATGAGAATCTGACCCACTATAAAATGAAACGCGGGTATCCTTAATGGGGTACATGACAAAAGGATTTTAGCTCTTTCGAACTTCCTCTAGTAGTCCTAACGGATTGCACAAAATCATACTTTTGTGAGTGTGGGAAGCCCCTTAACATACTTGGGGGATGAAAAGCTAAGATCTCTTTTGAATGGAAAACTTACTACATAACGGTAAAATAGAAAAACTACCTATTAGAGCCATGTTTACGAACCAATTATGTGCTAGGTAGATTGTGTGGAAGCTATTCTTGTGTTAAACCTGTGAAAACGTTCAAAAATATACACATTAGAGCATTCTAGGGATATGGTACCCAATTGATGTGTGTGTTGAGATTGTTTTTATTTTCAAACAAGATATTCCAAAGTTATTGATCAAAACATCATTAAAATTTTAAACCATTTAAAATTGATCAAAAACTTTTACCTTATTCCAAAAATAGCTTATCAAGAGAAGAAAGTCAACATACCCTTAAAGTTTGTTCATGCCTGTTATTACAAGGTCACTCTCTATAAGGAAAGCATTGCAAACAAATGGGACCTACAACGGAGAAGAGCTCCCATTTCCAAAGAACACTTTCATTACTTCACGAGTGACTGAAAAACCCGCTAAGGCAAAGGACATTAACAAGATGTTTAGCGATACCCTAGGAAATATTGATCCCAACAACCAAGGGAACAACATGAATGGGGGTATAGATCCTAACAACAATCAAGGGAACAACATGAATGGGGGTATGGATCTTAACAACAATCAAGGAAATTCTAATAATGGAGGAAGAGATCCTAATTCTCAAGAGGCAAATTCACAAGGCAACAACTTATTTCCTCCTCATAATACAAACTTACCCCCAACTGTAGAAGAAGCCACGATTGAAAGAGCATTAGAGGCAAGACAATGTCCTTATTTCATAGAACTAATGAAAAAGACAATGCTTATGGATAAAGAAAAACACTTCATGGACTTAATACAAACGGGGGTAAAGCTACCTAAAGATTTTGACATAGAGCAATTAAAGCCCAAGGAAATAGAAGACCCTATGGAAGCAATAAGGGAACAATTCAAGGCATTACAAATGGAAATTGACAGTTTGAAACAAAACGGGGCTCCTAAGCCTTTCTCTATTGAAACATTATGTCCTTTTCCATTCAATAAGAGTTTGGTCATGGTGCCTTTTCCCATTAATGTAACATTTCCTAAATATGAGAGGTATGAAGGAACATCTAACCCACATGATCATCTTCGGGGGTTTTGTGCATTGAGTCTTGAATTCATGCATGAATCAACCTATTTAATGAGACTATTCCCAAGAAGCTTGGGAGGAACAGCCATGGATTGGTTTTCAAAACTACCATCTGGCATAAAATCCTTTGAAGAGTTAGCATCTAAATTCGTGACTCATTACTCTTATAACATCAAACATGAGGTCACAATGATAACGTTATGTAACACGAAGCAACAAGATGGAGAAGCCTTTCTCACATTCTTGCAAAGATGGAGGACTGCATTTGCTAGATATCCAAGAAGTGTACCGGAGAAAGAAAAAATGGATATCTTTATTAACGGTTTAAGAAGCGAGCTGAATTATTGACTAAGGATGCAATGTCCCAAAACCTTTCAAGATTTGATTGATAATGGAATTACAATGGAAGAAGTGTTGATTAAGAGTGGAGAGTTGAAATTGTACAAGGAAAATAAGAATAACTCTAACTCCAACAACAACAATACCAACAATAACAACAATCCAAATAAAAGTTGGTACAACAACAATAGCCGTTATGCTGCAAAGAATAACAACAAAGGCATTGTTAATGATGGTGTAGTGGAATCTAGCAACTTGAAGGTGATTCCATTTGCCCTTACAAAGACACCAAATCAAGTGAATAATGCTAATCAAGCATATAATGCACCTTCCAACAACAACAACAATGCCAACAAGAATAATCAAGGAAACAAGGATCAAAACAGCAAGTATGATAAGTATTTGAAGCCCACTCCTACAAGACACTTTACACCCTTGGGAGAATCACTTGAAATTGCATTAAAGGCTCTCATAGCTAACAATGTTATTACATTACCCGCTATTAAGCCTTATGAACCAGACCACAAGCCAGGTTGGTGGGATGCTAAGCATCATTGTGAATATCATAGGATTCGGGGCACACTACAAATGAATGTCTACAATTAAAGAATGTGGTGCAAGACTTGATAGATAATAACATAATCATTGTTGATGGACCCCAAAATAATGAAGATCATACGGCCTTCAAACAACCTTTTTACAAACATGATAAAGGTGAGTCATCAAATAGCAAGAAACAAAGTGCCAATAATCTCAACTTTGCGCCATCATATGATCATATTGTGAATGCTATCATCATTAATGAACAGCCCCAAAAGGAAGCAACAAATGTCATTACAAGAGGGCAGAATTCTAGAATGACTTTGCAAGGGATAGTCCCTCAAAACACCAATCTCCCACCATCCAACATTGTGGTCAAACAACCTCCTACAGCAGCAAGGCCTTATAGTTTGGTGGACCAATTGCAACGTACTCCAGCACAAATCTCAATCTTAGAGTTATTGAAGTTGTCACCAAATCATAAAGAGATTTTGGAAAAAGCTTTGGAAGAGACACATGTTTCTATTACCTTAGGGGAAGAAAAATTTCAAAATATGGTAGGACATCTTGTGGCTCCCCATTGTCTTTCATTTTCAAATCAAGATGACATGTCTATAACTCATCCTCAAAATTTGACATTACATATAGAGGTTTTGATCGAAAGGCATAGAGTCAAAAGAGCCCTTATTGATGGAGGGGCTGGCCTTAACATATGCACATTGAGTCTTGTAAAATCCTTAGGTCTATCCGAGTCTTGCATTGACCCTACAAAGAAAATCACCATAAAAGCTTATGATGAAGCTAAAAGAGCTTCTAAAGGCATGATTGTGTTGCCCATCCAAGTGGGACCAGTCAAGAAGGAAACCAAATGTCAAGTGTTGGACATGAAATTAACCTATAACATCTTATTGGGAAGACCCTGGATTCATGAGATGCAAGCTGTCCCCTCCACATACCACCAATGCATCAAGTTCCCATACATGGGTGAAGAAATCACAGTTGGAGGAGACTCAAATCCATTTCAATATTGTAATGCACTCAAACCCTTGCATGAATTATACATTCCACATAATCATGAAGGAGTTGTTCCAAGAATCACCAATGAAGATGCACAAAATCCTCTTCAAGCTAGCTCAACTACATCAACTAAGGGTAAGGAAAAAGTGAGCTACGAGGGTCCAAATGTGATGGAAAGTCCATATGTGGCACCTAAATTGGAGACAGTGATCTACAAACCTACTAAAGAGGAAAAAGAGCAAGCTAAAGTAGATCATTACCAATACATGAGTGAGATGATGAACAAATTTGACAAACAATGCAAGATTAGTTCAAAAGGGGTAGGAGAATATTCAGTTTCTCTATTTGACATGCCCATGTCTCCCAAATCACATGGTAAACCCTCAAAATAACATCTTCCACATAAGTATAATTCTTATTTTGTGAGGGAAGATAGAAAAGCAACATGGGATAAGGAAGAGGATGATGTCCTCCAATGGCTTTATCATGATGAGGATGGTACCTTAGACACTCCCATGGAAAGAATTCAGCATGTCAATATACAAACAGAACAATATGGGAAAGGATTTGATATTATGCAAAAGATGGGATACAAAGGAAGAGGACCCCTAGGCCAAAGAAATAGAGGATTACTAGAACCTATTGAACCTGTTTGGAGGGCAAGTCATGAAAAATTCGGAGTAGGTTTTCAATATAAGGGAGAAAGTTCAAGTCCAATGCATGATTTTCATCCTCAAATAAATGCATTAGAATCCGAAGGAGATAGTGATGACTCTAGGGATTATGAATGGGATACTTTATCAGATGAGTCATGTCAAGATAAAGAAGTCATTGCTATACATACTTATGCAAAAATCCCAAAACAAGATGCTCCAATTAATGAAGAATCTTCTATTCAAAGGCCTAACATAGAACAAGCATCTAGTAGTGGAGCATGGATAGAAACATTTTGGACACCTTCAGAGGAGGGAAATTCAAACGTTAGTTTTAACCCGCTTGTGGCTTTTCCCACATTGTTTCCCGTAGAGGTCGACGAGGATTCAAGCGAAGGGGACTTTGACCCTGCTTCCATGGATCATCTTGAGGAAGCGCACATCATAGATCTAAACGATACAATGTATGAACCTTCAAATGAAGTCATGTCCATAAATCCTATTGATGATACCTTACCCAATAACTCCTTAATTTTGATACATCCAGACCTCATTGATTGGGATCAAACTGAACCACATGACTTACTTTACTTCCCAAATGACCAAGCAACAAACCAATACCTCAATGCGGTTGAACCCTCTTTCACCAACGAACTCAATACGGATATGATGACAATAGCAAGGGTCCAATCTCTTAGTAAAAAAAAAGAAAAAATGAAAAAAAAAATAAAAAATGAAAAGTTCTATTGGTGAAAACCCAATTGTGGCACCATTAGAACCAAAAACAATGAAAATAAAAGACGTTTCTTTTCGTGAAAACCCAACTGTGGCACCATTAGAAGAGAGATTGGACACTTTTCTTGAACATGAAGAAGAACGGTCATCTATTCTTATAGAACCAACAGAAAAAGTTAACATTGGTACAGAACTAGAGCCAAAGGTTGTACACTTGGCTGCATCACTTACATCTCTTGAAAGAGAGGACTTTATCAAATTCTTCCAAGAGCAACAAGTAAATTTTGCATGGTCATATGCCGATATGCCTGGATTGGATCCTGATTTCATAATGCATCATCTGAATGTTAGACCTGGAGTTAAACCTGTGAAGCAAAAACTAAGGAAAATGCACCCACATGTGGCTCTCTTAGTCAAGGCAGAATTGGAAAAATTGTTAAAGGTGGGATTCATAAGAACAATAGCATATGCTGATTGGATCTCTAACATTGTGCCAGTTACTAAGCATGATAAATCTATCCGTGTGTGTACGGATTTCAGAGATTTAAACCTTGCATGTCCCAAGGATGACTTCCCATTGCCAAGCATTGATACCATAGTGGATTTGACAGCAGGTCATGCAATGTACTCATTAATGGATGGATTTAGTGGCTACAACCAAATCAAGATTGCTCCCGAAGACCAAGAAAAGACAACATTTACTTGCCCTTGGGGTACTTTTTGTTGGAATGTCATGCCCTTCGGTTTAAAAAATGCTGGAGCTACATATCAAAGGGCCATGACAACTATTTTCCATGACATGATGCATACTTTCTTAGAAGATTATGTGGACGACATTCTAGCAAAATCCCACAATAGAGAAGAGCATTTACAAATCCTAAGAAAAATATTCATTCGGTTAGAACAATTCAAAGTTAGACTAAACCCAAAGAAGTGTGCCTTTGGTGTCCAATTCGGCAAGTTATTGGGTTATATAGTGTCAGCAAAGGGCATTGAAGTTGATCCTGAAAAAGTACAAGCCATTCTAGAAATGGAGATTCCAAGAAATATTAGCCAAATGAGGTCACTACAAGGAAAGATTCAATCAATAAGGAGATTTATCTCTCAATTAGCAGAAAAGTGTCACTCCTTCACCAGATTGTTACACAAGGACACTACATTTATGTGGGATGAAGAATGTGATAAGGCCTTCGCTACTTTGAAGACTTATTTGATAAACCCACCTATTCTTATGTCACCTATCAAGGGTAAAGAACTGTTGTTATACATATCAGCCATAGAAAGGTCTCTAGGCATATTGTTGGCACAAGAAGATGAGCAAGGAAAAGAAAGCGCAATCTACTATCTTAGTAGAACCTTAATAAAATATGAACTCAATTATTCATTCATGGAAAGAGCATGTCTAGCAGTGGTTTTTGCATCTCAAAAACTAAGACATTATATGTTGATGCATAAGATCAAATTAATTGCCAAGATTGATCCTCTCAAATACTTGCTAAGTAAAACTGCCTTAACAGGTAGAATAGCAAAATGGGTCATGATCCTAAGTGAATTTGACATTGAATATGTTGATAGAAGAGAAATTAAAGGACAAGTGATAGCAGATCACTTAGCAGATAACCCAATGGAATCTACACAAACCATGCAAATTGAATTTCCAGATGCAGAAATTGTCAACATAGAAGCAAAGACATGGAAATTATATTTTGATGGATCTTACACACAAGGAGGTTCTGGAGCAGGTATATTATTGGTTACTCCTCAAGGATACACCATTCCAAAGTCCTATAAACTCTTATTTCCATGCACCAACAACATAGCGGAATATGAGGCATTAGTCATTGGCATTAAAATGGCTTTAGAATGGAATATTGCAGAATTACAAGTGTATGGAGATTCCCAACTCATAATCAATCAGGTTAATAATGAATACAATACCAAAGACATAACATTGATGAAATATAAAACCTTGATTGATGGATGGAAGAATTACTTTGCTTTGATCACATTTGAACAGATTCCAAGAGAAAAGAATAGAGCAGCAGATGCCATGGCTACCTTGGCTTCATTGTTACAAAAACCAGATCAAAATGAGAAGTATGAGTTCTTGGTGGAAGAGTTGGTAAAACTGGCATTCAACCTTCCTGACACCCAAATTGTTGCTCTTTTACATGGACATGACTCTCCTTGGTATGGACCCATCTATACTTACCTTAAAGACCAAGTACTCCCCATAGACCAAACTCGTGCCCAAAAACGTAACTTCATACGCCAAGCCGCCTGTTACCTAATCCTTTCAGACACATTGTATCGTAAGGGTCTTGATGGGACGTTACTTAGATGTCTAGAGGAAGAAGAGTCTAAGTTAGCTTTACACGAGGTCCACGAAGGCATTTGTGGGTCACACTCAAGTGGTCTTAATCTAGCTAAGAAAATCCTTCGTTTAGGGTACTTTTGGACAACATTAGAAAAGGATGCTTGTCAATTTGTGAAGACATGCAGCAAATGTCAATATCATGGTAATATGATACATGCACCGGCTCAAGAATTACACCCATTCATTACACCATGGCCTTTTTATCAATGGGGTTTTGACTTGATTGGAATCATATATCCTCCATCTTCAAATGGACACAAGTATATCATCACAGCAACAGAATACTTCACCAAATGGGTGGAAGCAGTTCCATTAACAACATCAACTGGCAAACAAATTTCAATGTTCATTTTGAACCACATAATTTGCCGCTATGGTATTCCACATGCCATTATCACGGATAATGGGAAACAATTCAAAAATCAGGATATTGATGAACTTTGCATGACATTTCACATTACACATCATTCATCATCCATTTATTATCCACAAGGCAATGGACAAGCTGAAGCAATGAACAAAAATATCCTCAAAATATTTAAAAGATCAGTTAACAAATCAGGAAGAGATTGGCACGTGCAAATAAATCCCGCACTATGGGCTTACAGAACTAGTATCAGAACACCTACAGGAGCCACCCCATTCTCTTTCGTCTATGGAACCGAAGCAGTTCTACCATTAGAAGTTGAAATTCCATCTCTACGGGTTTCATTAAGAGGATTGATCACTGATTAGGATTATAGGATTGCCAGACTACAACAATTGGAATTGTTAGAGGAACACCAGACTCAAGCTTATGAGAATTTAAAAGTTTATCAAAATAGGATTGCACACAATTACAACAAACACATCAAACCATGAACTTTTCAAGTAGGAGACTTGGTACTAAGAGAAAATCCCAAAAATCAAGCTGAAAGGGAAAAGAAAGGAAAGTGGGAAGCTAATTGGATAGGCCCATTTGTGATAGTGTCATCCTTTGGAACTGGAACATATAAGTTATCAGATTGTAATGGTGAAGAATTACAAGAACCCATAAATAGCATTCATTTGAAGAGATTCTACACCTAAAGCAGATGAAAGAGTATAAAGAGTATTAGATGAGAGAGCATCATAATTATTGTACATAGTTGAAAAGGGATCTTGAAAATACCAAAAACATTTGAAAATGGAAAATCCAAAAACATTGGAAAAGAAGAAAGATCAAAAACAGTGGAAAATTGAGCCTGAAGAAAGCAAAAACATTTGAAAAACTATCTCTTGGTGAAAACCTAGCAAATAGTCGCCAAGGTGATAAAGAAAAATACAAAAAAAGGAAAAAAAGAAAAATACAAAAAAAAGGAAAAAAAGAAAAATACAAAAAAAATGAAAAAGAGAAAAAGTGCCTTGGTGAAAACTTAGCAAATAGGTGCCTCGGTAGCAAAAAAAGAGAATACCCAAAGGTGAAAACTTGGCAACAAGCACTTTTGGTTCCCTTAAGTCATTTCCTTCCTAGCCACATGTGTACATAATTCATCTCATCATCCCATTTGTCTAAACCTTCATTGCATCTGTCATTTGTACATAGTCATAATAACAGTTTGTAGCATCATCCTTTGCATTGCCCAAAGTTGTCAAAATTGATACATCAAATACTTGGGGGCAGCATAAACGGATTGGAAAGTGGGTACCTCAAAAAGGATTCAAATGAGCAACATTCAGTCACAAGCAGAAAGGGATCAACATTTTCAGAAGAGAGATCAAATTTTTGTAAACCTTTGATTGATATCATTGTTTACTAACCAAGAGGTTGACTACCACAACAAAATCCTTGAGCCTAAATTGACTTATTATTCAGGATTAAAAATCAAACATTATTTCATGATCAAACACTTGGAAATATTTTTGTTGAAGATCAGAAAACAATGCAAAACACTTAGATAGATTCTTTTGAAAAGTTGGTTAAAAATCTGTTTACTTACATTAATTCAATTTGTATCAAGTCTTTTTAGCTAATCAATGATGTTTTGACTAGATTGGAAATGATGGAGAAATGATATTTTTCTTGACTATGAAGTGACTGTTTGGAGGAAGATTCATTGCCTTATGAGAATTCATCTAAAGACATGGTCATCAAAGAACCATCAAGGATTATCTTATAAAACAATGAGTTAACCTTTGTTTGTTTACGCAACCGGATACCTTGGATATTTAGATTCTTCATATCTAAATGACAAAATCCACTTGCAACATAGAAACCGAAAAAATCGGTATTCGTACTCTCATGATTGTTGGTAATCAGTGATAGTCATATCGATGAGACCGATGGGAAAGCAAAACGGAGGTTACCATATGAGCAGTAAATAAAAAGTGATATTCATATCATCATGTCAGTGGGCAGTGGTGATTGTATCGACTTTCCGGTCCCAAGTGCTCAATGATGAAAATATATCCTCAAGGCATTTATTTGCTAAAAGCTAGTGACACTTAGCTGCATTCATAAAAAGGTTAAATGCATTTTCATGTTAGATTAATTGCATGTGCATTTTTTTCCCAAGGGTTTCATTTTGCATCAAAAAGGGGGTACATAACATCATCAACAGGGTTAAATCAGCAAGGACAACATCACTTCAATATCATCTTTTCTACAATAAAAACATGAGATTATACTTTTTTGCATTCATTCCATATCATTAATCATTACATAGATATATTATCAAGGAAAAGAAGGAAATAATCATTTACATGTGCATACATACAGATTGCATACATGAGAAATAACATATCAAAACTGCATCCATACATGAAGAAAGAAATGCATCCATCTATCTATATCATACATAAGATACGTTGCATCCATAGACACATCCATCCAAAAACAAATGCATTAGATAAACACATATAGCAGCATCTAAAGGAAATCTCATATATCATCAAGTAAAAGCAGGAAAGATCATAAATGTCCTCATATCACACGTCTACTCACAACTCAATACATCAAGTATAACAATGATATCATAAAATCAACTCTATAATCGCCCATCAACAGGGGCATCAATGTCAAATAAGTATCAAAATACAACTGGAAAGGTGACACCAAGGTCACAAGACTATGGTACAATATCAAGTATCTCAGCATCAGTACATAAATGATCAATGAGAGCACTCATAGCTCAACTCTCGTCACCACTGGGAGGAGGTCCTGGAGGAGGCTATGGAGGAGGCTGTGATGGAGGCTGCTGAGGTGGCTGAGGAGGTGTCTGACCAACCATAGCAACAAGGAGAGGAACCAATGGAGCCAAACCTGATACTAACTGCTGAATCATAGATGACATCTGTGACACCTCTGTCCGTAATGCCCCCACATCTACTCGTAGCTGGGTCGTACTAGAACTCTCCCCAACCTCATAGGTACTCTAAGGATCACCTGTATCTATAGGAGCTTTTCCCTGATCATGGGAAAAAGCTGCTGGCATCTGCTGTGCACCTGTATCCTGACCATCCACGGTAGCCTGCTATAATCCTGCTCCCGTATCTTGTCCTGTACTTGGATCCTATCTAGCAGCCCTCACATGATCCTGATGATCTATCCTCTGTCTCTGTGCTACTGCAGGACGAGGAGGAGGAGGTGGTGCCTGTACCTGTGCGTCTCTCGCTCGTCCTTTGAGTCTAATCACTGCCCTACCTCGGGGTCTACCTCTGCATCTCCTCCCACCACCGACATCATCACCATCATCATCTCGCCCAGGCACTGGCTTTGCAGGGTCTGTAAATCGAGGCATCGGATGCTCCATCAACCAAGCTAGATACTCCTGAGTGACTCCGGCATCTCTGATGTGTAACCTCATGTCCCAATCCATATAACCCAATAGTGATATCTACTCAATAGCGTCATCGTATGAAGGCATGTGACCCCAAGTAGCCCACTCTGCACTAGAACGAGCATATACTGCAGATCCCTGAGGCATAGGCTGAATCCGCCCAAACTGCCGTAGCACTCTACCTGCTAAGAATCTCTCAAGAACAGAGTCAATCCTGCCAATCATCCATCGAGGAGCAAACATATATGGTAACTCCAAGCTATCCTCTCTCTAATCCTTGACCTCAACATATGGTCTCCAATAAACCTCATCCATGTCATCAATCTGATGTCGCCAATACTCCAAGTGACCCAAGTGATGCTGTGTCACCATACCAATATACTGCCATGCAAAATGATATCCTAGAGGATGATCTCAATCTGATATAGGATGACTGACTGGTAAGTGCTCCCATATCCACAACTGCAAAATGTGAATCCCAGCAGATAATGAAGTTGATCTCCTGTAAACCACCTCATGAAGATCGTGATAAAGCTGTGCTAGCACACAAGATCCCCAGTCAAAGCGTCGAGGCTGATGTAGAAAATCCTCGATAATCCTGCCCCATCCCACTAAAAATCCACGACCTCGCCTATCAGATAATAATACACCACCAATGATAGCACCTAATAATGCTGGTAAAATAGGAAATGAGGCAAACTGAGGCCATAGGATGCAATCATCACCTATAGATGGATCTCCGAATACTCATCGACAATATGTCCCATCATAGACTGCATCATAATATGCTATCTCTCCATAAGTCGGGATCCGTAGCAATCTGTAAACATCCTCAGGTGTAATAGTCATCTCGTCCTGTGGTAGCCAAAACGTGTTTGTCTCAGAGTGCCAATGCTCTACGACAGCGGTAACCAAACCTCGGTTCATCTGGAATCGAGGAAGCTCTAGTACACATAGTAAACCACAGCGCCTAATCACTCGCCTCTCGACGTCAGTCAACTGTGCCCTAAGCTCCATCACCCAGTGTGGTACAGTTCGAAGGTACAGAACAGGGACATCCTCCTGTTTAATCAAAACAAGGGAATTACATGAGTAACTTACAATCAATCATAGTCATCAATTTAAATATACCTATCAGACCTACCAATCCTAACTCTAAGCATTGAGGAAGGATGATCCTAGTTTTATGTCTCTAAGCATTTGAGCATAACATGAATGGACGTTTAGATCCATGACCTATCATTCATGATGAAGATTGATTAACCTTATTCTTCGATATTATAGTTACCTATGTCCTAATTCATTGTTGAAATCAAACAAAAGGAACACCCTAACTGAACATTCGATTGAATTCATTGACGTGATCGATATCAATCAAGTTGACGTAATCAAGCAATCAGACGTCCTAGAAAAGTCTCAAATAAACAAAAAATTTCTTACTTACGCGACTTTTCTTTCTGGCGTCATTTCTTTTACCAGAGGCGACATCTCTTTATTCAAACGCATGATTTTATTTATCCGCGTGACTTAATTTCACGGAGGCGGTATAAGATTTTCCGCAGGTGACATTTGATTATCACGTGATACACAATTAGAATGATTAAAACCCTAAGTGATATTAAATTATCCTTAGGCGATAAAAGATTTTCTAAATGCGTGAGAAAACCTACGGGAGGCGACATTAAATTTAACGAAGGCGACATTTTAAATTTTCAGGCGACATTAAATAGCACGGAGGCAACATTTCTTTTCACAAACGCAGAATTAAAATTTTTAAAAGCATTAAATGAGGTCATAAATGCAACTTTAAAGACATGAGGAAAATTTGAATGACATATCAAAGGACCATCAGTCGCTCTCCGACTGAACTGGCGTGCTCTCTCAAACTGATGCTCGCGATGGGGGACCACCATCGTCTCAAAAAGGCTAAAATCAGAGCTCAAATCTCAAGAAGGAACGGTGCAAATGAATAGTAAAATGAGGGGTTTTACCCTATTTAAGGTGAAATTGGTCCTCATAAACACTTAAAAATGCACTTTGGACCTATTATAGGACATTTTCATTAATCGGGGCATGAATCAAACTTGATTGTTTCTTTTAAACGGTATGAGAAATGAAAACATATTGGACCAATCAATCAAAATCTTTCAAATCAAGGGATTAATATGTTTTATTTCTGAGGGGGCATCAGAGTATCAAATGGGCATCACATCAAAAACATTTATCAGTGGGGCATATCATATCAGTATCATATCAAGATATCATTTCATATCAATTTCATATCAAGAGGCAAATCAATTTCATATCAAGTATCATATCAGGAGGCAAATCAATTGCATATCGGTTTCATATCAAATCTGTTATCATATCAAATCTATCAATGTATCAGCAATCAATCAACCCAGGACCTTTATCAATTAACCCAGGACCTTTATCAGTGAACCCAGGACCTATCATCAAACCAGGACCCATATCAGATCAGTATCATATCAGAGGCATCAGAATCATATCAGCAC